>OY751320.1:29766932-30153318 GCA_963564615.1 Rhorus exstirpatorius
AGCCGATATATTTGAGATTAATTTCGACTGGGTATTTTTTACACTCATTGCCTGGAGAGGAATACGGTTTGGATGTTTGCCCGTCAGGGGTTAAGTCATCTCGAAATATTTGATTTTCTTTTTTAATTTCTCGTCTTTTATCCCTCGTAAAACGACGAAATAATACGAGAAAGTAATGATTCGTAGGAAAAATTAAAAATTAAAATTAAAAAAAGAAAAGCACAGATAAACGGAAAAGAGTTTTAAGAATAGAAATCGTACAACCGTCTTTATTCATGACTTTTATGCATCCTGTAGATCCGAGTGCGTCTAGCTTTGAGTTATAAACGGATAAAATTTGTTGTTTTGCTGAGTTTTTCGGTCATTAATTATAATATGCGAAAGAATGTAATAAAAATTGATAGTTTAACGCTGAATCGAATTTTCACGATGGAAAAAAGAAAAAAAAAACGAAACGTACGGTGTTTTTTTTCTTTTTTTTTTCTCAGGGAACTTTTCATTACTGCGTCTTGTCCTGCATTCGTAAAGAGGATTCTCAAACACAGGCTAGACTCGCTCGATTCTTTTTTTTTTCCTTTTTTTTTTTTTCAATATACATGTACACAACTGTCTCCCGTACTCCGCTATATTTATATAATACATCGACATCTCTCTCTCTCTCTCTCTCTCTCTCTTTCTCTCTCTATTTATGTTCAAATCACGATCATTTTTGTTTTTCCCACGTTTTTTTTTTTTTTTTTCGTTCCTCATCGACGATTTCGCGGTTTTTTTTTCTTTTTTTTTCTTTTCCCGATGTTTCTCCCCTCCCCCCCAGGCGTGTAAAACTCGCTACGAGAGAGACATCGTGATTTCTTAATTCGGTTTTGTTTGTGTTTTTTTTTTTTTTTTTTTTTCGTTAATTCAACTCCATTAATGCTCTCCTGCATTCGTTTTATCGCAAATTATTTCGATCTTATCTCTCGACTCTCGAGCTACGAGATTTTCCGATCACCTCACGAGTGCAGGGAGTCGAATTTTGGATATACGAATTGTAATTGGGACGGGGGAGAGAAGAGCTTCGCTCTTTAAAGTTGGAAGTTTTTCTCTTATATTTGCTAATAAAAAAAAATTTTTTCTTAAATGCATTAAAAAAATCCAACCGAGAGATTGAAAAAAATGCTCTTTCGATTGTGTAAAAATATATTCAGAGCGATATGTAAAAAATTGTAAGGGGCGGCAAGGCTTTTTTCGTTTGATTTCGATATAAAAAAAAAAATAAAAATAAAAAAAAAAAACAGAAAAGAAGTGAAACTCCTCCCGCAATGTTTTCGCATCGGAACAAGTTGGAGCGTTTTCATTAATTTTTGTTTCCCACCCGGTTGAGGCTTTCTTCACAGAACAAAAATAAGATACCGTTGCTATTAAAAAAAAATATATATATAAATATATAAACGTACTTTCTTCGGTGGACGCATGAAAGATTTAAAAAAAAAAAAGTAATGACAGTAAAATATCGAAAAACTGTAAAATTATTGAAATTACTTGAAAAATTCTTAATAATAAGGGGGGGTTTTTTTTTTTTCAAGGGTCAAAATTCCCATTTCCAAAAGTTTACGATGGCTGCTTAAATTTTCCTCGCTCTGGCCAAACTGCCTCGAAACACGAATATCTTCGGGACACGTAAACCAACGTCTCTTTGGCAACTCTTCGCCCTCGATTTGACCTTTTTTGGGCCCAAATACAATTTAGGCATAACTCGGATGTATATAAAAAAAAATTAAAAAATTAAAAAAAAAAACACAAGTCGCTATCGATAAGTCAGTTGTTTTAAAAAATTGGCGAGAGGGATAATTAATCCTTCGCGCAGCGAGAGAGCAAAGTACAATTCGTTGCGGCACGAAAAGTTTCCAGTCAATAAACGAGAATTTAAAAAAAAAAAAAAGGAAAAAAATTACCGAAAAAGTGGTTTACGCGCGATGACATTAAAATCGCGTCGTATTTCGAGGAAAAAAAAAAAGTTCAACTCCCTATTGCACTTGCGAAAAACAAGAAAAGGACGAGAGCGAGCAAGAGAGAAATCGAGAGCAAAAATGAAAAGAATTATTCGGGAAGTAGCTCGGTAATATTATGCCAGTTGTAACAATTGGGTTACAACTGGCTGGGTATTCAACGCGTATGTACCAACTACGTATATATAAATATTATATATTTATATTATATATATATATATATATATATATATATATATATATATATATATATATATTTATATATTGGGGTGTCCGGAATTTTTTTTTGCGCTCCATCGACGGAAAACATTAATTTAGATAGAAAAAAAAAAAAATCCCTCAAAATTTTAGCCCGATACGAGAATATTTAGAACTGCCTCAATCGATATATAAGTCGGTATTCCCGACTTATATAATTATATAATAATTATTAAACGTTTTAATATGAAAAAATTGAGAACTTTTAGGTTTTTTTAAATTCAAATTCCAACGATAATATTGCATCTCGATCGCATTTCTAATTGATCGTGAAAATATATTTGCATATTTTGCTTTCCAAAACCTATAAATTCATTAATTTCACTGAAACTATGAGCGATACCGGGAAAATCTCAAGCGATTTTTTCGATGCTGATACTATAAATTTCTTATCAAGGAAACAAAAATACATCTGTACATATTTGGCTTGAGTGATGAACGCGAAACGCAATGAAATATTAAGAAAATGCTTGTATTTATTTAAGCGCAATAATTTGGAAGAAATAACGCTTACCGGAAGTAACAAGAAATTGTGATGTATTCTGATTATAAACGGAATCTTCATTCGTCGAATGTTATTAGTTTACAATTTTTTATAAATAAGTAGTAAAAGATCATTTTGTATGTTATTAATATTGTTGAACCATTTTGAAAAAAAAAAAAAAAAAAAAACTGTTTTAAGAAAATAAATCTTTCGTTCGAGTAAACAAACTTTCGGAAAGAACTTTCTTTTTATATTGACCCTGTGTGAAAAAAAAAAAAACGAAGATACGATAAAATGCTAAAAAAATTTTGTTACAAAGTGAATTTACCATGAAAAATGAGCATACAATTTTCTCCTCGCCAATTATCATTTCTCTCGTAGTTTCGGTGAAATTAACGAATTAGGAGCTTTTCAAAAGCAAAATATGCAAATGCAAAATATGCAAAATATGCAAATATGCAAAATATCCTCTCTCACGGTCAATTATAAATGCATATCGTTTGAATTTTAAGAACAAACCTAAAAATTCTCAATTTTTCATATTAAAACGTTTGATAAGTCATTGCGATAATCCCTCGTCTGTATATTCGCAAATATAACGAGCAGATCGGGAATATCGATCGAGGAAGTTCTAAAAATTCTCGTATCGAGCTAAAATTTTGAGGGGAATTTTTTTTTTCTATCCGAATTAATGTTTTCCGTCAATAGAGCGCAAAAAAAAATTTTTTTAAAAATTCCGGACACCCTAAAATATACATATAGTATATATATTATATATTATATATCACGTACTTTTGTCTCAAACCGCTTGCAACTTTTTTGTTTTCGCGAATAATCGTAAGGAGCTAATTTCGCAAATTGCATGTTCTTTTTTTTTTCCCCCTTTCATTTTTCTTCTTCAGTTTTTGTTCGTTTTTGTTATTGTTTTTTTTTTTTTTTTTTTTTTTTTTTCATCGTCGTAACAGCATTAATGGAGCTTCTCGTACCATATCAGATCTTGATACTTATCTCGGTGGAGAGGAGTTCAGGGGGGGCTTTGATTGCGTGGGCTAACGTGGTTTCGTGTCAACGATACAATCGTGCAAAGTTTCGTAAAGCGTGCGTCACAGCTTTTCCCGAGTCACTCCTGAAATTTTAACGAGAACAAAGGTTGACACGAAATTTGTGTTATAAGATTGATGAAAGTGTGATTGTTTGGCGAAAAAAAATGTTTTAAAAATAAATAAAAAAATACACAAAAGAGCCAACGTACGTCGTGACGATGTGATGAAACTCGACGAGCTGTTCTCGCGTAGCCGTTGGCGATCCATCCGGATTTTCAGTCCGCATAAGTTCTATAGCTTTTTGAAGCCATTGGGAAAACGACTGTCGAGGAAAAATAAACAAACGCCCAAATTTAGCTGTTTTTTTTTTTAGGGAACGGAAATTGTGAAAAATAAAATTCTTAAATTGAAATTTCTTTCGAAATTCTCGATGATCAATTTTCGTTGCTTCGAACGTTTGCGTAATTTTTTTTTTTCTTCTTTTTTTTTTATCGGTAATAACGATGGAATTGAACAGAGAAATATTTTAGAAAAATAAATGAGAATAAACGATCGTTTATCGGTAATATTTTTTACGCTCGTGTAAATAAATATTCCTATATGAATTTTTAAAAGTTCTGGGAGAAAATGGATATTAGGGTTTTCAAAAAAAAAACGTTTTTTTTTTCAATTTTTCATGCTTCGACCCCTCAAAACTTGAGTTTTGATAGAAAAAAAAACATCGTCGCGAAGAGGGAGCTCTGTGGCTTAACCGGAAGTCACCGCTCATTGGACGTTTCTAATTATAACAGCACGAACTTTTTGAAAGGATAAATTTGAGACAATCTATTTCAAATAAAAAGAACTTTCAATGATTTAAAAGTTGTGAACGATATTGCTGAACGAAAAGTAGCTTTGTGCGCGAAATTTAATTAATTATTAACTAATATATATTATAACTAATATAATAGCGTCGTTGGCATCAATTTTTACCGAAAATAGATAAATAAATGACATTTTGCGTTTTTTTTGCACAAAGTCATAGCGGAAAAATTGTTAAATGTGAATAAATTTGCTTATATACGATTTTCCCTGAGACTCAATGATTTCCTATTTCAGCAAGAAAATGAAGAACCATGGAGTACGTAATTGCGTCGAGAAAAAAAATTATCGCGAAAAAAAAAACATTTCACCAGTTACAAATTGTTTATGACAATTTATAAACAATTTTTGATCGAAAAATTATTATGAATAAAATCGATCTAAATTTTTATTCAGAACACGATGCTGTTGAACAAAGCTGTTCAACTTGAAATTGTTTAGAATTTTTTATAAAAAATTGGAAATTATGAATAAACAAAAATTTATTGAAATGAAATATTTTTTTCTCAATTCGAAATACAATCCTCGTGATCTCGAATTTTTCCTTTCAAAAAGTTCGTCATAGACGTTAAATTGGCTCTTATAATTAGAAACGTCATCCTCTTCGCGAGGATTTTTTTTTCTCTATCAAAACTCAAGTTTTGAGGGGTGGGAGCATGAAAAATCAAAGAGAATGTTTTTTTTTTCTGAAACACCCTAATTATATTTTTTTTTTCCCATTTTAGGCTCCGAATGAGCCTAAAATTGTGGCGAATGACCCCCGAGTGAACGTAAAATTGATAAAATTTCGAGATTTCGATAGCGACTTACCGCTCTGTCGAGGATTGCCAATTCTAAAATAACGTCAGCCACTTCGCTGAGCATGTATGACGATAGCAAATAGACGCACGCGTGCAGCAGGCGCTCTATCAAATATTCTCCCTTCTCTTTGACGATTGTCCGGACGACTTGTTGTCTCGTCTCGAAATCCGGCCGAGTCTGCGAGGAAAGTTCGGGGGGGGGGGGGGGGGGGAGCAATAAACGAACGATTAAAAAATTTGCATCCAAAGATGGGCTAATCCGAAATTTCTTCATTACGTTGAAATTTGCATCGTTGGAATTCAACGAAAATAGGTTTTAAAATCATTTCCGGTATTGTCTCAAAGTCGAAAATCGTTTAAACTTTTTTTTTCCCCCCGGTTTAAACGATCGGGGGCCTAAATATCCCAGAAAAGTGTCAGCGATACCGGAGATGGATTTTTTTTAATTAAAAAAAAAACCTAATTTCGTTGCGTTCCAACGATGCAAATTTCAAAATTATATTTCTTCGATAATTACATGAATATTGCAATTTTGACATTCACAATATTTTACGAATCATGAAACGATGAATTTTTCTCGATTTTTTTTGTTTTGTTTTTCCCCTAATTCGAGATCGTGCGGATAATTTACAGGAGAAAATTTTAACACGAACCTCGTGAGATCGTCCGATGTTGAGGAAATCGAAGAAAAATTTCATCACCGACGTGTTTGCGTCTCTGTGATCGAGATTCGAGGCCATTATCGCACAATCGACGATGCTTCGCAGCGCTGCCGAATGTAAAAATGCCACCGGTGCTCTCTGAAGGAATCTAGAAAGAAAGAAAAGAAAAAAAAAAAAACAAATTCGTGGTCCATCAGGCCGTGCTCTCTCACGGTGCGAGCTTCGCGAGGATGAATAAAATTTTAACCAACATTTGCGTCTTTCGAAATACTCGAAAATGTTCAAAAATTTTGAAAGCAACGCTTAAAAAAAAATGAAAATCCTTCATATTTCGTGAAACTATGAAAAATTCGACGCACACGATTGCCGTGATCATTGACATTTTTTTTTTTTATTATTAAAAATAATTATTTCTCGCAATGCACGCGTTTATTGCGTTTTTATGACATTGTGGTTTTTTTTTTGGTTTTTTGTTTTTTTTCAATCGTCGGTAGCCCGACTTGTGAAATTTTTGGCGAATTTGGCCTGAAAGTTGGCGCGCAGCCGGAGCGGAGAGTCAAATTATTTAGAAGAAAAAGAAAAAAGAAAGAAAAATCTGTGATCGCTGCGACTTGTGTGAATTTGAGGCAATCGAGGCAAAAATTTCTACGCAAATTTTTCAAAGTCGGACGAGAATTTTTGGTATTAAATTTTGCCGAAATCGATCGAGTGATTTTAGAATTTAGGAAATTTTTTCGAAAAAAAAAAAAAAAAAAAAACAACAAAAAAAATCGCACCAATTTATCCTCGTGAATAAGTTGCATAATGTGTTTTTTTTTTAAACTAAATTATGCGAAGATAATTTATGAGCTAACCTGGCGCACAGACGAAACAGATCGTCGACGGTGTCGGGATGATTTTTCAGTTCGCCGGCCGGCTGTAAAATGTTAAACGTAGGCGGAATAAATGCCTCGAGCATTCCGAGCAGGCCAGCCTCGTACTCGGGATCGCTCGCGTAAACGTCGACCAGAATTGATCCGAGATAAAGAAAACAGCTGTCGTAGTGTCTCGCGTAAAGCTGTACAATCTGAAGAATAAAATAAATGAGCAAAAAAATCGATTATCGGCCAAGTTTGGGCTTCACTATCGAGGATCATTTTTAAGTTACGCAGCTTGGGGTCTGCGTTGAAAAAAATGTGCCATAATTTTTTTCAGATTTTTTCCTCCATTTTTTTAGCTACCATTGGCGATCGAATTTGAAAAAAAAAAACCAATTCAATATTTTTTTTTTATTATTTCAACTTTCCGAAAAAAATATATTAGATTAATTTAATTAGGTTAATTGATTAAAATAATTAGATTAAAAATATACATTATAAAAATATATAAATATATTAGAAAAAAATATATTAAATATATTATTAAATATATAAGCCCAATTAGTGTGGAAGACTCTCAAAATCAAGATTATAATCTGAAAAATCGTTTTATTCGCCATTGCCCAAAGTTAAAAAAAAATTTCGATATTTTTTTCAGAAAGCTGAGAAAATTTTACATCACATGTGTCATTTTTAAGTTGGGATCTCTAAGAACACTCCAGGGATTAATAAAAATGTAAAAAAAAAGATAATAAATCTCATTTATTTTAATAATTTTAATACCAAATGTAACTTTTGAGTTTTTGGAAAATATTGAGTATCCGAATTCAAAGACTGAAATTGAAGAAAGATCTTTGCGTTCAAAGACTGTCAAAGGTACTCAATTATTTCATTCGATTTCGCCTGTACCAAATAATTTGGGAGCAGTTATACTCAAATCTGTGTCGAACTCGGAAACGTTTTCTCTAGGACATTTATTTCAACTGGAACGATTGTATGCTGTCGTAATGATAAAATAATAAAAACAATAACCCAATATTTACACCAGTACACAACAATTTTTCTATTTTTCGTTTCAACAGCCACTCCAAAAAATAAAAAACAATATTAAAATTGTTAGAATAAATGAGATTTGTAATGTTTTTTTACATTTTTATTAATCCCAGGAGTGTTTTTTGAGATCCCAACTTAAAAATGACACATGTCATGTAAAATTTTCTCAGTTTTCTGAAAAAAATTGGGATTTTTTTTTAACTTTGGGCAATGGCGAAAAAAAACGACTTTTCAGATTATAATCTTGATTTTGAGAGTCTTCTGCGCGTATATTAATTAGGCTATTTTTTTTCGGAAAGTTGAGATTTTTTTGCAAAAAAAAATATGGAATTGGTTTGTTTTTCAAATTCAAGCCCCTAAAATTAAATGGAGAAAAAAGTTTCAAATGAAAGAATTCGATAGCCAATGGTAGCTAAAAAAAATGGAGGAAAAAATCTGAAAAAAATTATGGCACGTGCTTGATTGATGTTTTTAATTGATTTTTACTCATTATTAATTGATTTTTTCACTCATATTATATATTTCGACGATTCGTTATTATTTTGAGGTTTTTTTTTGGAAAGTTTCAATGTTTCAATGTTGTTATTTTTCTTTTGTACCTGCTTTACGAGAGGCTCCAAGATATTCGCCGATTGTTTGCCTACGCATCGAACCGCGAACCTCAAGCACCTGCAGCATCTCTCCATGATCCGAGGATCATCCTGATAAACGTCAAAGACGTTCGACAAAATGGGCCACATCTGTGAGAAAAACAAAAAAAAAATGATATACTTACGAACAATGGATCGACTAGATATATTTTTTTTAAATTTCTCTCCAATAAAAAATAAAAATCGTGAAAATTTTTCGCCACTTTTCGCGCTTTTTTCCAGTTTTCGACAAAAAAAAAAAAACAAAAACAAATTTAAACGAGCAAAAAAAAAAATGAATAAGAACCAAAAATCCGACTTTTTCGAGAATCCCAAAAATCTCGCAATTTCGAATTTCCGGAACATCGATCCGGTTCGATGAAGAAAAAAATCATTCGAAAGATTAATGCCGAAAAAGAAAAATGTTAAGATTAAAATTTAACGATTAAATTGCCACGAAGGGACAACTGACGGAGATCGATACGATCCTACACCGCCGATTAACTTTTGGCCAAAATGCAAAAAAAAAATCGAATCTTCGCATTCGTCCAGGAATTTCGATAAAATTTTCATGTACAATCTTCAAAAGACGTTTTTTTTTTTTTCAACGCGAAAAAAAAAAAAAATACAATTTTCCCAATAGTCCCAATTAGTTTCGATGAACTTCATCGATGTCACAAAGACAATTTCTTCATATAAATAAAATTCGCATGGATTTAATTGAAAATGCAACAAAACGATTTTTTCAACGATATAAAATGAAAATTCGATATAATTGGATGCGCGCTTACTTCGGTAATGACAATTTGACAGGGATGCTGCTCGTTTGGATCGTCGATCGGAACATTCGTATGCCTGAATATAGCGGCGAGCCTATCGAGCCATACGACCGGATCGGTTTTCGATCCTCTGACTATCGGATGACCACGATTTTCCATTAATTCGCAAAGCGGCCTCGCCTGAAACCAGCACAGCTCGGTCATCGCCGGTGCTATCTCGTTTCGCGATATTCGCGCCAGAATAACGGAAATTCCTGAAAAAAAAAAGGAAAAAAAAAAAAACATAAAAACGAGTAAAATTTTCATTATCCGACGAATCCTCCCCCGCCGATGCTAAAATTCCAATAAATCGTTTGGACGGATAAATTTTTATGCTCCTCTTACCCTTGAACAATCCAATCGCGGCTTGATTGCTGACATCGAAACTGTGCAGAGAACGGGCGATCTGCAGGAGTCCCGGAAAGTGCGAAGCCATGTGCGACGGACAAGCGCCGCATACATTTTGAAAAGCACCGGATGCCGCGTTGCCCAATCCTCTCTGGCTCAGACAGGCCAGCAAAAAATTCAGCACCGGCTCTAGCGTAAATTAACGCACATACGAGTCAGTGTGTGTACGAATTTTAAGAATGGCACGAGCGACGTAACTTCGGTCGAAAAAAATTTTTGCCAAGAATTTCAAGTACTTTGCGTCGAAGCGAAAAAATTGAAAAAAAAAAAAAAAAAAAATCAACCGTATCGAAGATGATAATAATATCGATTTCCAATAATAACAATGCCGGCAAAAAACGATCGAAAAATTGTTTAAACAATAAATTGTTGCAAAAATTTTCCCGTAAAAATGTTTTTCGATTATACGTAAAAAAAATTCCTCGATTTTTCCGAATACCATATGAATTTTTTCAAGAATTTTCTTACAGTTTTTTTTAATTTTTGTTTTTGAAAATTTTTAATTTTGAAAATTTCATGAAAAGAGGGTAAATTTATATAAATACGGTTTTTCAAAATTCTAAAAAACAAATTAAAAACCATAAGAAAATTCTTGAAAAATTTATAAGTATTAAAAAATAAAAATCGGGGAATTCGTTACGGATAATCGAAAAACACTTTTACAGGAAATTTATGCAACAATTTATTGTTTAAACAATTTTTTGACAATTTTTCGGCATTGTTATTATTGGAAATCGATATTGTCGTTTTTTTTTTTTTTTTTCAACTTTTCGCATAAACGCCGAAGTACTTGAAATTCTCACCAAAACTTTTTTCGACTGGAATTATGTTGCTCATACATCCTTATAACGTGCGACAAAGTTACAAATTTCAATGAAAATAACGAAAAAAAAAAAAAAAAAAACTCACCCAAGGATTGCGGATGATTCTCGATCCACTCGCAGAGCTCACCGAGCAACAATATACTCGTGTGCCGTACGGCGATGTGCGTATTCTCGGGAATATTGAGTATCGCCTCGACGACTTTTGGCACAACGTCGTTTTCTTCCCTGAAAAATGTTATTCATCATTGAAAATTCTTTAGTTTACGTTCGTTTTGGGTTTTTCTTCTTTTTTTTTTCATCGCCACTTCAATTACCATGAAAATTAAGGTTTTTTTTTTCTTTTTGGGGTCAATTCGACGAAAAAATTTGAAGAATTCAAGAAAAAAAATAAAAATAAAAATCACAAAAACACGGCTCTCGTTCCACGAGAAAGAAAAACCGAGTAATGCAAAAAAAAAAAAAAACGAAAAAAAATATGCTCACGGCAAGATATTTTTGGCGACCGCTTGCATTATAAACAGCGCAGCTTCCGATGAATCCCAAGTCGCTGTTTGAGCCGGCTGACCCTGCGGTCCGGGGCCTCCGGTCAATGCTGTAAACATTTGACGAAAGCAATGGCTACTACCGACCACGAATACGATGTCCTTTATCAGCTCCGAGACGCGAGCGCGAAAATCAGCAAACTCTTCACCGCCGCCGCCTTCCTCGACCAGGCCAAGCTGTATTAAAAAAAAAAAAAAAATAAATAAGAAATCAAGTAAAAAAGACGAAAAAAAAAAAATTCCAGGATTAAAAATTTTTTTTTTTAACTATTTATTTTATTTATTTTATTTATTTATTTATTTATTTTTTATTAAATTTGTATAATTATTTTATTAAATTTATTTATTTATTATATATATATATATATAAATAAAAATTAAATTAAATTTATTAAATTAAACAAAAACGGATGACAAATGAATTTCGCGTAATTTTGGGATTTTTTTTTAAATAAAAAAAATTTACTAACGTGATCCGGTTCCATCTGACAATGCTTGCACAGCGATCCGATGAGCCTTTCGACGTATGGCTTAAACACGCCCGTAAGATCTTTGCAATTTTTTTGATAAACGACCTCGGACAAGCGAAACCAAACGTTGAATGTTATTTGCGCGACCTCGTAGTCGTGATGACCCACGCACATTAAAACGAGATCGAGCACCTTGATCGAGTAGTGCTGTTTACCACCGGCACAACCGTTCACCATAGTTTCGAGAAACGTTTCCGCCAGTTCGGTAAATATTCGACAATAATTGTGCGATCTATCGAGATTTATATATATATATATATATATATAATATATATAAATATATATATATATATAAATATATATATATAAATATATATATATATATATATATATATATATATTTTTTTTTTAATACAATTATAAACTATAAAAATCATAATTATAACGATAATTATTTTATCATAAAATCGGTAAAAAATCATGCGACAAACTTTTCCATATCCTCGTGAGCGACCGAAAGATGATAAGGCTGCTCCAGAGCCATTATACTCGTGAAAAGACAAAGCTGAAGCTGCTGAAGCTGCGCGATCGATTCGCTGCTGTTTTGCGTACGATTTGAATTTCCGTTCTCCTCAAGTACTTGCAGAATAATGCACACGCAATCGGCGGCGGAGCTGTGCAATTGGTGTCCGGCCGCGTGATTGCTCAATATCTGTTTGAGATTTGAAATATCGAGTCTGCGATATTTTAAAGGTCACAGAGTAGGTATTGCGCAAGGTGCGGATGGAACACCAATTTGTATATGGAGAAGAGAATTGGGAGTGCCTACGATGGAATATTTGATGTACATTGGAGAGTTGATAAGAGAGAGAAGGAGAAAAGATGGCCAAAGATTTGCTTGAGATCGCAAACGATGAACCATCATAATTGGGAGAAGAATTTAGTTAAATTTCTGAAAGATATGGAAATAGAAGAGATAATAACGATGATAAGGGCACGAAGAGACGTGGAAAGAATAGATGAAAGAATAAAAGGGGGGCGCTAGAAAACTTGCAAAAGGAAATTCTAAGAATGAGGAAAACGTAAGAAAATTGTCGTACAATGTCATTTACAAAAACATTATTGGGAAGGATGATATCCTATGGAAATACTGATCCGAAGAGGGGCTGAATGAAAGGGACAAAGAAATGTGGGCAAGGTTAAGATGTGGCATCGTAGGAAAAGAAAGGAGAGAAGGATCGAAAGTGCATAGGTAAAGTGTAAATATAAAGTGTAAATATAAAGTGTAAAGGACAAGATGAGAGACGATGGATCATTTGTTAATATGTAAAAAAGGTAGAGAGTTAGTAAGGGTTAAATCAAGAAAAAAATGCAGAGGAGCGGATGGAAGGAATCGATGAATGGGCAATAAAGGGAGAAATGATAAATATGCTGTGTGGGAAAATACAAAAAGGGATTTGCAATTGCTATAGGGAAATAGAGGAGGTTTGTAAAAAAAAATGAGTAAGGAGGAAGAGAAAGAGTTGGAGTAGAGGAATAAATAAATATTAAAAAATAAATGTTTGATAGAACGATGTGCATTTTAAGGATATTATTAGAAAATAAGTTAAGGAATATATTTGCTGCTTTACATTACATTATTTTGTAAAAAAACTTGACAAAGTTATGCAAATGAAACATACTACTGAGTCTGCGTTATTTTTTTATTTTTATTTTTTCAATTCGGAGTAAAATTAGTACGTCACGGTATTTTACGAGGATATCGTTCGATTATAATACATACATGACACAGGAAAGGGCGGAAAAGAAAGGAGAAAAGGATCGAAAGTGCGGAATATGTAAAGGACAAGATGAGACCATGCAGCATTTGTTAATATGTAAAAAAATTATTATAGTATAGTTAATATAGTATTATAGTATAATATAGTATAGTATTGTATATATAGTATAGTATAGTATAATATAGTATAATATAAGTTAGTATAGTTAATATGTAAAAGAGTTACTAAGTGTGAAAGCAAAAAAAAAATGCAGAGGAGCGTATGAAAGAAATCGATGAATGGGCAATAAAGGGAGAAATGATAAATATGCTGTGTGGGAAAATACAAAAAGCGATTTGCGATTGCTATAGGGAAATAGTGGATGTGGTTTGTAAAAAAATGAGTAAGGAAAAAGAGAAAGAGTTGGGGTAGAGAAGTCAATGAAGATTAAGAGATAAATGTTTGATAGCACGATGTGCATTTTAAGGATATTATTAGAAAATAAGTTAAGGAATATATTTGCTGCTTTACATTACATTATTTTGTAAAAAAAAACTTGACAAAGTTATGCAAATAAAACACTCTACTGAGTCTGCGTTATTTTTTTATTTTTTTCAATTCGGAGTAAAATTAGTACGTCACGGTATTTTACGAGGATATTGTTCGATTATAATACATACATGACACAGGGAAGGGCGGAAAAGAAAGGAGAAAAGGATCGAAAGTGCGGAATATGTAAAGGACAAGATGAGACGATGTAGCATTTGTTAATATGTAAAAAAATTATTATAGTATAGTTAATATAGTATTATAGTATAGTATTGTATATATAGTATAGTATAGTATAATATAGTATAATATAAGTTAGTATAGTTAATATGTAAAAGAGTTACTAAGGGTAAAAGCAAAAAAAAAATGCAGAGGAGCGGATGGAAGAAATCGATGAATGGACAATAAAGGGAGAAATGATAAATATCCTGTGTGGGAAAATACAAAAAAGGATTTGCGATTGCTATAGCGAAATAGACGAGGTTTGTAAAAAAAATGACTAAGGAGAGCGAGAAAGAGTTGGAGTAGAGGAATAAATGAATATTGAGAAATAAATGTTTGATAGAACGATGTGCATTTTAAGGATATTGTTAGAAAATAAGTTAAGGAATATATTTGCTGTTTTATATTACATTTTGTAAAAAAAACTTGACAAAGTTATGCAAATAAAATACACTATTGAGTCTGCATTATTTTTTTGATTTTTCTGAATTTTTTTTTTTTTTTTTTTCAATTAGGAGTAAAATTAATGCCTCACGATATTTTACGAGGATATCGTTCGATTATATATCGTTATTAGATTGTAAAAGGGAGTATTATCACGAGATTTAAATGACGAACCTGAAACGCATAAGCGACTACGTCGCTGTTGGGTACGGCGTTCAACGAAATTGCGTGTACGGTTATCCAGCTCGTGAAGCAGCGCAAGATTCTCGTGTGCGTGTGATCATCGCCGCCGCTCTTCAGACAAAATTTCTGAAATTCATACATTAGAAATAAAAATTGGCCAATTATCCATCGGATCGCATTCGAAAATATTGATCTTCGATCCGTTAAACATTTTTTTTTCCTTCAAGTTCATGAAAAATAAAATATACTCATATATATATATATATATATATATATATAATGCCAACCAGGAATTCCGTGACTGTGTCCGCAATATCGGTCAGCTCTCGCAATACGTGCTGTTTTCTATTATCCCCTAATCTGCGAGAAAAAATGAATATTATTATAAAAAAAAAAGTTAACTATCAATCGAGTTGATACAAAAATAGCAGAAAATTTTTCAAAAACTCCGCATATTTTTCCCGAACGAATTAAATTATTTATTCTCCGTTCCGTTTGACAAATGCGTATCGAGGTGGCTCGGCTCATTGCGAACAATCCGTAATATCCGGCTGCTTTTATCTCAGGCTAGATCATTTTCTACGTCGAAAAATTTTCTGCTCTAATTTTTCGAACCAAAAAAAAAAAAACAGTGCATCACAAACGAACGATGATAATTTTTTTATTTGCTATCGTAAAATCATCTAAATTTTGTGTTTTTTTTTTTCTTAAACGAACAAACTACGAGAGATAAAACGGGAGAATTTTCATGCAATTTGATTGTTTATCGTTTTTCATGGATTTATCGGAACGAACGGAGGATAATTAAACCGTCTCGTTTATAAAAAAAATTGTGAGAAATTTTTTTTTTTCAATTATTCATGAATTTTTGTATCTTTAACAATGAAACTCGATGAGCTTGGTAAATGCTCGATGCGGGGTACCTCAGAGATCTGGAATTTATTTCTTCCGGCAAAACGGTCATTATTTCGAGCAACGGGCAGAGGCTCGCGGCGGAGCTACCGAATCTGTTTATCAGATCGACGACCGGCTTCTGCCAGGAAGTCATCTGCAGCGTCAAATCGGCCAGAGCGACGCACAACTGAGGAAACAAATTATCGGCGATCGAGATTTTTTTTTTTTTTTTTTTTTTTCGTATCGTTTTTAAATTCGCAACTTTACTCGTACCTGAGTCACTATAACGCTGTTCGTGTGCTCGTTAATCTGGGATATGTGGTCTAGCAGCGAATCGCGCAACGATATGTGAGCCTCGGTCGGCAATTCGTGAAAGGACATTTGTATTTTCGTTCGCATTGTTTGAGCGGCGAAGTAACAAGCCTCCAAATCTCTTTTTTGCTGAAGCATCTCGTCCGCGACTTTCCACGCATAGACCTGACCCAGCGTCAGACGAATAATCAAAATTTACGAGAATTTTTCCCATAATTATCACCGATACGCCACGATTGTCGATAAATTTTTCATACATTTTTCATATTTTTATTGCCAAAGGAAAAAAATAAAAACCGGAACAATTTTTTTTTTTTTTTTTAAGGTTATGTCGAGTGCCAAAATTTGTTCCTCTCGTATTCGACGCTTAACATGATTAATGATGGATCGAATAGGCAAGGAAAAATAACGTTCGGCACGAAAATATATGAAAAAACATTGCGGACTGCGATTATTTTGTTGAAAAAAAAAATTAAAAAAAATTTTAACCACGCGTCGATGTGACTTACGGATTTTTGAAGTTCCCCGAGCCATTCGGACGCTTTTTCCTTTTCGGTAGGAACCGGATTATTGTACAATGAGTAAACAGCCTGATAGACGGTATCGAGACTGGGCGGTGAATCCATTCTTCATAAATTACCAATTATACATATATTTTATCACAATCTTTACTTCTTTATTTTTCTTTTTTTATATATCCATGCAATTCCTGTTTTCAACCGTACACAAAATATACGATCGGATGCCGAATTCAAGAGGACTTTTTTATTCCCGCACACTGACAACAGCAGACAACAGATGCGTGTGTATAAGACAGTTGTTACTTTCACCACCGGTGGCGCTAACTGTAATTGTACTGATATATTTCGCGATTTTACTTTCGTTTTTTTTTTTTCTTCTTTTAATACTTTTTCGTTCCTTATTTTTTTACGACTATTTTCCTGCTGTGTAATAATAATGAATTAACGATTTCAGGGACTTTCTGATCCCAAAAATATGCCATATATGATCTAAAACATAATTTAATCTAAAACACGAATTGAAGAACATCAAAGTATAGATTATAGATATATAGCGGCTAGCGACAATTGCCGGTGATTAAAATACACATACATATCTCGAATACATTCATCATTATTGTTATCCTGTCAAAGTATGCGAGAAAGTGTCATAAAATATAAATCCGGAAATGACAAAAATCCATGTTTCGCAAAATTCCTGTCGCGAACAGAACGAAACTACGAGCGCGTAAATTACTCCACAGGAGAATCACCGATCTGAATGATCTTGGTGAGATTTATGCGATCGGCGATGTGATTGGAAAGGGAAATTTTGGTACGGTTGTAAGGGCCAAGCACAAAGAGACGAAGGCTTTTTGGGCAATCAAAATAATCAATAAACGTCAGGTATGGACGAAGAAAAAAGAAAAATGTATATATTATTATCATCATCGCTATATTTTATTATTATAGCGATTATTTTATCCCTTCCATGTGCCCTTAAAAGGCCGGTGCCTCCAGAGTACAGTCAATCGAGAAAGAGATTTTTATTCTCAAACTCGTCGAGCATCCCAATATTATATTTCTCGATTGTGTCTTTGAATCGCCCAAAGTAAGAACGTTTTGCGATGATATAATTAAAATACGATTGGTAAGAAAATTGTTAATTCTTTTTTCTACTCGTGCAATTTTCACAGACAATTTATTTAGTGTTTGAGCTGTGCATAGAATCACTCGCAAAAATGTTCAAGGTCAAGAAACAATTTCAAGAGCCAGAGACGATTAATGTGATTCAAAGTTTGTCCTCTGCTCTGACTTATCTCCATAAAAATGGTCAGTTCAAGTCTAAAATTCGTATATTATAGTAAATATGTTGGGCATATTTATAGCAGAAATCTCCATCATAAATGCAAACATTTTAATTCAAATTTCTCAAAATTTTTATTCAAAAATCGATTATAAATGACCATATCGAGATATTAACAGTGTTTTGATTGGGTTAGGAAAGGAATTTATATTACACAAATAATAAAATAGATAAACGAAAAGTACATTTTTTTGGAATAAAATAAATTCAGCGATTCAGTGGACATGCCATCCAGGTTGCTGCTGTGGGTGGCTACACGAAAAAGAAACTTTATCTCATTAACGGTGTTTAATTAACAAAAAAAAAAAAACACTGAGACATTAATAAATTACTAAATCGTTTTAAACTTTAATTTTTTCGAAAAAAAAAATCTATAAATTTGATTCCTCTGCGTACTCTGCAATAAAATAAAAAAAATAAAGGAAAATCGTGATAATTTGAAAAAAAAAATAGGCGAATGTACATATAATCGAGTGATGTACCCTGCAGATATCGTACATCGAGATTTAAAATTGGAAAATATACTAACAGCATACAATCCGGAATATTCCGACCATCAATTATTTATAAAAGTGACCGATTTCGGTTTGAGCACGATGCGAACTGGTCTCGGTCATAATAACATGTTGGACGATTTTTGTGGAACTCTGGCATACATGGGTATATAAAATGGCTATTTTATATTAAAAAAAAAAAAATTTCTATGAATATTACACTAAATATTTATTTAAATTTAGCACCGGAAATGATAGCCACAAAGTCTTACAGCCAGCAGTGCGACGTATGGTCAATGGGAGTTATAATGCATGTGTTGTTGTTTGGAAAATTTCCGTTTTTTTCTGTCAACGATCAACAATTGTGTAGATTAATTGTCAAAGGGGAAATCGACTTTTCTGGTAATATATACGCTGAGCTTAAATACGATTTTTTAAATAAATTAATGAATCAAGCAAATAAATAATGATTAAAAATTTACCTCATTATTATTATTATTATTATTATTATTATATTATATATATAAAATTATATCTATAGAACAATAATAACGATAATAAATAATAATAATGGTAATAATTTTTTTTAATTCATTGAATTTGAAGGATTATCATGTTCTTCAGAGGCGCGTCATTTACTGAGTAAATTACTGGAGAAAAATCCAGCGTTTCGTTTAACCGCAGCCGAAGTGGAAAATCATCCTTGGATATCAGTCAGTAAATCAGTTAAAAAAAATTCTTTTAAATCGAAAAGTTTCAGTCAATTAAGGTCGTCAAAATTCTGATGATTCTCCAAAACTCTCTGTGCGTCTTTGTGTACATTTGCAAAAGTATCAAGGTCATTGTAAAACATTTTTTTGCCTATATATATTGTGCAAGAAAAAAAAAGTTTTCTGAAAATATCTTGTAATATTAAAAAAAAAAAGATATTGTTGTTCAAAAATAAATGTTCTTTTTTTTGCACCAATAATAATTATTTTCCGATTTGCATTCTTATTGCGAAAATTTGAATCGAATCGAACTTTTCAAGTTTGTTGCGAGAGGCGCTTCAGTCTTTTTTATAGATTCATATTTCTTTATTCTCAAGGGAGATGGCGACACGCTACAAACGGAAACGTCTAACGTACTCGATATGATGCGCTTGTGGAGAGATGAAATGCTGGTAAAAAAAAAACTCATACATCAAGTATAAGCTGATATTTTTATTATTTTTTTTTTATAAATATTTATTCATTTATGATATGCTTATGTGATAAAAAAAATATAACAATTTATTGTAACTGATATAATAGTTATATAATCCTTATAAAAGCATTTTGCTTATATATGTATGAAAATAGCAAAATATAGTTAAATAAATATAATATATTCGAGATCCAAATCCATATTCTATTAGGAAACTTCCCTCGACGATATCAGTGCTAATAGCCTGCTAACGGTGAATAAACAGGAAGTAAAAATTTCCGGTAGCAAAGACAGAGATCAGGAACAACGAATGGGAACAAAGTCATTGATCAAATCGGATAATGCGGTTTCCAATAAAACGAATAATCTATCCGTACCCGTGATAAACAAAGAAATAAGGTCATAAACGAATCCTTATAATCGTCTAACAATCCTATATAAAAAATCTTAAAATTTAAAATCTAAATAATCCTTGATTTAATTATATATATATATATACACACATATATATACATATAAATCGTGTCACAGTGAATCGAAGAGTCCGACAACTCGGCTCACAAGTGGTAACAGACAGTACGAAAGAGGGCCCTCTCGTTTGCCAGACTTTAGTCACATACCGGCAAAGGTCGACTCGAATCTCACGAGTTTGCGAAAAGAAGCGCAGAGAAGACGCGAATCGATGCGTAAATGAAGCGAATAATTTGACAGTCGTGTGCAACGAGAAAAAGTGTGTTATATTATTGCATTATAATTTAAGTGATTATATATGCGTTTGCATTGTATCGATGTTCCTTTTTTCTTTCGAGTAGTTTTTTTTTCATTAATTACACAATAACACCAACAACCGGTAAATAAAACATGGATATTTTTTATTGGTACGAATTATTATCGTCAGAGGGGAGAAAAATCGATGCGCAATTGAGCTGCGCACATTGAGTATTCTTACTTTTTACACAACAGTTGTTATTCCTGGTTATTCCGAAAAGGCATGTCGTAATTTGACGTTACCTATGCTTTGACAGTTAATTGTCAATTGCAAGCTTCGACTGTTGACAATGCAAGAATAATAATATAGGATTTTCACGATTACTCGGAGAATAATTAGCCGCTATGGGTGACAGTAATATACCAATTATCGAGCCAACTATAGATTTCACGAAGGTTTCACACTATTAAACGCTCTATACTCGATTAAATCTTCGTTTTAGCTAGAGCTTTTATTATTCGTTAATCGAGAGCTTTTTTTTTCTCACGCAAATTAACACAACGTACGTTGCCGTCCCATAGGTCCCGCCTATTCATCAGAAACGTACCATATCCTTTGTCAATCATTTTGTCGTAAATACCGTCTCGTTCTTGAACAAACTCGCCCTGAACTGCGAAGAGAAACTCTTCGAATTTGAGAATAAATTGCAAAGAGTCGAAGCCGCAGTTGTGATCCTCGAGTCTCGGGTAAGAATTGATATTGTTTTTTTCGTCGCGATATACGATTTTTTGGTGCTTTTTTTATTTGTAATTTTGCTCGAACATTGTGTATTGGAATTGTCAGCTCGCTTCCATACCCGGTTTGGAAGAGAAATTGCCGGTTGAGAGCGATACTTCGATTTCCAATGTCGAGGAGAGGGTCAGTGTCGAAATTTTACCGCCCGAAGAATTGATAAAAGACGTTGACGAGACTGACAGAGAAATTGTTGTTAGCGAAGAGAAAAAACTTGCGGAATTACAGCCGATATGTCAGCATCCGCTTTATAAGAAATATTTCAAAATGGTGAACGTCGGAGTTCCGAAAACCGCTATGAAATTGAAAATGGCTCAAGAGGGCCTGGATCCCGATCTCCTGGAGTGAGTATTTTACTAGAAAAATAACGCAAACACCAAAGATTTCAAAGACGAGCCCCCCCTTTTTTTTTTTTTTTTTTTTTTTTTTTTTTTTTTTTTTTTGTTCAAACAACAGCGATCCGCAACGTCAAGTGCCGATAGTCGATTCCGAGAGACCGGAGACTACGGACTGAGTCTACTTTAGATCTTAAGGTTTTTTTTTTTTTTTTTTCTTGAGGATGTACGCAAAGAGGGAAAGTTATTCGAGAAATAAAATGTTAACGGAATCCATTCCGATTTTTTTTTCTATAAAATAAATTTTTTACAAATTATTCCGAGTTACGCAGAGCGCCCGATTCGACCTTTCTTCCCTTCGTCGCGCGCCAGCGTTTGGTTAACAAGTTTTTTTTTTTTTTTTTTTTTTCTTGCGCTCCTAGGATGCGATTTTTCGTCAAAAATAATTTCCCAATTCCCGCGATTATGAAATTTGGCGCTCTTTCTTCTTCTTCTTGCCTCCTCGGAAGCGAAATTTTATTGCAAAAAATTAATTGGTGCAAAAAATGAATCGAACGGCGCCAGCGTAAAATCCTCGCTCATCTCAATTTATGTTCTCGAAATCGAAATTAGAACTGCGAGGTTTCGTTTCAACGCTATTCGATAGTAAATTGCATCGATAGCAACGTATAAAAATCGTAGCAATATAATCCTGTAAGTTTTTGAAGTATTAACGTTTATGTTGCAAAAAAAAAATTCAAAATTCACGTTTTCCGAGCTTCGACTCCGATCGCTGTCCGAACTATTCGAGATAGAGAAAATTGCACGCAAACAATTTTGTAAAGAATTAAATTTTGTATAAAAAAAAAGTCCCCCGATAGGATGTACAAAAAGTCAATAGCGGATGAGTGGGAGGTGTCCGAAGTGAAAAACTTTATTTATAAATTAAAATAAAGTTACCTACTTGAGATGGTTTTATTAAATTATTTTTACCTCAATTATTAACTTTAGATATATGCCGTCGCGAATTTTTTTGTTGAAAATTTAGTTACCCAAAAACTGACCTACGAGCAATTTTACTCTATTACGTATAGTTTGAGCAGCGTTTCTATTTGAAGCACAAAAAGTGCCAAATTTTCATTGTTTCAATTTTTCCCTTGCAAAAATTTAGAGAAGGATGATAATCCACATTTTATAAGTTATTATTTATGCGATTTACTATGAAAAGACGTTAAAAAAAATGCCAGGATTTTATTCTGAAAAAGAATCGACGGCGTAAGCTTCTTTTTTTCAGAATTTTTAAATATGCTACATTTAATTACTCAACGAAAATGCTCCTAATTAAGGTGAGCTTTCGCACACGGTTTTATTATATATATAACTAGGTCATACAATTTTTTAAAGGTGCTGGCATTTCAAGTTCGTGAATTACAGAACGTTTAAAACCTTTTTTTTATGTGTGGCCATAATAACGCACGTTAAATGTTTTTTTAACATTTGATATCTCGACAACGAAGCTCCTAATCTTCGGAGAGACCTTTAGTCTCTCCGAAGGTTTTTTTTTTTTTAATAAATTAAAATTCTTTATGGGATTCGAGGAAATTACTCAAAATATCAGAATTTTCTTGATTTTTTTTTGCTATATTTTTTTTCCCATCTTTTTGTCGCATCCTTGATGCGATTCATATATATTTTACAAAATTACAAAATTATAGACTCGATGCTTCTCAAACTGGATTATCTTTATAGTCCTGTCCTTTAGAATTTCATGATCGAAGCTTAGCTAGCTCAAAGCTCGAGGAAATTTTTTTAAAAATTCAACGATATATACACGGAAGAAATAATTTTACTTCATGAACAAACTATATCGATATAACAGAGGAACATCCTTAATTCGGAGTGACTGAAGATCTCCTCGTTTTTTTTTTATAAATTATACTTTTGTTTTTTAATAAATTAAAATTCTTTACAGGGTTTGAAGAAATTACTCAAAATATCAGAATTCTAGTGATTTATTTGCTAAATTTTTTTCCTGTCGCTTTTTTTAAATTCTTCAACGATATATACACGAAAGAAAGAATTTCACTTCATGAATACACTATATCGATATACTAACAGAGGAACACATACTTACTTCGGAGAGACCTTTAGTCTCTCCGAAAGCTTTTGTTTTTTAATAAATTAAAATTCTTTACGGGATTCAAGGAAATTACTCAGAATATAAGAATTCTCTTGATTTTTTTTTCCTAGCGGTTTCTCGCATCCCCGATGCCATTCATATACATTTTACAAAATTACAAAATTATAGACTCGATGCTTCTCAAACTGGATTATCTTTATAGTCCTGTCCTTTAGAATTTTATGATCGAAGCTTACCTAGCTCGAAGCTCAAGGAAATTTTTTTAAAAATTCAACGATATATACACGGAAGAAATAATTTTCCTTCATGAACAAACTATATAGATACAACAGAAGAGACCAAAAATCTCTCCTTGTTTTTTTTTTGAATAAATTATACTTTTGTTTTTTAATAAATTAAAATTCTTTACAGGGTTCGAAGAAATTACTCAAAATATCAGAATTCTCGTGATTTTTTTTGCTTAATTTTTTCCCTTTCGCTTTTTTGTTATTCTTCAACGATATATATACAAGGAAGAAATAATTTCACTTCATAAAATCGAATCAGATTTATTTCATGGTTTTTCTATCAAATACAGTTCTCTCGTAGGTGTTATTTTTTGTTTTTTTTTTTAGAAAGATCTAGAACTGTATCATTTGTCCCTTCCTCTTCTTGTCGCCGCCGAGCTCAAAATGCTTGCATCGCTTCAAAGGAATTTGCTTCCTGTACTTGCATTCGGTGCACTCCATTCGCAATACAATTTTCTTGGTGGTCTTAGCCTGAAAATGCAAAAAAAAACAAAATTAGTCGCAGATCGATGTTGCGGGAAATGAAATTTTGGGGAAATTATTTAATTTTTTTTTTTTTTTCGTACCTTCTTCCTGAAAATTGGCTTAGTCTGTCCGCCAAATCCCTGTTGTTTACGGTCGTAACGTCTACGACCCTGAGCGGCGTGCCTCTCTTTGCTCTTCTTGTACTGCGTGACTTTGTGAGTCTTGTGGACCTTGCACTTTTTGCAAAAGGTCCGTCTCTGCTTCGGCACATTCACCTGAAAGAAATGAAAATTTTTTTTTTTTTTCACTCACGATAAATCGCGAATGTAACGAGTGCGAAGACACTTTGACATCGGGGATGAGAATGTCGGGGGGGGAAAAAAAAAAACACCGACTGATGCACAAGTATGAGAAAAAAAAAAAAATTGAATTATCCAGCACGACCGAGAAATTGTTTTGCGAGAAAAAAAAAAATAACGTCTCTTTAAAATCGCAACGAAAAGTGATCGAATCGCAATATCCACACTCGTTGATAGGTTATGATTTCGTAGGTTATGATTCAACGAAATGTTTTTTTTTCGTTCTCCTCTTCACGAAAAAGCGTCGCAATATTCCCGAAAAAATCTCGATACATAACGAAGCACCGCGAATAAATAATTATTTGGCGCGTCGCGTTTGAGATTCGTCGGATAACGATGGATTAAAAACGAGGAAACGAGAAATACGTAGCGACCTACCATCTTGACTGTGTTTAGAAGGAAAGGAAAACGGACGATTACACCGGAAGTAAGCGATACAGCAGAGATCCGAGCGCATGCGCGAGGAACTAACCTTACGAGAGGCGCAAAGGTTGAAGTGTCTCCGCTCGTTATTCTCAGCAATAGCATTATAATTCCACAAAATTCTCATGATCATCAATAATTGTTATTTTTATAATTAAACGATCGCATCTCGATATCCATAGTCGTGTAAAATTTAATCCTACCATACGTTATTTATAGCCGTGGCTATTATTATTCGTAATCATAATTCATACAAATTTCCCCTCTGACAATAAAATACGTCTCCCCAGCTTCAAGTCGATGTTATTTCGCATTCTCGCCAACATAGGCGCCAAATAATCTTTTATTAATATTTAATCCGAGGTGTGCGCCTCCGCTGTTGCGAATTCAACCTCTCGAATCCCGGAATAAGAAAAAAAAAAAGTTATATTAGTGGTCAATGCGAGAGTTTGCTTTTTTTTCTTGAATCGAGCAGATTCTCGCGACATCTATAACGCAAAACTCGCACGGCCTCTCGAAACGAACCACATAGTCCAAGACACACATTATATACGCGTTTGCAGATTTGAAAGAAGCAAAAGGAATTAAAAATCGGTTGAAATCGATAATTCTAGCTCCGTTCGAGACTAATCGTCGATTCGTCCAACGAGCGTCATAACCGTGAAAAAATAATAATAATAATAATTACGAGAGTAAATGAATGAAACTTCATGATTTTTTGAAACCGCGAAGGCCTAAAAGCCTCGAAGCAGTGGCTCTACGGACATTCACGAACTCTCGAACCCCTCGTCCTCACAGCGATTGAATATTATTTATACCCCCAACAAGACTCATTGTTTCCTCGTTCTATTTGACAATTATTACGGATTTATCGAACATTGAGATTTCGGAAAAACGTTACATCGTTCGTACGCGATGGGAAAAATTACTTCGGGCCAATCAGCGATTTATCGAGTTTCAAACACCCGCCATCTTCATTTTTGAACAAAGCGAGCAAGTCGGTAGGGTCTATGAAGCCCCCATGGTTTGCCCGCGCGTACGAGCGAGAGAAAAAGAGCCGTGGTAGTCGCGAAGGGGGCGACAGGGGGAGAAGGAAAAAAGAGAGGGCCAAGTACGATACTGTTCTGTTATTCCTCGCGACAGTCACTCGTCAGTATACAGTACGCTTCACTACCGACCGGTACGTCTCTCTGTCTCTCCATAACACGAGAGTACATCTCTTTCCCCCTATCCCCCCCCACCGCTCTCTCTCTCTCTCTCTCTCTCTCTCTCTCTCTCTCTCTCTCTCTCTCTCTCTCTCTTCTCTCTCTTCTCACGGTTTCCCCTTCCTCGATCGGATTTCGCCTGACGACGCTTGCTCTCTCGGGACATTTCGCCGGAAACCGACGCCGCGCGAGCACATAGCAGGGGACTTACGTACAACACACATACTTACGATATATATATATATATATATATACATACACACGCGCGCGCGCGTTTGTGAGAGATAGAGAGAGAGAAAAACTTACGACGGTTCTTCACGTTCTCGCGCGATAGTACAGCGAGAGAAACGAGGGAAATAGAGCCCCCGCAGTTCGCGTCACAAGCAAGCAAACTCGCAGACTCGTAATATATATAAAGCCGAGGAAGCGCCAACGGAGAAAATAACGCGAGATATAACGCGCACAAAATCTTCATCGTAAACACGAGAAGAACGTAAGAAGGAAAAAAAAAAAAAAAACTATACATAAACGCAAAATGAGTACCAAGGAAAACAAGGACGTTGCGGTGGAGAAGGCGACGGAAAACGACAAGCTAAAGGGGGACGCAAAGTGCGAGATCAAAGGAATCAAAAGGGCGGCTGAGGTGAGTTTTTAAAATATTTTTTTTTGTTATTATTTTTTTGCTTTGCGAGTCACCGTTGCTTGAGATATCCCGTGCGTGTGTGTGTGTGTTTTCATTATCAAGAGGAACGAAGTGTGAGAGAGACCGATATATAAAATTCCTAGGCGCGTAGCGTCTCTCGCGTGCGTTCTTCGTCGTTTTTTCTTTTCTTTAAAGAGTAACAATATCGCGTTAGTGTGAAGTGTCGTAACGAAAGTTACGCGAATCTAAAGATTGTGTATGTGTAAGAGAGAGAGATAGAGAGAAAAGGACATGTGGATAATATGCCGGCCGGCATTTTCTTTCGACTCCATTTTTTTTGCCATCTCGCTCATTTTATCTTCGCGCCCAACGGGTCTTTTGCCGACGTTCAAAGATGTTTGCCTCGTTGTGGGAAACAAAAAATTATTAGCTCCGATTATCAATCCAAGAGAATGAGAGAGAGAGAGAGAGAGAGAGAAAAGTGACGCCGTGAAACTCGCGTCGGTTGATCACCCCTGTCGTCACAATGCCATCTATAATTACCGATCGAGAGAAAAAGAGAAATTCTCGTGTTACGGTAATAACGAAGTATGGCGGGCTCATTAATAACGCTTAAAATTCCCCTAGTTAATTTAAACTACCCGACAACGCCATGTGCTTCTCGTATTTTACTCCGAGTCTCGTATTTACGAGTAGATTTTTGTGAATCATTCTTCAGGCGGTCCCCCCTTCCCCCTCCCTCAATTTTGGTAATACGCGCGTTATCCTGAGAGGCTCGAGACGCCATTTTCATGCATCGCTGTCATCGTTTCGTTTGGTGAAAAGCGACGGTAACCTCCCGCGCATTTTTCCGAGTTTCGTACAGCAATCCTTCGTTGTCCTATATGTATAACCATCATGGCGACTACAGACCTCACCGCGTAATTATATATATATCCATATATACACATTTATCTATCCGGTTCCCGTTCTCTTTTTTGTAATTGATCGCTAATTCATTGCGTATCACAACTCTCATTATAATTCCATGATTGTAACTACAAGCAATGTAAAACGGCTAAAACGACGCCGCCCTAAAAATTGTTTACCCGGTTTTGCGTGCATAAACATAGCGATGCCGGCGCCATTCCGAGCTAAATCCTGAAAGAAAGACGGAGAAAGAGAGAGAGAGAGAGAGAGATAAAGAGTCTGCATTTAATAGCGAGCGAGAAAACAGCAGCACTCGCCATGCATTATGTCCGCGCGCTCTCCTCACGCGTGCAATATATCCCTCTCGTTCTCATGCCCTCGCTCATTCTCTCTCTCTCTCTCTCTCTCTCTCTCTCTCTCGCACGCGGGTAATAGGAAACCGCGCCGTTCGCCTACTGTCGCGCGCGCTCCTCTTCTCACGAACTTTCGAGAAAAACATCGCGCAACCGTAACTTTTCCATGCCACCCGAGTGTGGTGAGCGACGCCACACAAGCCGAACTAACATATATATTTTTCTCATCAATATAATCGTATATTTTTGTTTTATTCGATATACACGGAATATTTCGTGACGATATCGACTCACGACGATTCCCAACGGTGATTTGATATTTATTATTATTATTATCATCGAAGAATTCCGCAAAAAGAGTGAACGGCGGCAAAAATCCTCATTTGCCGGGGCCGAACGAGAGCATCAACGTCACGTGGATTTGTAAACCGGCGTGGTTCTAATCAATCCGTTACTATTCCCGGAGTTGTAAACGGTTTTTTTTTTCCAAATGAGGCTAACTATACCGCCATATCTATCTTCTTGCTCACACACACACATTCTCTCTCTCTCTCTCTCTCTCTCTCTCTCTCTCTCTCTGCGTATATTCCAACTAGGCTGGAACTTCTTCAATTGTATTTCACGCGGATCGATGCGGTATAGAAGCCAACGGTGTGTGGCTCTCATCCTACACACACACACACACAACACCGAAATTCCCGTGTTACGAATCTTTAGGAACACTTCATGCCCTCAATCCTCATCCCACTATTACACCCAACGAGTCATTCGGTTGTTTTAATAAAATAAAAAAAATCTCGTGATAATCATGATAATCACGATAAACGGAAACTTTGCGAGACTAGCATTTTATCTTTATCACATGGAATCGTGATATATATATATATTTTAATCTGGTCGAAGTTCAATCTGATAACTTTGTCGCTTGACGGAATCGAAAGGCGAGAATACAAAAAGAGAGAGAGAGAGAGAGGGAGAGAGAGAGAGAGAGAGAGAGAGAGAGAGAGAGAGAGAGAGAGATTTTAAGTATATTAAATTCGTAAATGTGGACACGTTTGACCAAGTAGAAACGAAGAAGGCCAAATCCTGTAATAATTTTTTTTTTAAACGTTGGGTTATCTCCGGGAGACCTTGTGATTAACAGCGCCACTGATACATAATCGTGACTGTGTCAACGGCAATGTGTCGTTACATAGATATATATATATATATGCATGCGTGTGCGTTTTTTTTCTATACATAGAAATATGTCTTAATTCGTATGTATGTACGTGGCGAAGTAAGGAACTAACGACGCCATTGGTTCATCTACAGTGTGAGCATTACAAACGAGCCTTCTCTTGCAACGCCATCATTGTTGCGAATTAGCAAACTTATTATGCATATATGAATACGTGTTTATGAGAAACAAAAAAAAAAAATGTCCCCATTCAACGATCCTCGTTTTGCATCGTTACGAAAAAAAAAAAAATTCGTTTCCCCGGTATGCTCGAGCGGCGAAAAATTCCCGAGGTTGCGAATGTCGCCGTGTGGCGGGAAGCTTTTTTTTTTTTCGAAGCTCTTACACCTCAAATCCATTACTATACGGCGAGGAGACGAGAGTCGAGCACGCGCGGGACACCGGGCACGCTGCTTACCCCCCCTTACTCGAACCGTAGTGAGAAACAGAGAGAGAGTGAATGAGCGAGTGAGTGTACATGTACAATGTGCGTGCGGGAAGAGCGTAAAGAACGCGTCCATCGAGCATCTCTTTCGTTTCAGCCAATAGAAAAATATGCTCTCGGCTCTTTTTTCCCCTCCCCCCCATCAACGATACTATCTCGTTGGACAGCGTCGCTACCCATTATCCTTCTTTCGGCGTGTTCTTTTTTTTTTTTTTTTACCCCGCCAAAGCCCTAAAGCGCCCCCGGCGTCCCCACGAGCCACGCGTGCTTCCGGGGATTTCATGATTCTTGGTGTTTTTTTTTATCTTTTCTCATCTATTTTTGCCTTTTCCCTCGTTTCGTGTACCGCGCCACGATATTACGAAAGCATTCGGCCAAAAGTCGATCGACTTTTTTTGTAATTTTTTTTTTTTTGTTATGGCATAGCTCAGCTTTGAAAAAAAAATGAACTTACTCTCCGGCTTAAGTAGTTTGTTCATTGTAAAATTAACAATTGCGTGTAACAAGTCTCTCTCGATCTTTCGTGACACTTTTTTTTCTCTCTTTACAATACATCGTCACTTTTACGGAGCTTTTCTACGTTGAAAGTTCTCCCTTTGGGCATGAAACGAGGTCGAACTCTCCCTATCACTGACGCTCGACCCATCGTTATCTCTTATCCCACGCACACCCCCCTGTCTTTCAGGTGGGAAAACCTTTCGTGGGCTCGCTTCATGATCCATTTTCATTTCTCCCTTCTGTGCAAATACTATCTCGACTCTCCTGGCTTGCGTGGGTCCCGTAGTCTTTTTTTTCTTTTTGCATTATTAAAGATATACGGTATAATTAACGCTTAAACCTAAAACGTTTTTTTTGGTCGATATCCTCATGCACAATGGATGGGTTATTTTTGTCCTGCTCGTTTTCCATCAGCTTGAAAGTATTTTTAAAAAAATCTATAAAAATTCATAGACTATCTTTTTGAGCCTTCCGCTGCAACGCTATGGAAAAGAAAATCTGAAATAATTATTTGCAACATTTTTTTAATATATATAATTGCGCCGGATTCTCGACCTATTCGAACAAATAAAATCGGCTCGGACAAATATGACCCGCCTTTTGGGTTTAAGGATTAATAATTGTACATCGAGCGTGGCCGACCGAGATGTTTTTTTTTTCATTTTGTTTTTTTTACAATCGTGCAATGCAGGATAAGAATGACGACGTGAAGAAACAGAAGAAGGAAGAGAATGGCGACGGTGACGTAGAAGAGGACATCGAGGAGGAGGAATTGGACGACGAGGAGGAGGAAGTTGACGGCGATGGGGATGACGACGAGGATTTGGAGGTCGAAGGAGAGGAGGATCTGGACGATGGTGAGGATTAGTTTTTTTTTTAATTATTATTATTCATAACAGAGTTGGGCAAAGTACCTTAAAGTAATTCAAGTGCAAAATACTTCAAATACAAAGTACTTTGAGTAACAGGTACTTAAAGTACAAAGTACTTCGAGTAAAATTACTTCAAGTACAGAGTACATTGAGTACAAAGTACTTCGAGTAACATGTACTTAGAGTACAAAGTACTTCGAGTAACAGGTACTTAGAGTACAAAGTACTTCTAGTACAGAGTACTTCTAGTACAAAGTACTTCAAGTACAGAGTACTTCAAGTGCAAAGTACTCCAAGTGCAAAATACTCGAAGTTAAAAGTACTCCAAATGCAAAATACTCGAAGTGAAAAGTACTCCAAGTACAAAAAAATACTTCAAGTGAAAAGTACTCCAAGTGCAAAATACTTTAAGTAAAAAGTACTCCCAAGTACAAAGTACTTCAATTATAAAGTACCCGTACATCTCAAGTGCCAAGTACCGTAAATATTTGAAGTACCGGAGGTATCAAGTACTTTGAAATACATCAAGTATCAAATACTTTTCACGTTTTCAGGTATACGTCTCGTACGTTCTGGTACTTATATTTGATATCTCACGTACTCTTTAAGCTCATTTGATTTTGATTCGAGTACTTTTTGTCTCAAAACATATTTTCACATTGCGCGATTCACTCGGTTCAGGCAGATTGGAACAGAAATATTTAAACGAAGAATTATAAATAATTTAAAAAAAAGCATTGAACATTCGAAAGTACTTCATACTTGGTACTTGAAAAGAAAGTACTTGAAGCACAGAAAAGTACTTGAAAATTAAGATTTATTTAGCTTCGGGTTATAAAAAGAAAAAATGAAGATTATAATACCCGGATTGTTGAAAAACGGAGCCATGCATTGATAATGAGACCGTAACTACCGTAGCTTGAGCCTTTGAACGGTCATTCCTTACAATATTAATCAAAAGATGGCGCAAAACATTCCTCAATTGTATATTCAAAGGCGTTATACGCGCAACTATTAGCAAGACGTATTCAAAAGTACTTCATACTTGGTACTTGAAGCACAGAAAAGTACTTGAAAATTTAAGTACAAATACTTGAAGTACAGATCTAGTACTTGAGCATTCAAGTACAGTACTTGAAATACTCTCAAAGTACTTTCTACTCCAAGTACTGCATTTCCAGTAATCAAAAGTACTTTATGCCTGGCACTTGAAAAAGTACTTGAAAAATTAAGTACAATACTTGAAATAAATGAAAAAGTACTTTGTACCTCAAGTACTGTAATTGAAGTATCTCGCGAGTACCGGAATCGAAGTTACCGAATCTCATTCGATTGATCAATTCAAATTTTCAACAGACGAGGAAGAGGACGAGATTGAGGGCGACGGTGAGGGTGAAGTTGAGGACGAAGTTGAGGACGAGGATGACGACGCATAATGAATAAAGGATTAAGAGCTATGTAAGTAAGAACCGGGAGGTGTACAAGGGCAAGATTGCGCGCCATCGTCGGATAAACCGACAAAAAAAAAAAAAATCATTCTCAGCGAGAACGAAAAAGAACGAAAAAAAAAAAAGAGAAAAAAAAAACCAAACAAACAAAGACTTTAACTCTCACATCGAGTGATTAGTAGGATAAATGTTGACGCCTATCATGCCCGGTCCACAATGTCGGAACCTCCTGATTTACCACTAAACGAAAGAAGAAGAAAAATTATGTCTATATATATATATATAAATATATATATATTCATATATATACATATAGAACGGCAATTGCAACTGCAACAACAAACAGCAAGAACAACAAACGAGTTGCAGCATCGCCAGAGTTGCGATGGACCGACACGAGTTAGCGATGATTAAAATCAAGGTCTCGGGCCTTTGCAATTCTGGCCCCCCCCCCCCCCCCCTTCCCCCTAGCCATCACCAAATACCGCTGCGCCCGTAAGTCCCAAGATCGACGACGAAGATATATAATAACTCTTGCGCGAGTTTTATATTCGATTCGAAGCGAATTTCACTAAGCCTCCCCTACCCCATCTCTCTTTTTCCCTCACGCATAATCTTCTCCCTCTCTAGCCTCCTTATCAGGTGCAGGAAAGTTTTTTTTTTTTTTCCAATTTTTATATTTTTCTCCGGACATTTCCTTCTTCGCTAACGATTCGATGCGCCGGGGAGATATGCGGCTAAAACACAAACAAATGCATCTTTCGATTCGGGCCAAAAAAAAATCCCATCCAAATTCGTCGCTGTCTGTGTGTGCGACTGTGACCAAAGTCTTTCTTTTTTTTTTTCCTTCAATCTCGGGGGGGGAAAAAAAAAACAAAAAAAAAAGCAAGACAGAGGAAAAAATGGGGGGGGGAGGAGGAGGAGAAAAACTTATTTAAGTAACAAAACAAAACAAAAACTCTATTGTATTTAAATAGTGTAAAATGGACACGTGTGGGTGATGATGATTTTTTTTTTTATAACTTTTGAAATCAAATTGAGTTTGTAGGTTGACGGAAGAATGCCCCCCCCCCCCCCCCCCCCCTCCCCCTCCACGTATTATAGTGCGCGTGACTGAGTTTTATTTTAAATGTGTAATAGACGAAGAATAAGAAGAAATTAAAAAAAAAAAAAGAAACGAGAACGAAGGAGGAGTGTTGCAGCGAACGGAGAGAGCGCGCGAAGGAAAAAAAAAAAAAGAGTTCGAATTCCGCGCGGATTTTTAATATCCGAGCGAATCGAGCGGGGCGCCGCGCGCAGATGCGAATTAAGAAAAGAAAAAAAAAAAAAAAAAAAAATTGCATCGTTCGATGTATAGCAAAGAGAGAAAGAGAGAGTGCGAGAAAGATTAGGCAAAGAACGAAAAAAAAAAAAAAAAAAATCGAATTTCGCGGCAGATTTCCTTCGCGCACCCCCAAACATTTTACCGACACTCCATCCATCTTCCCTCCTCCAACCGTTACAATGAATATATATTTAATGCAATTTTCGCGCACTCCGGATCAGTGCGTACGAGGAAGAAGAAGAAGAAAAAAAAAAAATGTGTGACTCGCGACAGTTGCATAATAATTATACATAGCATGTATAAAGTTATGGACTAAGAAACATTTTATTATTAACGATAATAATGTGTAAACGTAAACCGTAAAAAAAGCAAAAAAAAAAACAAAAAATGAGGCTCTACACTCTGAATTTGGGGGGTGGGGGGGTCAATTTGGGAAAAAAAAAACAAATTTGGGGAAAAACAGATTTGAAGAAAATCCCTCTTCCCCCCTACACACACACACACACACACATATTCACATAAGTTTCACATGGGAAACCTTCAATCTCGATTGTACATTCTCAACAATAAATTTGCAATTTATGATAATGGGACAGTGCTGGAATTAGTGAAATTGTAACGATAAAAAAAGAAAGAAAAAAAAAAAAAACCGAAGCGGAAGCGAACAAACGAAAGGAAAGATGCAAGAAAAAAAAAAACAAAAAAATGTATCCGAAATGCCACGATAAGTTTTCCTCCCGGATTATAAACGCATCTCTTCAATCGATCATCCCACAATTTTCGATCATCGTTTATTATACACACATGTATATTTATATATAATATATAAATATTATATATATATATATATACATACATGTATACATAAATATATATATATATATATATATATCATGTATCAGGTGGGATCCATTAATTTTATAAAAAATAAAAAAAAAAACGAAACAAAACACTAGTTATGGTACACTCGAGATATTAAATGCGCGACCACTGTTTCACGTTGGTGTACGAATATACGAAATAGGAGAAAAAAAAAAATCATCCCACGTCACGACGTAATATTGACACAATAATTAAAAAAAAAATATATATATATATCGATTGCGCGATTTAAACTCCATACCTTTTATTGTAAGTGTGTGTGTGTGTGTGTGTGTGTGAGATACTACAGGGCACGAAGGGTGAATAAGACACGTTACGGTTACACCCCTTGTACCATAATAAACTGCATTATTATATATTGAATAATAAAAAAGAAAAATTAAAAAAAAAAACAACGATACAAGCCAATTCGAATAATTCGAGACGATATACGAGATCCACGTTTTTTTTTTTTAATGTACAAATATTTCTTGATAAAGCTGTTGCTGAATGATAAAAGTATACAGTTTGATAAATTCTTTTTTGTATTCTTTTTTTTCTCATTTTTTTTTTTCCCCCTCCCTGAGGAAATGCATCGAGGGGCAATAATAGTTGGTCAACTTGAGGTGGATTTTTTCATGTTCGAGGACATCCTGGCTGACTCCGGGGGGGGGGGGGGGGAGGGGCGTTAATTTGATGCATAAAAAGTATATATGACATTGTAAGAAAAAAATTATTTTTGCAGACATTTATTCACGTGTTTGTTTCAAAAATAGAACTTTTTTTCGATTTTTCATGCTTCGACCCCTCAAAACTTGAGTTTTTATAGAAAAAAAAACATCCTTGCGAAGAGGAAGCTCCGTTGGACGTTTCTATATAATTACAAGCGCCAATTTAACGTCTACGACGAACTTTTTGAAAGGAAAAATTTGAGATCACGAGGATCGTATTTCGAATTGAGAAAAAAATATTTCATTCGATAAATTTTTGTTTGTTCCTAATTTCGAATTTTTTATAAAAAATTCCAAACAATTTCAAGTTGAACAGCTCTGTATGACACCATCGTGTTCTGAATAAAAATTTAGATCGATTTTATTCAATAATTTTGCGATCAAAAATTGTTTGTAAATTGTTATAAACAATTTGTAACTGGTGAAATGTTTTTTTTCGCGATAATTTTTTTTCTTGACTCAATTACGTACTCCACGGTTGTTTATTCTCTTGCTGAAATAGAAAATCATTGAGTCTCGGGGAAGATAGTATACAAGCAAATTTATTCACATTTAACAATTTTTCCGCTATGACTTTGTGCAAAAAAAAAAAAAAAACGCAAAATGTCATTTATTCATTTTCGGCAAAGATCGATGCCAACGACGCCTTTTTTACACGTTGCATGCGTCTTTCGGTGGAAATCAGCGACTAAAAGTACAGCGCTTGAACTCTATCCTTGGTTAATAGTGAATTAAATTTCGCGCACAAAGCTACTTTTCGTTCAGCAATATCGTTTACAACTTTTGAATAATTGAAGATTCTTTTTATTTGAAATACAATCCCCATGGTCTCGAATTTTTTCCTTCCAAAAAATTCGACGTCGACGTTAATTGGCTGTTATAATTAGAAACGTCCAATGAGCGGCGGCTTCCGCTTAAAGCTACAGAGCTTCCTCTTCGCGAGGATGTTTTTTTCCATCAAAACTCAAGTTTTGAGGGGTGGGAGCATGAAAAATCAAATTTTTTTTTGAAACACTAATATATATATTATATATAGTACCTTCGCCGAAAGCTACAGGTGGTTGAGATAAACTGCAGCCTCAAAGTACAGGAGTCTCTGTGTGACGCACGAGTACTTTGGTGTTAAAAAAAACAAAGAAAAAATATCATATATGAGTATAACGTAAGGACTGGGTTTTTTGTTTACTTCGAATTTTGAGTTCTCACGGAAAATTTTCAGAACGGAAGTCGCGTCCGAGGACTCGGTCATTTTAATGAGGATCTTGGCCACGCGTCACTTCTCGCCTCACGGAGACAAGAATTTGAGAAAAATTTCGCGTACTCGAAATCCGAGGCTACAAAGATTTTTTTTCATATACATATATATATATTTTTATGCTCATGAGAGACTTTGTACAGGATATGAAATGATTTTCGGCAAAAAAAATATATTTATACCCACATTTCTGCCCAATTCAACAGATTTGAAATATTAATTGTACTTTCAAGTAAATACAGTTTGATGGGGGAAAAAAAAACCAGCAATCATAATCTATTTTGCTTATTCTACTCCTGAAAAAAAATTTAAGAAAGCTCTTTTGCATCAGTTTCACGCTTTGATAATTCGAAGAAAAAAAAAAAAGATTTATCGTTACAGGGTTGCTCTATGCGAGAGCGAAAGAACTACAGAGGTGTAAAGAATTTTATTCTATCAAATGATCTGGCATTTGTGCCTACAAATTATTATTATTTCTTTTTTTTTTCCATCAGATATATCTGAATTGTCAAGACTATACATAAATAATTCCAAGTACGTTCATATGTCGAGCAAATATATATCTACAATTATAAACACTTGTGATGCATGCATATATTTAATATATATATATATACACACACGAGAGATTTTCCATTTCTCCACCATGATATGCAAACGATCAATTATTAACATCGTTGGATTACGAATTTAAAAAAATATAATAATAATAATAATAATAAAAAAAGGTCTCGTCGTTTCTTCCGAATCGTTAAAACGTAAATATCACAAAAATTGTCATTAACAGCGAGTATTGATACAACAGACCCGTCTTTCGATGATTCTCAAATCAGGACGGATATTCTATAGTCCCACTGATAAAAAAAATACTCAAATTAGTCTCTTGATTCGAGGAACGTTTTTTTTTTCTTTTTTTTTGTGTAGAAAATAGACGAAACATACGATAAGATCGTACCTTGGCGATTTCAAGATCAATATCTTCAGTTATCCCTCGATGGTTTGTATATGCTGTTGAGAGTGCAAAGCTCTTGGATCGTGCTGTTGGTCAATCTCGTAAAGCTATCGCTCATACTATTGTTTCCTTCGACAATATTACCTGTATTTGCTCCGGTTCCCTTTACCTGAGAAAAAAAAAAAGAAAAAAAAAATACGAATTTAACGAGTGATATTTTCGGGGTTTTTTTTTTTTTCAATTCAATTAGTCAAGGATGCGATATGTACTTTGACTGGATCCGAGATTGATAAGCCGCTGGAAAGATTCTCGGACAGCGCTGTACCAAAAATTGCCAATTCCGCGGAGTCGAGCTGATTCAGGCTTATGTCGAAGCTGTATTGTTGACTGTCCAAATCCAGAACGTTACTGACTCCTTGATTCAAAGTCACAATTATTATTACTTTTTATATCCATTATTGGGGGTGAAAACATGTCTTTTGAAATTTTTCATGGATATTTGGTTGAGTTGCGGCGAAATATAATCTAGAAAATCGTTGGATATGCATTTTTTTCTTCTTTAAATACAAATAATGTTTCATAAATGTTTATCATATATTTTTGTACGAAAAAAAAATAAAAAAAACATTTTAACCCTTTAACGGCTGAGTTTTTTTTTTTTTGGAGCGTTTGGCAAAGTTGGTGCACGGTGAATCTGAATTCATGAGTACTCGATGTGAGAAAAAAAATTATTCTAGAATTTTCCTACCCTCGGAAACTACCCCCAAATGAAAAGACCACCCCAATCGCTTGAAAACATTTTAATTTCATTTCCCATCGTTCATTTCTGCCAGAAATTGAGAAAAAGTCATTCCGGACCACGTAGTGGGATTCTGAAGAACTTACGGATCAATCGACCCTTATGAACTACCCCTCTCAATTGAGAGAAATTCACTCCCCAATGGATAAAATGTTATTATCTTATTTTCCGTTATTTTATCGTGATCTGAATCGAAATATGAGTGTTGCAGAACGCATGAGCATATTTTGAAGGATTTACGGATAATTCCAACCCTTATGAACGACCCTTCGGTTGGGAAAAATTCACCCGCAATGCATAAAACGTTATTACTCATTTCCTATTATTTCATCCTAATCAAAATCGGAATATGAGTATCCGCTCAAAAAGCACCCCGACCTCACTACACGACAGTTGATTTTTAGGTGCATCACAACTTTTAGGGGTAGTTTTCGATGTTTTGTTACTGTTGGGGGTAGTTTTCGATTCAGATTTTCTTGCTACAAATTTTTCATGTGTTTTCAAATATTTATATGAACTGGACATCAATAAAAGTGCAGTTTCAGGCGCATCACCACTATTAGGGGCGGTTTTTTATTTTTTGTCACTGTTAGGGGCGGTTTTTCATTCGGATGTTCTTGATACACATTTTCCATGCTTTTTCGAAAAAATATATGAACTGAACGTCAATGGAAGTGCATTTTTGGGCGTATCACCATTTATAGGGGTGCTTTTCGATGTTTCGTTACTGTTGGGGGTAGTTTTTGATTCAGATTTTCTTGCTAAAAATTTTTCATCTATTTTCAAAAATTTATCTGAACTGGACATCAATAAAAGTGCATTTTCAGGCGCATCACCACTGTTAGGGGCGGTTTTTGATGTTTTGTCACTGTTAGGGGCGGTTTTTGATTTTTTGTCACTGTTAGAGGTAGTTTTTGATTCGGATGTTCTTGATACACATTTTCCATGCATTTTCGAAAATACTGAACATCAATGAAAGTGCATTTTTGGGCGTATCACCATTTTTAGGGGTGCTTTTCGATGTTTCGTTACTGTCAGGGGTAGTTTTTTTTAGTTTTTATTCTCGCTACAAATTTTTCATGTGTTTTCAAAAATATTTATGAACTGAACATCAATGAAAGTGCATTATTCGGCGTATCACCATTGCTAGGGGAGGTTATCGATATTTTAATACTGTTACGGGTGGTTTTTGGCCCGGACCATTTTGCTACAAATTTTCGATGTTATTTCAAAGCGCATATTTGAGATCGCGACTCTAAAAAAATGCATGTTGCCTGAAAGTCATGCTCATTTCTCATTTTTTCGCGATTTTCGCACTTTTTGACAGGGTGGAAAACTGAAAGGGTGCAACCCTTGCCGTTAAAGGGTTAAACAATATCTCGTTTCGGACTTTCGATATGACTCTCTTCTGGCAAATTAAAAAAAAAAATGTATTTATATATATATATATATATATATATAACGCACATTTTATTCTGTTTTTGGAGCATTTAGCGTAAGCTCAACGCTCACCTGAATTCATCAGCGGTTGTAACGCCAGTCCCCCGGACTGTTCCATCGTGACTCTGTTGAGATGAATCGGTGCTTGCGGTTCCTGATTTCCGTAAGCCATTTCGCGCGAGATATCGGAATTCGCCGATGGTTGCAATATCGGTACCGGATTCGGCGATTCCAAGTAGGAAATTTGTAAATTTTGCTGCGGCTGCATCGAGGGTATGTTGTAAGCGACGCAGTCCATCGGCGACGGTGTTCGTCTCGGCGAGAGACGTGGCCTGATAAGACAAATAAATAGGAAAAAAAAAAATGATCAAGTTTTTTTTTTTTTTCGAATTTTATTCAAATTTTTCATAATTTGAATCCTGAGATCACTCTACCTGAGACTCTGGGCACTCATGGGTGGCAAAGGCGGTGTACTTCCGGCCGGATAAAATGGAGAAGTTCCTCCGGTTATACCACCCCCGTACGGCGATACCATATTGTCGATGGGTTCCGGCTTGACGAGATTGAAGTTGTACTGTATCGGTTGATCGAACAGTCCGGCATCTGTCGCATTGATGCATTTTTATTTCAAATATACGCATAAGCGCGTATCTTTGGAAAAAAAAATACAAAAAAAAAAAAACAAAAACAATTTTGTACATGCAACAGAAGCACCAGCAGTTTTTGCTGTAGTTTAATAGCGAAGATGACAATGGGGGATTATTTGAGTGCGAATACTAAATTACTCGGAAGCTTATTCGCAAAAGTTATCTCATAACATAGCGAGGACTGCGTGCATGATTAACAATACTTTTTGGATCTTCTGCATCGACTATCTCTACGAAAAATAATAAACTCAGTTAAATTTGTCACTAGTGATAAAAAAAGAAAAAAAAAAAAAAGAAAACTATATATTTGAGATATATCTGACTGATTCGTACCTTAATGTGATATAATCATCTCTGTCGGTTATGCATCTTTTTCGGTCAGACTGAGAGAGTGAGAGGATTTCGGCAATATTTACCAAACGTACAAGACAAGTATGCTCAATGAATTTATATACATATTTATGTATATATATATATTTCTTTTTAATTAATAAACGGCATTAATCGATACAACTTGTAAATATAAAATTTCTCTTTGGAAAAGTTTTTCTTTTTTGTTTTCGGTAAAAATTGCACGATACAATTGTTGCACATTTGTCAATACCTAAATTGCTGTTACGGTAGAATAATATCACTAAAACCGTAGTGTACATTCGGATCCTGTACAACGAAGTTTCGTTAATTTTTTTTTTTTTTTTGATTTTTCTTTTCCTCGAGAGAAGATAAGCATGTTTTCTTTTTCTCTCTATAAAATATCGATTCTCAAATACAAAAAGAAAAAAGTAGGTCGATGACCGACATCGTCGAGGATCCCCCGTTTTGAAAAATAAAAATTTTTCAAAAAATCACAAAATCTCGGCTCTCTCATGGCTGTTCTGAGATTTATAAATCTTCAAATACTTTTTTTTATATAAAATGCATTCTTAAAAAAGTACAAAATACAAGATCCATCGCCATTCTGTGAAAATACGCATATCCATAAACTTTGATACGGATCCTTCGTTATTTAATTTTTTTTTCTCCTTAAAATTTCACCGGAAACTTTTATAATATTCGTAGCTGCACGATGAAAACAACGTTTTTCTTTCTCACACAATTTTTTTTTATCTCAGCTATTCTTGCAAGAGCAATGAGATACGATGCACAGAAATATTCGGTCGTTGTGATAAATTTATATATATATATACAAATATTAAATATAATATTAATATTATATATATATATATAAATATGAGTAAAAACATCAATGATCGGCCAAGTTTCGGCTTCACTATCGTGGATCTTTTTGTAAGTTACACAGCTTGGTGTCTGTGTTGAAAAACACGTGCCATAATTTTTTTCTCCATTTTTTTGCTATCGAATTTTTCATTTACAATTTTTTTTTTTTTTCATTTAATTTTGGTGGCTTGAATTCGAAAATAAAAATCAATTCTCTATTTTTTTTGTAAAAAAATATAGCCTAATTAATATACGTGTAGAAGACTCTCAAAATCAAGATTATAATCCGAAAAGTCGTTTTTTCGCCATTGCCCAAATTTCAAAAAACATTTCCATATTTTTTTCAAAAAGATGAGAAAATTTTACCTAACATATGTCATTTTCAAGTTGGAATCTCTAAAAACACTCCTGGGATTGATAAAAATGTAAAAAAAAAACATTATAAATCTCATTTGTTCTAAGAATTTAAATATTTTTTTATTTTTTAGAGTGGCTGTTGAAACGAACAATAGACAATTATTGTGTACTGGTGTAAATACTGGGTTATTGTTTTTATCATTTTACCTTTACGACAACATACAATCATTCCAGTTGATTTAATTCATAAAATTTTTTTTCGTAAAATTAATTTTCAATGAAAAATCAGTACCTGTTACTGCTAAAGAACTCACAGAAAGCTCATATAAATTCATTCTGCTAAAGAACTCATACTGCTAAAGAACTCACAGAAAGCTCATATAAATTCATTCTATTGGTGTCTGAGAATGAAATGAACCTTCAAAAAACGTCAAAGTTTAATTTCCAACAGAAAAATATTAAAATTGTTGGAATAAATGAGATTTATGTTTTTTTTTTCCAATTTTTATTAATCCCAGGAGTGTTTTTAGAGATCCCAACTTAAAAATGACATATATCATGTAAAATTTTCTCATCTTTTTGAAAAAAATATGGAAATTTTTTTTGAACTTTGGGCAATGGCGAAAAAACGATTTTTCAGATTATAATCTGCATTTTGAGATTCTTCTGCACATATATTAATTAGGCTATATATTTTTTTTCGGAAAGTTGAGATTTTTTTACAAAAAAACATATAGAATTGGTTTTTTTTTCAAATTCAAGCCACCAAAATTAAATGAAAAAAAATAAAAAAAAGTTTCAAATGAAAGAATTCGATAGCCAATGGTAGCTAAAAAAATGAAGGAAAAAAACTGAAAAAATTATGGCACGTGTTTTTCAACACAGAAACCAAGCTGTGTAACTCCCAAAAAGATTCCCGATAGTGAAGCCCAAACTTGGCCGATAATTTATATGTTTTTTTTACTCATATATACAAATATTATGATCCAAGCATTCCGAGGTTTACAAATTTCCAATATGAAAAAAATGTGAAAGCACTTTGTTTTGAATTTTTGTTTCTGCAATGTTTGTTAGTACACGATACACTTGAGAAATGCAGTGGAATATCCATCGAACTCGTTGCTATGTTCCCATTTTTTTTTTCTTTTTCGTTATCAAAAAAGCTTTTTTACACTTTTTCTTTTTTTTTTGCAAGAAAAATATATCCGATGGTTAAACTCTGCAAGATTCTCAGACACAGTTATTTCATATATTTATATATTACGTCCCACGGTAATGAAAAAAAAAAAAAAAAAATATGCGATGAATCCCGATGATAACCCGAATATACAGAGCCCAGTCCCAGGCAAGCTACAATTTTTGTTTTTTTTTTTTTCTTTTCTTCGATTGTTTTATGCGAGTACTCACGTTTCTCGGCTTCGGCTTGTACGTGTCTTAAGACAAGAGCGTTGGGGCTGTTATTAAACTTTTGCCTCTTTCGCCTTAGCGTATCAGGATCATCTACGAATTTTCACATATTAAAAGAGACGTTTTTTTCTTCTTATTCTTCATTTATATGTTTTATGTCAAATCGTGTTCGAGAGGTCCAAATGACTTTTCCGAAATTTTTTTTCTTTTTTTTTTTTTTTCCACGCGACAAAACTTTACGGATAATTTCTTTTATCGAGTCTCGTACGAACGTTCTTAAGAACGTTTGAATTAAGGCAAATCGATAAGGCATTCTTATAAATATATTTTGTATATATATATATATATATATATATTATTCGAGGCCCTAAGAAAACACGATTTATATCAAAGATACCTTCGTCAAAAAAGTCCCCCCCCCCCCCCCCCCTTAACTTCATCGTATAACGCAACAACAGCGGTTTTCAAATAACAATTGCAAAGTACTTTGCTCCAAATAAATAATATCCCGTAAATATAGGACAATGAGCAAAACTTAACGATACGCTTAGATCATAGAATGGCTAATTTTTCTCCGGTTCGTTCGCCCTCGCAATTCAACGGGTTATTCGCAAAAAAAAAAAAAAAAACGATATCTCAAATGAGAAGAAAAAAAAATACTCTCATAAGCTCGAAAACTTCTTCGTGACAGAAATTTGTCAATATCAAATCTTGTAATTGATTCTTCGAAGACTTTTTTTAAGCTCAAAATATTTTCATCGCCGCCTCTCAAATATATTTTTTCCCCTTTTCTCGAGAATATATTCAACGAGAACTTTTTTTTCCCCTCGAATAGCCCGTTGAATTGGAAACAAACAAACAAAAAATTAACGAAAAATTAATCATCGAATGATCGCGGTTGACTCTCGACTAGAACGAATCGAAGCGCGACTAAGAGACTTGACTAGATCGATCGGATGGAGTAAAAAAAAAAAACTTTTTTTTTTTTTCAAACAGCTCTCCGAAGACAAAAACGCGGATTTTTTTCCCCCCTTAAGACCATTTTCCCCAAGTTCCTTAAGCTCCAGCTTCGGAAAAGGGAAGCTTCCCGGTGGGGAAGAACGAAAAAAAAGCGCCCAACGGTTAAATCGCAATGGCAAAAAAAAAAAAGCGTTACAAAGACGCTTTTTTGCAACCGCCGGATAAAAAAAAAAAAAAATTAGGATTCCTTGGTTTGCGTAAGAATTTTTCCGCCCTCGACGGGGCTGTAATAAAATGACATTTCGTCGAATTCGGAAGTGGTAGCGTGGGGTGCCATCGCCGTATAAAGTGCATAATGCTCCGCCTCGGTGAGTTCCATGCCGTACAGCGGATTCTCATCGTCATTGAGATCGAAGGATTTTAAGCTCGCGACGCTGGCCATACTCGGCCTCGGCAGGGTCGGCACTTGTGAAATTTCATTGTTAAAAATTTTCATCTGCGACGCGGTGCTCTCGCGACGAATTATCAGCGATCCGTTGTCGCACGACGCGTCAATTTTTACGCCAGCCGCCGCCGTCGCGACGTTATCTGCTCCGCGCTCTTTTTTGCTCCTCTTGGCGAATAATTTCGCGAAAAGGCCCTGTTTCGCGGGCTTGAGCGTCGTACCGCCCGGCAGGGAGGGCAAATTTTTGTTCGGCGCTTCGGAGGCGAATTCCGCTGCGGCTTGGGCGGACGATAATCGCGAAAGTACCGGCATCGATGACATTTTTCGAATACGCTTGGGCGGCAAGGGCGGAAGTCGCTCATCGGGTTCGCCCGTTGGATCTCTCTTTGTCACGGCGGACGATGACGGAATTTCCGGTTTATCGTGAATATCGCTCGGGCGCATCGCCACATCCTCGTAACTCTCGTCGTTTCTCGTGTCGCAAAGCTCGATCGGATTTTTCATCGCCATTTGCAGGCTCGTGTACGTTTTATCGTCGCAAACGTCGATTTCCATTGCTCGCTCGTCGTCGCGTTCGTCGATAACGTCGCGAATTATCCTCGCATGTGTGTCCTCGTAGATCTCATCGAGCTCGGCAACTTGAGTCAATAATTCCTTGAGTGATTTACCATCGTCATTTTCGTCATTTTCGTCATTTTCGTCATTTTCGTCATTTTCGTCATTTTCGTCATTTTCGTCATTCGGATCGTCGTTACTGTCATTTTTCGTCTTTTCCACGTTACATTCCTGTCCTTTTCTCACCCACTTGCCCACTTCCGAATAATCAAACCAATCCGAGCGTAACTGATCGTTTTTCGATTTTTCCATCGACGCGACATGGCTACGTGGCCCATGAGGCTTCGTCGTGTCACGCGACGATTCAGCCGCATCGTCGCGTTTGATCGTCGACGATCTTTCATTGTCATGAAAAATTTCATTTTTCCCGTCACTGTCGCACGGTCGAGAGACGCTCTCGTTATTATCGTCTACGATTGAATTTTTCACGGATTCATGGCGATCGTTCGTATTATACGGGAAATCAATCGTCGCAGATTTTACGGGTTCGACGAGCCCGATTATTTGGTTATTGAGGAATTTCGAGGCTACGCGTGAATTCGCCTCGGCGCTGCAGCGTAAATTGTAAAGTTCGCTGAGGGCTCGCAGCGCTGTGATTTTACCGTTCGGGGCTGACATTTCTATGTCATTGTTGTTAAATTCGTCAATGTTACGGGAATATTTCGGTGTATCGTTGGCTGGGAATGACGTTTCGTTAGCGAATATCTTATTGAATGTATTATAGTCGGCCTTCTTTCTGGCGAATGCTCTGCGCAACGACCAGAAGGCGGGCCTACCTGAACCCAGAGGTAACAGCTGAAATGGCAAAGATTCGCTGATCGCACCGTCCGACGGCCTCTTCAATTGTATGAACGCCTGAATCGGCTGTTCTACCTGCTGAATACGATAGGTGGGCGTCCTAAAGGCGATCGCAACCTGTAAATTATTTGTTTTTTTTTTTTACGATTTATTGTTATTGTTATTATTATTGTTGCATGAGTACATTGGGATTTTACAAAAAAAAAATATACGATTGGGAGTTTGAATAAAAAATTTTTTTCAATCATTCAGGGCGCACAATGTAAAGTAAGTAAAAATAATAAGGACGTATTTTTTGTTTAACATGGTGGCCACTAAAAAGAGTTGGAAAAATTCCCTGACTTTTCCCTGACCAAATTATAATTTTTCCCTGACTAAAATTCGCACTAAATAGTGCCAATTCAAGTATCTAATATAAAGATCCGAAACATTGGCAATGAAAAAGCACGTTCACGATTTGTGTTACGGTGATGGATGTCACGGTACACATTTATGTATTCAAGTATATTTATGCACTTATTTATTTATTCATTTATATATTTACTTATTCATTTGTTTATTTATTTCACGGATAAAAAACCCTTTTACGAGCTTCAACTGATTTTTTTTACGAGTTACACTATTTGCATGATAAAAAAGAAGTAAACATGAAAACGATAATAGTTCAATCGTTGTTCCCCGATAACAGGAAAAATCCCACCAACCGTGACCTATATTAGTACGTATCGAACCATTTCCGCGAATGGAGAGATATGTGCAACATTGTTGCAACTATTTGTGTAAAATTACAGCTCCATTGGACCACAGGCTTTTGAAAAAAAAAAAAAAATTATTCGGTATTATTTTCATGTACAGAATTATAGTTCTATCGTAACATTTGTTTCATAATTTTTTTCTCGCCCTTTCGACCAGCTAAGAGAAAATTTCCGAATGGTCTTTCTCAAGTAAAAAAAGCCCAATTTTTCCGAAAAAATCTCTTACTTTTATTGCAAGATTTATTATTTTATTATTATTTTATTGAAATTTATTGAAATTATTTTATTGAAATTTTATTTTAGTTGGCCGAAAGGACGAAAAAATGATGGAACAAAGTCTACGATGGAACAAAAATTCTGTTCATGGAAATACCGAATAATGTTTTTCTCAAAGACCTGTAGACTAACGACTGTTCTCACTCGCTCACTCTCTCTCTCTCTCTCTCTCTCTCTCTCTCTCTCTCTCTCTCTCTCTCTTTCTCTCTTAAGTATCTAATAGTATCGCAATCTTGAATTGCTGAATTTTTCAAGATGTATTCAGCTCGCAAACAGCTTACTCTATCACAATTCGTTTTTATTATGCTATAATCTATCTTCTATATTATAATATTTTGTTTTCTGTATTTTTTTTTTGTTTTCTGTAAAGGCTTGCCATGGCATAATTAATAAATCAATCAATCAATCAATCAATCAATCAATCAATCTCTCTCTCTCTCTCTCTCTCTCTCCTCTCTTCGTGGCGCGACGCGACACTGGTCCAATGCTCAAGCATGTAGCGTTGCAAATTTTCAATACTATTTCGATCTAAGATTTCGATTGAAAATTCTGAGCAGGTGGAAAAAGAAGTTGCTCCTTTATAGTGCATCCTCTCTCGTTCTGTATTGCAAAAAAAAACTCCCCGACTCATTAAAAAATTCCCTGACTTTTCCCTGACTTCCCTGACCATTTTCGAATTCCCTGACTTTTCCCTGACTTCCCTGTTTTCCCTGACCAGTCGCCACCATGATTATTTTTCGTTAAAAATGACAGATGCACATGTTATACAGGCAATTTGGGAGTATAAATGAAATTTTTTTATTTCAAAATCTGGTAGTTTAGGAAACAACATTTAGTACGTATTTTTTATTTTTTTTATTTGAATCAAAATTGCCGTTAATATAAAAAATTTTAAAATATAACATTATGACGTCACACATGTTACGCTATATCTATATATATATCAAAATTCGCGAAATTAAATTGCCGCTAACAGGTGCATCTGTCATTTTTAACGATAAATAAACAAATACGTCCTCATTATTTTTACTTACTCTACATTATGCGCCCCGATGATTGAAAAAAAAAAAATTGATTCATACTCCTAATTTAATTTCACGGATTTTTTTATATAGATATTGCCCGCGACTTTGTCTGCGTAGAATTAGTACTTCGAGAAGCTTAATTTTTTTCTCCGAACTTTCATCGATATCTCCGGCCTATTTAAATAATCTAAAAAAACTGATCAGTGGTTTTGACGTGAAAAGGTAATATCTACGTAGCAAAATGTAAGTAAATAAGTCAATGAATGAGATTTAATTATTTATGACTGTAGCTAATAATTTAATTCAACACATTTTCGTAAACTACGTTTTTGGTTTTCCCGTCCTTTTTGCTAAAACATTGAAGATTGTGCGGGCTCGAGACTCGTGAGCACGCCACTCGAGAAATTTATTCCCCATAAAAACTTCCACCCTTTTCACCCCCTTAAGGGATGATTTCCGGAATAAAAAGCTATCCTATATCTTTCTCAGGGTTTCAAACTATCTCCCTACCAAATTTCATCTAAATCGGTTCAGCGGATTAATCGTGAAAAAGTAACATAGTTACTTTCGCATTTATAATATTATAGTAAGTATAGCGTAACATGTGTGACGTCATAATGTTATATTTTTCAATTTGTTACATCAACGGCAATATTGATCAAATAAAAAAATAAAAAATACGTCCTATATATTTTTTTCCTAAACTACCGGATTATGAAATTAAAAAATTTCATTCAAACTCCGAATTGAAGAAAAAAAAATTCGCAATGTAACCCAAATCATTATAAGCTGCGTAAGCGCATAGAGCCCTTGTCCGCATCTAGGGTTTTAGTAATTTCTGTTTCGCAATATTTTTAGTAGTTGGTGTGGAAGGAAAAAACGATGTTAAGATGTGGCAACATATAGGAAGGGCGGAAAATAAAGGAGAGAAGGATCGGATGTGCAGGATACGTAAAGAGATATGAAACGTTGGAGCATATTTGTTAATATGTAAAAAAAGGACGAGAGATATCGACGGAAAAAGCGAGAAAGAATACAGAGGAATGGATGGAAGAAATTTACGAGTGGGCAATAAAGGGAGAAATTATAAATATGCTGTGTGGGAAAATACAAAAAGGAATGTGTGATTGCTATAAGGGAAATAGAGGAGTTATGTAAAAAAAAAAGGGTAAAGGGGAAGAAAAAGAGTTGGAGTAGACGGATAATTAAAGACTAAGGGATAAAGGGGCGAGAACACGAAGTGTATTTTAAGGATTTAGAAATTAAGCAAAGGAATACATACGCTGTTGAACAGCATAGAATTTTGTAAAAAAAAACTTGTAAAAGTTATGCAAATAAGGCACCAATATTGATATTACGCTGTCATCGAAAGTTAATTAATAAGGATAATGAAAAAAAATAATTAATTATTGAGAATCAATGAAATAATATGGCGATAGTTGATCTTTGTTGCGCTAAATTTTGAAAATCAAAAAAAATTTGAAATAACGATAATTATAAATAATTCTGGGGGAATTATATTGAGCTGACGGGAAGTGAAAATCGATTAGTTTTTTTTTTTTTTATCGTACCTGTTTGTGTACTTGGGACGGTTGAAAATCGCCGTAGCCTTCCCAAACGATTTGCCCGTCGCGCTCCTCGTAAAATTTCACTTGAATATCCTCCTTAGCGACTTTCTCGCAAAGTAGAATCATCTCAAGACCGCCGGCTACCGACGCGCTGCAATGACTCAGCTTACAGATAACCAGATCCGACATGGCTTCTGAAAATTTTTCAATTCGAAAATTGACCAAAAAAAATGATCCATGATTTGGATTCGAAGGATGGAGAGAAATTTTTTTTAACGAACTTTTGTCATATATGGGATCGGACACGACCGATGGTAGCGGTACATTGAATTTTCCCTTGTCGTTTCCTTCGAGAAACACCTGAAAGCACAATCTAACGGCGTTGAGATCGATGCTCGTCGGTTGTCTCTTGTGCTCGAAACCAGCTGATTCAATTTAAAAAAAAAAAAAAAAAAAAAAAAAAAAAAAATTCATTATTATGCAAACAATGATAATAATTTAGGTAATTTTTTTTTTTTTTTTTTTTTCGGGAATACGTAAATTTTCGACGTACTTCGAAAAGGATCGACTCGCATCTCCTCTCTCACTCTCAGAGCGTCCTCGATGTCCTTTTTCTTGACGCATTGTATGCCCAAATTTGCAAACGTCACCGTCATGTTCTCCGTTGCTATTTCGACCGTACAAACGCCCTTTTTGCAGCCCTCCTTGCCGACAAGATTGTGCGGATGGGGTCTGTAAGGTTGGTCCTTGGTGACGCAGGATACCACGACCACTGCGCGTCCTTTGTAGCCTACGATCTTGCGGGATAAAAAAAAAATTTTAATATCCGGCAATTGAGAATCAAAGAATTAATGATGAAAAATGATAAAATTGATTTAAAGTGTTCTTGGCGTACAGAGGCTCGAAAAGATTTTGGATACGATACGAATTTTAGGAAATTGCGACATTACAATATCATTATTATGATATAATATTGTTAATAATGTATAACAAAAAAAAGAAGATATATATTATCGATGAAATCAAATTGCTGAAAAAAAAGTTAATTGTTCGCTCATCGAGTGTGCAGAATTGTAGATTTTGTCAAAATTTCAAAAATCAACGACTGCCAATTGTTTTTAAAATAAGAATAATTGAAAAATCGTTACGAAGCGCTCGGAAATTTTTCGATTACACTACAGCAATATTATATATATATATTTTTTTTTAATCTCACGTGTCGATACGAAAAAAGTAAATGAAAAACCGTAAAATAGAATTAACGAAAAATTGTTCACGGATGGCTCCCGATTGAGATACGGCGAGAACGGCTGGACATTGAGCAAAATTGTATAGGAATCAAACTTGCGGAGCAAAAACTTTTTTTTTTAAATTAGAAAAAATAAAAAATAGCGATGAAAAAATTTGGCTCGGGCTCACTTTGAACCTCTGTTCATTCGGAATGACATCTAATCTTCAAGTTTTGGGGCGAATGCAGAGAATCAACGGAGATTGCGATTGAATTACAAGTTTTTTTTTTTTTTTTGGTGATCCAGATCTCAATTATTGATGCGGTACTTTCAAATTTACGGATAACCAGATTTTTTCATTCAATCGAGTCTGACTGGATATTTTTCTGAAATGCTTCTTCATGCGTTGACGAAAATTGCTATCATATTTTACTAAAAATCGTTGAAAAATAATTTTTCATTTTTTAAAAATATTAACGCGAATGATTCGTATCGAATCATTGATATTCAGCCAGTTCCATCGCAAAAAAAAAGCAAAAAAAATTTCCTGAATTTTCCCTGAAAAAAATACCCAACTTTGCCTAACTGAAATCTGAATGGAATAGGAGCTTATCGGGTTAATTTATTAATGAGCTTTTTTAAAACTCGAAAGAATCGATTTTGGAAAATATTTGCATTTGATTAATGTCCTTATGTCTAAAAATATATAGATATATATAATATATTATATAAAGATCTTGCGACTGCCGCCGCGTGTACAGGAATGAAGGCGCGCTCATACGAGCACTGCAAATTCGAGGGTGGATTTGGAGAGGAAGTTGACCAAGGTTTGAATGAAATAAAAAATTGTTAGAAACGACGAAAAAATCATTTTTTTTTATCACAATGATTTTTTTTTCTTATCAATTTGATTTTTTATTCATCGATAATATCGCAAAAATAGTAATTTATTCAAAATCTAAAACCATATGAATTTTAATTAAAATTTTTCCGATCTAATTTGTTATTTCAATTTTCGGGGGAAAAAAAACATGTTTTTGACATTTTGAAATGAAATTTTTGAGTTTCAAGGAGAATCCCTAACAGATTCGTCATCAGGGGAAGAAAATACATCGATTCAGGGTCATAAATGAAATTTCGAAACTATTTTTTGAATTTTTGCGAAAAATGAATGGGTTTACTAGAATCGCTGTAACTTTGCTTCCCAAAAGGGATGAAACTCTGTTCAGTGCTTATTCTCTTCGCGATCGTTTCAGCTTTAAAATGACGCCTGGTTCATCGAGCTACGACTTTTTTTTTTACAAATTTTCAAATATTTGTCAATTTTTCAACAGGAACTTTGGACTCAAATTCGCCGATTTTAAAAGTGCTCTTTTGGATACAAAAAATTAAGATCCCGCAAAACACCCCCGATAAGTCCAAATCCGTCAATTCGGAGCAAAGTTGTAGGCATTTGAAATTTCGTTATTTTCAGGTTTTCGAAAAAATGGGCAAAAAATTCGAGAAATTTTTTTTCTCACTATTTTCAGGCTTCAGGCGATCGGAAATTTTCCGCTGATTATAAATCTAATGGAATATTTGCCTGAATCCCAAAAATTCGATACGAAGACGTCGAAAAACAAAACAAACAAAAAAAAATATTTGGAATCAACAAAAGTAAGAAAAATATTTCGAGTAAACGAAAGTGCCTTGGACGCGCGGATGCGAATCAAAATTTTTCAAGAACATTAATTTTTCTAATTTCAAAATTTTCCAATCCAAAAATTTTCGAAAGCTTTCGTAACGATTCGCCGCGGGCACAGTTTACCCAAACTTTAACTTTTTCACGATCAGCTCGCAGAGTTATGAAGATTTATTTTGTAAAAATTGTCCGCCCCAAAGACTCACTCTTATGCTAGGAAATGTTTTGCTCTCGGGGACGCTGTTGACGCCGGGTATACTGCCGGCGGAACGTCCCTCGCACTCGTACCTGAAGCGCAGCGCCTTGCTGGCCGGTTGCTCCAAAATTTCGACGTAAGGCGAAACAGAGCCGGCGCTCATGGGCGCCGGTCTTATCGACTCTACTCCCCCACCCGAAAGCATATTCACGGACGAGACGCTTCTATCGTCCTCCGCGAATCCAGGATCCGTTGTTTGGATAACTTCAACTGCGGGATGGACGAAAATTTGTCGAAATTTGCCGGAAAAAAAAATTTAAAAAAAATAAAAAAATATATCAAATACAATGGGCTAGGCTGAAATTGTGAATCGGCGAAGAAAAAATATCGAATATCCACTTACTGACATCACTTATGTTTATATTGTTGTCGCTCATGCCGCAGAAAGGTTCCATACCTTTCATTGAGATATGCAACTTTTCTTCGTTAGCTGTAATTCATGAAAATGCAATTGTCGTCGATGCAAAATAGAATTATTTACGAAACGAGTACAAATTATTTCGCCGTTTCTCTTACATTTTTCATCGAAACGAGTTGAATCGTGAATTTGAAAAAAAAAAAAAAAAAAACAAAAAAACAAAAAATGTAAATAATTAAGTCGGATAAGTAGCTCGGTGCAGATTAGTTCGGGAGCTAAAGTATTAGCGGCGCGTTTGTAGGAGAGAAAACACGAAGCGAGGGAGCAAAAAGCTGCGAGAGCGAGAAACCGCTCCGCTGATCCAATCATTATTTTGGGAGAGCTTGAGCCTGTCCGGTCGGCATGGCTATAATTAAACTATCTTAGGACAATGCTGAGGGGTAAGAAAACTTGCCTGTTCGAAGCTCATGGTGGCGGTGCGTGTGTGTTGTTGGTCGCGCGTGGATCCGCAAATCGTAGTTTATATATATACGTTATAAAGCGTGGACGCAACACGACCGTAAATATCACACTCGACGCGAATTCGCGCGCTCGAAACACTTTTCTTTTTTTTTTTCTTTCTTCTTCGATCTCTCCGAGCGCAGCTCAAAAAACGAAAGGAAAAAGCATATACGAAAACAAAAAGATTTATCGCCTTTAATTATCGTGAAAAGAGCTCGGAACGATCGAGCACAAAAAAACGCACTTTTTTTATCACACACGGCTTTATTAAAATTCACTCGCGAGATTTAAAATAATGAAAAGTATTAAAACGAGCAAACGTCAGTTGAGAAATAAGTCGCGGTTTTTTTTTCTCGCTGTCCCGGGGAAAGATATTGCCACTTGTATTTACCAAAACGGATTGTGATTTAAAAAAAATAGATTAATTATTTTTTTAGGCTTTTTTTTTATCGCACTCGCGGAGTTTTCGTCGGTAGAACGAGTTTTGTTTTTTTTTTTTTTTTTTAAAATCTTTTGTCATTCGTTGTAGCTCTCGTAGCAGAGGAAATATCGTGAGAGTCACACACGGCCGATGAGCATTTTGTGCCAGAGAGAGTGGTGGCTGTTAGGAACGAGCTTGCCGCCTCTGGCTGTACACAGAATCGTGAGAGTAGGAGATCAGCCAGTAGTCGGAGGGTGGGAGGTGAAATAAATGATTTTTGGCTCTGATCCAGCGCGTGTGTGTGTACTCTTATCCTCGTTCTATTTGGAAATTTCATCGAGTGTTAATTGAGAGAGTGTGAGAGAGGGAGAGAGAGCGCGGTTTTTGAGGAAATCGGAAGAAAAAAAAAATAGTCGATGTAGCGACGGAACTATCACGAGATTATCGGCAACGACAGTTCGAGACACTCGAGAGATAGAGAGAGAGAGAGAGAGAGAAAACACAAAAAGTTCTCGCGGATGATTTCAGCGTCGAGCATGCGAAGTCGAACGAACACACACGAAACTATAGCGAATTTCGGCGCATGCGCGTTGCACAGATTTTTCATCTCGTTCTGTCACTTTTTTTGTTTCTTCGTTTTTTTTTATGTCCTCTCTCATTCTCCTTCTTCCTCTTTCTCGTTTCTTCATTCCTTTTTCTTCCCACTATCTATATCCTTTTTTTGCTTACTCGCGGTCTTTCTCTACACGTTGTACAGCTGTGCTATGTGTCGTCAATTTATTTTGGGTTTGGAAGCAAGTGCGGCCACTGCACGCTAGAAATCCTCTCGTGAAAGTATAACGTACATACTTACGAGATAGAGAGAGAGAGAGAGAGAGACCGCGAAAGAGAAGCTATATTATAATACATGAAAATACAGTCACGATTATCACAGCTAATGGATAGATACTGTAGAGTTATATTTTAGACTCGAAGGGAAAGAGAGAGAGAGAGAGAGAGAGATAAAAAATTTATATGTACAATGACGACGCTTTCTATCGGCAATGAGCGCTTTCTACAAAACCAAATTGGTTTATATATATATACTTTGGACACGGAAAACAAAAGCTTACATAAAGTTGAGAAAGAATATAATGAATTGAAATCGAATGATATGACGCTATATATACGAGACATGCAATGCAAATGTGAAACGAGAAGGCGTAAACTTGCTCCGTATATATTAGCGTGTCGATATAAACGTGATATTCGTGTGTGTATATAACGATTAGCGATCTATAATATACCACGTGACCTTGCGACTTCATGGAATAATAACATCACGACACGCGCGCTTCGCTTAGTATTTTTTATGTACCGTGAATCTACCGGGTCATTTTATATCTCTTTGGATCACGAAATTCTTGGCTATTGGTATCACGCATCGTTAGCATCCAATTTTTCTGTACACGAGACAAATTTATTCCCACTATTATTTTTGTCGAACGAGCAAGAAAATTTAATATTTTACAAAATATTGCAATGCGTCATTGCATGCATATATATATATATATATATATGGCTGGTACGAAAAACGTTCATTCGGAAAAATTTGAATATTCGACAATTATTATTATTTATTATTACGTACACAGGGATAATCGTTAAAAAAAAAATGTACTTTGAAAAACAACTAAATAAAATATTTGAATTCAAATTTTCATTTGTCTACGATACATCTCGTTCTCATGACAAAAACTGTCGTATACGATAAAACAATCGCGAAGCAGTTTGTAAAAAAAAAATAAAAGAAAATACAATCTCTGTCGCCTCTCGCTCCGAGACACATATATATATATGACACATTGAATCGGTAAAAGAAAAAGTTATACGCTTTACTATTTTTAACGGCTATAAAAAAAACACGCACATATATAAATATATATATGGGATAAAATGCCACAACAGCAGATTATGGGGAAAAAGGGCAACGTTTATCAGCAGGCACCGGTCAGCAGAATAAAGTACGGAGGAAAAGCCGTTTCGCGGGTCGTAACCGGAAGTCATTGTGCCGGGAGCAAAAATTTGGTACAATGCGCCGGTCGAAAGCTTCAACCTCCTCCCGCCGGCGTGAGATTACAGACGGGACTTTATTATCATCGTAAATGCTTTTTACCCGGTGTGGCGCGTGGCGCAACGATAAATCCTCGAATCGCGGTTGTCGATAAGATAAACAAAAAAGATTCCGGTACATCGACATGCCCATCGACATTTCGCGTTCATCCCTCATCTGCTACACCGAGATGCAGAAAAAGCCTTTCGATGATTGATCTCTCACCGGGCGGGATCGATCACGAGATTGGTGATCTCAGGTATAAAAGCCAAGATTTGTCAATTTTTTTTTTATCAATGCTAATTCAGTTTTTTTTTTTTAATTGGAAGAATTTTATCAGAATATAAAATAAAAAAAATAAATAAAAAACTTTGCGAATTATTGACACAAATTTAGCTTTATCCCTTAAATTTTCATGAAAATGCTTCCGCATACTCGCGTATATCAAGGGGAAGATATTATTGTTATTGAAGGTTTTTTTTTTTAAATTAGAAGTGCGAAAGAAGATATAAGGAGGATCTTGAAAGGGGTCGATGATATTCGCGAATTAGCATGTATATGTATATATATAGATAAAAAAAAAACCACATCATCTTCCCGTTGGTCCCTCGTAGAGCATATATTATACCGGGCTTAGCGAAGAAACGACCAAGCGTAAACTATAAATAGTTTGAACTCGGCGATGGCGTTTCGGGTACGAAAACACATCCGAAGTGGAAATTGAGACAAAGTGATCTCGAGTTTCCATCCGCGCGCCTTGGTCAGAGAGCCTTTGTTTACAATTTAAAATTCTATATATCGCATGACAAAGCGCCATTCCCCGCAATAATGTCTAAATTAAAAAGAAAAAAAACAAAAACTTACATCACGCAGCTCAATTCTTCTTCTTTACTCATCAAATTCTTTATCGGCACATATGTGTGTTGGGAGCCAATAATAATGAATTCCAATAATTCCCATTGAGGTCAAGATCGACTATAATCTCTGGCAAATTGCCATTGCCACAAAATCCAAAAAAAAAAAAAAACGAAAAAATGGAAAGAAAGATTTTTCTTCGGCCTCGAGTTTCTTCTTATCTTTTTGCCTTATTCAAGGTCGGAAAGCGGTAGCTCCGGTTCATTGAGAATGGCCGATGTAGTCGAGCGAACAATGGATCACGGAGCGACCGTTATTTCGGTGAATAATGGCGAAATTGGCAATCCTTGGCTCGTGAACGATACGAATCGCGGTGAGCCGCTCGATGATCGTAGTCGCGACGAGGGAAAAATCATTGAGAGAGCTGCGAGTACGGTTTGCCATTTGCTCGCGATAAATGCTTGGAGACGTCGAAGGGAGGAAGTCGGCGCGTTGCAGGAAACCGTCGAAGAATTGGGACAGCGGGTCGATCATTTGCAGATTCAGATCGTTGTCTTGCGACGTCTTCTGCACACGGAGAATTGCCGGGTCGAGAAACTCGGCAGCGAGGCACACAGGCTCAAGACTCAGCTCGATGAGGCTTCGCGCGAGAGGGATGGACTGAAAACAGTAAAAAAAAAAAATTAATATATATCGGGGTGTTTCAAAAAACAATTTTTTTTTTTAAATTTTTCATGCCCCCACCCCTCAAAACTTGAAAAAATTCTTCGGAATTCCTTGAAAGGAAAAATTTGAGACCGTGAGGATTGTTTTTCGAATTAAGAAAAAAAAAAAAATTTCATTAAATAAATTTTTGTTTGTTCCTAATTTCTAATTGTTTTATAAAAAATTCTACACAATTTTAAGTTGAACCAGCTTTGCTTGACACCATCTCGTGTTCTGAATAAAAATTTAGATCTAAATAAGAAATTTTAAATAAAAATTGGATCTAAATAAAAATTCTAAATAAAAATTTTAAATAAAAATTAGATGTAAATGAAAATTTTAAATAAAAATTAGATCTAAATGAAAATTCTAAATGAAAATTCGATCTAAATAAAAGCTTAGATCGATTTTATTCATAAAAATAATTTTGCGATAAAAAATTGCTTATTAATCGCCATAAACAATTCGTATTTGGTGAAATTTTTCCGCGATAATTTTTTTCCTCGACGCAAATACATACGTCATGGTTTTTAATTCTCTCGCTGAAATAGGAAATCATTAGTCCTGGGGAAGATATAGTATGTAAGCAATTTTATTCGCCTTTAACAATTTTTCCGCTATAACTTATTTGTGCAAAAAAAAAAAAAACGCAAAATGTCATTTATTTATTTATTTTCGGTAAAGATCGATGCCAGCGACGACTTTTTACACGTGGAATGCGTCTTTCGGTGGAAATCAGCGACTAAAAGTATAGCGCTTGATTAATAATGAATTAAATTAATAATGAATTAAATTCCGCGCCCAAAGCAATTTCCGTTCAGCAATATCGTTTAAAACTTTTAAATCATTGAGGATTCTTTTTATTCGAACCGCAATCCCCAAAGTCTCAAATTTTTCCTTCCAAAAAGTTCGTCATAGTCGTTAATTGGCTGTTACAATTAGAAACGTCCAACGAGCAGCGGCTTCGTTTTTTTTTTTAACACCCTGACATTATATATATATTAATTTTTTTTTCTAAACATTATATTTTCCAACGACAACGATTTTTTAGAATATCAGAAATTTTACCAAAAAATTGACACTGCAGCTTTTAATTAAAGTATGCTTATTAAAAAAAAAACAAAAAAAAAACAAAAAAAGGAAAAGGACCAATTGGAGGATCGGTTGAAGCAGCTGAGCGGGGAATCCGATGAGAAATCCGTAACAGCGGAGAATCTGAGAAACGAGCTGATGACGCTGAAGAATCAGTTGCAAGCTCTGGATGCTCAAATATCGAGGGATCGTGAAAAATTGTTAAAGCTCCGAGAGGACAAGAAAATATTGCTGGAAAAGGTAATATAAAACCATATACAAATTTAGCTTTTCTCCGGAACGTAGGAAAAAAAAAATATTTTGGCTTGTCGCATATTTTATTCGAGTTCTAGGGACTCTATGACGTCAGATCTCAAAAGTTAGACACGCGCATCAAAGTTCTCGTTATCACACAGCGAATGAGTCATTCGCGAGTGGGTGTCCCCGCGAGGCTATTCGGGGCGGGGGTTGCAAGGCCAATAAGCCCCAGGGAGGGTTTTGTGTAGCACAGGATTCTAGGAAATCAGTGTGATTCATTAGTCCACCCGCATGCAGCTTGTGTGCTTCGCTCGACATATTGACCGATAAAAAAAATCCTTGACGAGAAAAATGTAGGAAAAATGTTTTTTTTTTTCTCACTTTTTTGGATCTCTTCGCGAGATTTTGCATCTCTGCCTTGCAGAATCTGCGAGCCATATCTTCGTTGTTTCGTTTTTTTATTTTTATTTTTCATGCCCTCACCCCTCAAAACTTCAGTTTTGATAGAAAAAAAAAACATCCTCGCGAAGAGGGAGCTCTGCATCTATGCAGAATACTGCATATAGATGCAGTAAAGGTATTTTTAGTAAAAGTATTTTCAGTAAAAAGTATTTTCAATAAAAGTATTTTCAGTAAAAATAAAAGTATTCTGCATCTATGCAGAATACTGCATAGATGCAGTAAAAGTATTTTTAGTAAAAGTATTTTCAGTAAAAAGTATTTTCAGTAAAAAGTATTTTCAATAAAAGTATTTTCAGTAAAAATAAAAGTATTCTGCATCTATGCAGAATACTGCATAGATGCAGTAAAAGTATTTTTAGTAAAAGTATTTTCAGTAAAAAGTATTTTCAATAAAAGTATTTTCAGTAAAAATAAAAGTATTCTGCATCTATGCAGAATACTGCATAGATGCAGTAAAAGTATTTTTAGTAAAAGTATTTTTCAGTAAAAAGTATTTTCAATAAAAGTATTTTCAGTAAAAATAAAAGTATTCTGCATCTATGCAGAATACTGCATAGATGCAGTATCTATGCAGAATATCTATGGCGATTGTAATGTAATGGAGCTTTTCTCGCAAATTGTAATGAAGCCAATTGTAATGAAAGCCAATTGTAATGAAGCTTTTCTCGCCAGTATTCTGCATCTATGCAGAATACTGCATGGATATTTTCATAAATCTCACGTTGGATATAATATCGTATTATTATTATATATGTCTGTCTCGTCGCATCTCCCTCGACGTTTCTCGAAGGGTCAATGCACGAAGTGACACGCTTCTATTTGCCAGAGTAAAAAATATGAGTCACCCTTTTTTAGCATTATGTATTGGCTGCACGACGATGAGTCAAACTATATGGCGAGCTTGTATATATGATTTTTCTTCGAGACTCTCAGGGGGTATAGAGCCAGGGGGTTGCAAATCGATATAAACGCGCTCTCACGATGGCGATCCTCATTTATTCGTGCATGCATATTGTATATATGAGTAAAAAAAACATCAATTATCGGCCAAGTTTGGGCTTCACTATCGTAGATCTTTTTGCAAGTTACACAAGGTGCCTGTGCGAAAAAACACGTGCTATAATTTTTTTCAGATTTTTTTCCTTCATATTTTTAGCTACATTGGCCATTGAATTCTTTCATTTGAAACATTTTTGTTTTTTTTTTTCAATTTTGGCAGCTTGAGTTTGAAAAAAAAAACCAATTCTATGTATTTTTTTTAAATTTCAACTTTCCGAAAAAAATACAGCCTAATTAGTGCAGAAGACTCTCAAAATCAGGATTATAATCTGAAAAGTCGTTTTTTCGCTATTGCCCAAAGTTCAAAAAAAATTTCCATATTTTTTCCAAAAAGATGAGAAAATTTTACATGATATATGTAATTTTTAAGTTTGAATCTCCTAAAACACTCCTGGGATTAATAAAAATGTAAAAAAAAAACATAAATCTCATTTATTCTAACAATTTTAATATTTTTTTATTTTCTGGAGTGGCTATTGAACCGAACAATAAAAAATTGTTGCGTACTGGTGTAAATACTGGGTTATCGTTTTTATTATTTTACCATGACAGCATACAATCATTCCAGTTGAAACAAATGTGCTAGAAAAATAGTTTCTGAGTTCGATACTAGTTTGAGAATAATCGTTCCCAAATTATTTGCCACAGGCGAAATCGAATGCAATGATTGGAGTACCTTTGACAGTATTTGAACGCAAAGATCTTTGTTTAATTTAAGTCTTTGAATTCAGATACTCAATATTTTCAAAAAACTCAAAAGTTACGTTCGATAAATTGGTAGAAGCCCATTCAAACAAGTTACGTGGTGCAAGTATTTGTGATTTTGTGCCCAATCGTAATGAAGCTTTTCTCGCCAGTCTTTTCATCGTGCCAGCTAAATCATCACATGGTCCCTTTTGCCATGTGAAGTTGCGAAAAAATTCCATTCAGAAATAATATCAAAGTCAGATAAATGCTAGTACAAATTTGTGAATGCATTCTTATTTAATTTTTTTTTCGTAAAATGGATATGACTGGTACATTCATTGAAATTAATTTTCAATGAAAAATTAGTACTCGTTACTGGAGCTAAAGGACTCACAGAAAGCTCATAAATTTATTCTATTGGTGTCTGAGAATGAAATCAACCTTCAAAAAACGTCAAAGTTTAATTTCCAACAGAAAAATATTAAAATTGTTGGAATAAATGAGATTTATGTTTTTTTTTCTCCATTTTTATTAATCCCAGGAGTGTTTTTAGAGATCCCAACTTAAAAATGACTTATACCATGTAAAATTTTCTCAGCTTTCTGAAAAAAATATGGAAATTTTTTTTGAACTTTGGGAAATGGCGAAAAAACGATTTTTCAGATTATAATCTTCATTTTGAGAGTCTTCTGCACGTATATTAATTAGGCTATATTATTTTCAAATTCAAGCCGCCAAAATTAAATGAAATAAAAAAAAAACCAAAAAAGTTTCAGATGAAAGAATTCGATAGCCTAAAAAAATGGAGAAAAAAATCTGAAAAAATTATGTCACGTGTTTTTCAACGCAGACACCAAGCTGTGTAACTTACAAAAATATTCCCGATACGTGAAGCCCAAACTTGGCCGATAATTGATGTTTTTACTCATACATATAGGTCTCGACGACGGAAACTCTTGCGGTTGAACGTGGCATCAAGGCTGACAGAGCGGAGGCTACGATAGAAGAGTTGCAGGCTAGGCTCGATGCTCAAGAGGCTGTCATGGACACTCTTAAAGAGGACAATCGGAAATTTAACAGGTGTGAAATTAACGCAACGAGACGATGAGAAATCTAAAATTGAAGAAAAAAACAAAAATTTTGGAGCATTAAAAATTGTCAATTTTTCTGTTTTTTTTTTTTTTCTGTAAAGATTCTTCCACAATTACGTCTTTGATCTTTTGGCTCTCTCCGTATATGGCGCGGAAGATTCTTCAAAATTTTGAGCTAATTTTGCAAAAGAAAAAAGAATTAGACTTTAAAAAAAAAAGTAGTAATCCATTTCTCAGTTTGCGAGTAAACTCAATTTCCAAAATGCTCAATAACTATTCGATATTTGTCGATTTTTTTTAATTTGTACGAAACAGCGTTTTAAAATTCGGAATTTTCCCGCTCTTTTCTTTGAATCCATTGAAATTTCGGTATAATTGCATGAAATTTTGAACTGTACAACAATCATCAACGATGCGGCTTATCCAGCGGGTGCGAAAATGTCGAATTACGAACGATTAATTTTACTCTTAATTTTTTACGGACTATTTGACAATATTTTGAGCTTGCGAATATATCAAAATGTACTTGATAGGCAGAAACGTCAGTTTAAAAAATTTAATTCAAGTTTTTGTTTAATTTTCAAGAGATTTAAAAGCAACGGAGACGGAAAAGGTGAGACTGGAGAAAAGGCTGCGAGTGAGCGAGGATTCGGGCAGAGCTCTCAGTCTGAGAGCTGCGAATCTCGAGATGCAACTGAGCGATCGCGAGGCTGCTCTGCGACGCATAGAATCCGCCTACAACTCACAATTGTGAGTTGAATCGTAATGAGGAAAAAAAAAAACAAAAGTATCAATCGATATAGAATTTTGAAAGAAATTTCAAAAATTAGACGTTTTTTTTTCGATTTTTATAAAAAAATGAGTAGATGCACTTGTAATTCGCTGTAAATTCTTTTCTCGATAATGTTCGAGCTCTATTCGGTGCTTATTAACTTCGCAATCATCGTGGCTTGAAAATTCCGCTTCGCTCATCGAGCTTTACATTTTTTTCTTCCACTTTTCACAAATTTTTCAAATCTACCTTTTTTTTCTTTTCATTTCGATCGATTTTTCAATCGAATTCGCAATGATCGAGATATCCGGATTGATTCAACGAAAATCTCAGTCGAATCGTGACTTTTTCAAAATAATAAATAAGCTCAAATCGCTGAAAACGAGAACAAATTTATGGTTAAATTTGAAATTTTCGAAAAAAAAAACAAAACAAAAGTATCAATCGATATGGAATTTTGAAAGAAATTTCAAAAATTAGACGTTTTTTTTCGATTTTTATAAAAAAATGAGTAGATGCACTTGTAATTCGCTGTAAATTCTTTTCTCGATAATGTTCGAGCTCTATTCGGTGCTTATTAACTTCGCAATCATCGTGGCTTGAAAATTCTGCTTCACTCATCGAGCTTTACATTTTTTTCTTCCACTTTTCACAAATTTTTCAAATCTACCTTTTTTTTCTTTTCATTTCGATCGATTTTTCAATCGAATTCGCAATGATCGAGATATCCGGATTGATTCAACGAAAATCTCAGTCGAATCGTGACTTTTTCAAAATAATAAATAAGCTCAAATCGCTGAAAACGAGAACAAATTTATGGTTAAATTTGAAATTTTCGAAAAAAACAAAACAAAAGTATCAATCGATATGGAATTTTGAAAGAAATTTCAAAAATTAGACGTTTTTTTTTCGATTTTTATAAAAAATGAGTAGATGCACCTGTAATTCGCTGTAAATTCTTTTCTCAATAATGTTCGAGCTCTATTCGGTGTTTATTCACTTCGAAATCATCGTGGCTTGAAAATTCCGCTTCGCTCATCGAGCTTTATATTTTTTTCTTCCATTTTTCACAAATTTTTCAAGTCTACCTTTTTTTTTTCTTTTCATTTCGATCGATTTTTCAATCGAATTCGCAATGATCGAGATATCCGGATTGATTCAACGAAAATCTCAGTCGAATCGTGACTTTTTCAAAATAATAAATAAGCTCAAATCGCTGAAAACGAGAACAAATTTATGGTTAAATTTGAAATTTTCGAAAAAAACAAAACAAAAGTATCAATCGATATGGAATTTTGAAAGAAATTTCAAAAATTAGACGTTTTTTTTTCGATTTTTATAAAAAATGAGTAGATGCACTTGTAATTCGCTGTAAATTCCTTTTTCGATAATGTTCGAGCTCTATTCGGTGCTTATTTACTTCGCAATCATCGTGGCTTGAAAATTCCGCTTCGCTCATCGAGCTTTATATTTTTTTCTTCCATTTTTCACAAATTTTTCAAGTCTACCTTTTTTTTTTCTTTTCATTTCGATCGATTTTTCAATCGAATTCGCAATGATCGAGATATCCGGATTGATTCAACGAAAATCTCAGTCGAATCGTGACTTTTTCAAAATAATAAATAAGCTCAAATCGCTGAAAACGAGAACAAATTTATGGTTAAATTTGAAATTTTCGGGGAAAAAAAAAAAAAAAAAAACGAAAATTAATATCACAAACGGTACTTTGTATTTTCGCCAGGTGTGAATTGACCGAAATACGCGAACGAATGATTCGCCAGAGCCAGGAAAGTGGATGGAGCAGTCGAGTTTTGCAGATTGCCGAAAGTGTTGCCTGGGCTCCCCGCGCAATTCTTCGCTCTCTCTCGTTTTTGTCCAACGGCGGATCCCAATGAGAACAAATCAATCCGAGCACGAACACGCTCGGACCGGCGAGGATGAGTTGAGATCTTTCGAGAAGAGCGCGAAAAAGAAAATCGCACGTTTGATCGATATTTTGTTTTTTTTTTTTTTCGTTTTTTTTTGTTTTTCTTTTAGTCAATTTTTTGTATGTGAATTATACCGCGATAGAATATTATAATATATACATAATAAAAGTCGATGATTTTACGAAGAGTAAATTGAAAAAAAAAAAAAAAATTATATTTTAGCAAAAACGCCAATCAAGGACCTTTGTAATTTACACATTAAAAAGTCGATTTTCTCACGTTGCCCGTTTTTGAAAATTTTTTCAATACTTTTTTTTCGAAAAGCTGAGAAAATTTTACATTAAATATGTCAAAATCACGATGGGTTCTCGGTAAAAACTTTTTGGAATGATTAAAAAATAAAAAATTAATTTAAACATATTTTTTTTTATTAAAGTTACATTTTATTTATTTATTTTCGATTTTTTTTCTTAATTCTTCTCAGTTTTTACAGATAGCTCATCGTGATTTTGACGTTTTGTGTAAAATTTTCTCAGCTTTTCGAATAAAAATTTTCGAAAAAATGGGCAACGTGAAAAAATCGGCGTTTTAGAGTTAAAAGTAAATTTTAACCGTTGCAGGGGGGTAAAAAAAAACTAATATTTTCTTCTAAAAGTAGAAATTTTTTTTTTCCCATAAAGAACATATTTTTATGAAATTTTTTTACTGAAAAAAGTCGCGTAACAGCCCATGCAGCAGCAAAAAGCTAAAAAAAAAAATCTGAAAAAAATTTTGGGACTTTAATTTCAATATGAACTGCAAAATGTGTAAGTTACAAAGCGATTGGAGTTAGTGGAGTATGATCCGAGGTCTTTTTAATTGGCGTTTTAGCCCATTATACTTGAAACGACGTTCTTTCGTCGCTCAGCGAAATATTCCCTAAATTTGATGACTCGACTTTTCGCATTTTTTAAATCGATTGTGCCCGCATACTCCTCGCAGTACAGGATAAATAATAATTTTCGCAGTTCATCCATTATTTTCTTCATTAATTAATTAATTTATTTTTATTTACTTTTTTTTTTTTTCATTTTCTCCTACGTCCCCTCATTATTCTACCCAACGTTGAACAAACGACACAATTAGCCTATTATTCTGATATACTTGTCGTTGTCGTTGTTGTTGTTTTTTTTTAATTTTATTTTTTTTATTGTTTTTTGCGTAAGAAAAAGTTCGTCTCGCAGTCGAAACGACCATTGGCTGTGGGAAGAAAAAGAAGAGGAACTCTTCGTTCTTCGTGTAGGATCGTAAAATGCATTTTTTTTCGATGAATTAAATTCAATACAGACTTTTTACTACGGATAGATGATAAAAGAAACAAAAAAAAATAAATAAATACTCGAATCTTTGTTTTTTTTTTCCTCGTTTCGTTAGGAAGGTTTTTTTTTTTTCGTGTCAATAATTTTTCATCATTTCTCAACGCTCTCCGCCTCGTCGAACAATTAGTAAAAAGTTTCTAAATTTTCTGAGCTTCAGTTCGTACAATGATATATATATATATATAATCATAGAGTTCCGTAATTAATTTCGGATACGTACGTAAATACTAATTAACAATGAGGTTTTCCCTTTTTTTTTTGCCTGCTTGTACACAATTTTCGCTAATGTGCATTTCCCCATCTAAAAATCATCGTTCCATATAGCCTACGGTCTATGACAATTGTTGAATTTTTTTTTTTTTCATTTCTTTTCTTTTTTAAGATTATTTTTATTCAATGTTATTTCGTTATCCGTCGCGACGAGCCCCGTCGACGAAACGGAGCATAAAAAAAAAAAGATCGTCATTGTCGTCGTCGCAACGGGGCTGTCTTTGCTGAGGCAACAAAATTCGTACGGTATAATTATCACGAAGGGAATAATCTTGAAATAATGTAAATTGAAATGAAAAATAACATTTTTTTTAACTTCTTTTTCGTCGAATTATTGAAAAAATTGAAAAAAAAAAAAAAAAATGCTCTAGTACTCTCATCGATGCCAACGATAACGTAACAATTTGTCATTATTTTGAGGTCTAAAAACGTCAAAAATGAGCTTTTTTTTTTCTTCTTCTTTAGAGCCAATTTAAATTTACTCGCGATACGCAATTTTATTTATTCGAATGTCTCGTATAAACGCCACGAGAGAGATCCCGAAGAGCGAGGATTCAGTCAAAGAGAAAATGTGGCGTTAATTATGATTATTATGATTATTATTATTATTCTCGTTAGTACTTTTTTTTTTTTTTTTTTTTTTAATGATTTTGCAGCACAAAAGCAGCAAAGTGTTATATATAAATATATAACGATACTCGGACTTGTGCCACGAGCCCATTTTTTTTTTCGTGTTTTTCGTTTATTCTCTTCTTCTTTTTTTTTTTCAAATCGGTTCGACGAATGACCACCGGGTGCTGCCAAAAATTTAAGTTAAGTATCATATTTCTATGTTTTTTTTTTTTTTTAATTATGAAACTAGATGTCGACTAGATCTTGATTGTGATACCGTTGATCGATGATTTTTTTTGTTTTTCCATTTTTTTTTTTTTTTAGATCATCCCGAAACCTTCGGTTCCTTCGCTGATTGCGAGTAGCAGCGCCCTCTCAAAGTGGTCGTAGCACTCGTAATCGGGCAAGCATAGTTGATTGAAGCTGGAATATTGATTTTTTTTTTTTTTAATTAAACGAACGCCTGATCGTGGAACGTGAAAATTTTGAGATAATCGAGGCAAATATGAAATTCGGAATATTCTTTTGGTTTTTCACAAATTTTCATTGATTGATAGAATCTTTTTCGATTGATAAAAGCTGAAAATCATTTCCCCCCCCCCTCAGTTTACGATACAGAGGAAAATGGGATTTTTCAGAAATTGCTCCAGGCGACAAATTTGAAATCCCATAAAACAAAACATTTGTTTTTTTTTTTAATTTAGCAAATTTTTCACGGATCCGACAGGTCTTATTTACTATTTAATTGACTATTTATTTTATTATTTCCTTACCAGGTGTGAGCAGTCGGGAGATTGGCGAAAGTCGGGGCTGCGGTTATTTGAAAACGCGGACTGAGCTGCTGAAATCCACCGGGGGGAAGCTGCGAGCAGCCTGTTGTGAATTGCAGGAGCCGAGCCATTTCTTCTTGGGTAAAATTGCTAACGGCCGTCCAGAACCAATCGAGAACACGAAGGAATTCGGGCGAGTTACCGTTCACTATGTGATGAGCTCGTAAATCAGCCACGCTGTATTCCCCAGTTCCGCACAACAGTAACTGCAAAAAAAAAAAAAAGAAAAAGGAAAAAAAAAAAAAGAAACGCAGATAAGTTACAGATCGATCGTGATCAATTATTGGAATTCTCGATCATAGACACGTAGAATTTGAATGAAAAATGATTGAAAAATTATTTAAGCGCAAAATAATAATAAGCAAAGAGCAAACAAATTATAACATCAATATTGCAATTATAATTGCATTGTATAAAATATATATTGTTTATCATTAAGGAAACGGCTGTATTTTTTCGTGAATTTTTTCTAAACTGCATTTTTGAATTTTGCTGACACGATTCCTCAAAAATGACTGAATCGATTTTGCTCCAATTTTTATGGTATGCTCATTATACTTGTAAATCTCCCTCAAACTAGGATAATTGTGATACCTTTTATAGTTTTTTTTTTTTAATAGACGAAAGAATAAAAGAGTGGCTAGAAAACTTAAAAAAGGAAATTCCAAGGAAGAAAGAGAAAAAAAATAAGAAAATCATCAATGCCATGTACATTATTGAGATGGATTATATTGAGATGGATTATATTGAGATGGATTGCCATGTACATTATTGAGATGGATTATATGCCATGAAAATACTGAACCGAAGAGGGGGCGAATGGAAGAGACAAAGAAATGTGGGCAAGGTTAAGATGTGGCGTCATTAGGAAATGAAAGGAGAGAAGGATCGGAAGTGCAGGATATGTAAAGGACAAGATGAGAGACGATGGATCATTTGTTAATATGTAAAAAATGTAGAGAGTTAGTAACGGAGAAAGCAAGAGAGAATGCAGAGGAGCGGATCGAAGAAATCGATGAATGGGCAAATAAAAGGAGAAATGATAAATATCCTGTGTGGGGAAAATACAAAAAGGGATTTGTGATTGCTATAGGGAAATAGAGGTTTGTAAAAAAAATGAGTAAGGAGGAAGAGAAAAAGTTGGAGTAGAGGAATAAATGAAGATTAAGAGACAAATTTTTGATAGCACGATGTGCATTTTAAGGATATTGTTAGAAAATAAGTAAATAAATATGTATGTAAATATATGTGTATATATTTACATATATATATGTAAATATATATGTAAATATATATGTATATATATGGAAAATAAGTAAATAAATATATATGCATTACATTATTTTGTAAAAAAAAACTTGTCAAAGTTATGCAAATAAAACACACTGCTATTGAGTCTGCGTTATTTTTGGATTTTTTTTTTCAATTCGGAGTAAAATTAATACGTCACGGTTTTTTGCAAGGATATTGTTCGATTATAATGCATCCATGACGCAGGAAAGGGCGAAAAAGAAAGGAGAAAAGGATCGAAAGTGCAGGATATGTAAATGACAAGATTAGAGACGATGGATCATTTGTTAAGGTTGTTTGGAAGAAAATCACGTCTTATGAACAAAATTTGAAATTTACGCAGTGTGTAGTGAAACATTCGAACTATGTCTCTGTAAAATTTCAAATCAGTTTGGAGCTTATTCACGGAGCAAAAAAATTGCAAAGTTGCGTACTTCTGAGCGTCGACTGCGCAGCCTTTAATGGACAGAGTCACATGCGCGATCTTAATAAACTCTTAATAAACTAATAATAAAGGGAGAAATTATGAATATGCTGTGTGGGAAAATAGAAAAAGGGATTTGCGGTTGCTATAGGGAAATAGAGGCGGTTTAAAAAAAAATGAGTAAGGAGGATAAAAAGTTGGAGTAGAGAAATAAATGAAGATTAAAAGCCAAATGTTTGATAGCCCAATGTGCATTTTAAGGATATTGTTAGAAAATAAGTAAATAAATATATATGTAAATATATGTGTATATATTTACATATATATATGTAAATATATATGTAAATATATATGTAAATATATATGTATATATATGGATATATATATATGTATGGTATATATATAATACAAATATATATGTAAATATATATGTATATATATGTATGGTATATATATATAATACAAATATACATGTAAATAAATATGTATATATATGGAAAATAAGTAAATAAATATATATGCATTACATTATTTTGTAAAAAAAAACTTGTCAAAGTTATGCAAATAAAACACCATACTACCAATGATTATTATAATCACAGCGATAAATTATAATCGTGAGTTTCACAAATCATAAATTCAATTATAATTGTAACGTTAAAAAAAGAAGAAAAAAAATTATTGCCAAATGACTTTCCCCTATATCGATAAAATTTTCCCATCCGCGTGTTTAGCCGCGTTTAAGGACTCACCATAAATTCAATCATAATTATAACGTTAAAAAATAAAGAAAAAAAAATTATTGCCAAATGACTTTTCCCTGTATCGATAAAATTTTACCATCCACGTGTTTAGCCGCATTTAAGGACACACCATAAATTCAATTATAATTATAACGTTAAAAAATAAAGAAAAAAAAAATTATTGCCAAATGACTTTCCCCTGTATCGATAAAATTTTCCCATCCGCGTGTTTAGTCGCGTTTAAGGACTCACGATAAATTCAATCATAATTATAACGTTAAAAAAGAACATAATCAATTCAATCATAATTATAACGTTAAAAAAAGAAGAAAAAAAAATTATTGCCAATTGACTTTCCCCTATATCGATAAAATTTTCCCATCCGCGCGTTTAGCCGCGTTTAAGGACTCACCATAAATTCAATTATAATTATAACGTTAAAAAAGAAGAAAAAAAAAATTAGCGCAAAATGACTTTTCCCTGTATCGATAAAATTTTCCCATCCGCGTGTTTATTCGCGTTTATAAGGACTCACCTCGAGTTCATTCTCGTCGAATATTCCCAAAAGATTGTCGGGTATGAGCTCATTGAGTCCGCGCAAAAAATGATCAATCTCATTTCTTATCGAGCTCGCAAGACGATGCTGCGCAAGCGCATCAAGATAACGTAATTTCGTTTCATTCGTAACGCGAATCTTCGTCCCATTGGCAATGAGCTCGGCGATCCTCAACAATTGTCCATCATTGTCGTATTCCTCCTCGACGAAATACAGCTCCATTTCCTCGACGTCGTTCTCGAGTATGTACTTGATCTTGCTGAGATAAAGATCCGGATCGTCCTGCTCGAAGTACTTGTAATGCACCCTAAGGCCGATTATTTGAGCGAGAAACGAGCGGGTAAATCGAGCGCGCACCAGCTGACGATACGAGCCACCGAGGGCCGATTCGTAAAGGCATTTGCCAACGATACGTCCGGCGAACTCGTAATGCTTTAGCTTCAAATTCGATGCACGTTTGCCATTCGGATGTACGAGCGCCTGCTGAGACTCGCCGAAAGATGCGAACAGGCCATTGCCAGCGTCGAACAGGGAAGCGCATATGAGCTCGAACCATTCGCGTCTCACACCCCCCCAATCGACTCCTGTGAATTATCAAAAAAAAAAAACAAAAAAAAAACAAAACAAAAATTTTATAAAATATTTTCAACCCTCAAACGCTAACGATGGGTCATTCGTGTCCGGGCCGCCAAAATGCAAAATTCGGGGAAAAATGCCTGCACGTCTTCATATTTTGCATGAAATTTTTATTAAAAATTTCTTTTTTCGGATCGGAAAAATTATTATCATTCAGTTAAGGATTCAAAAAAGGCCCATGAATTTTTTCAGATTTTTTCAAAAGTTTTAAAATTGTGAAATAAGCGAAAGACTGCTCGAAACATCGTTAGCTGACGAGGGTTAATTTGCAAGAAAAGAAAAAAAAAAAATTTCTATTTTAGGTCTTTTCAATCGTTTTCGCGTGATATATATATATTTTTTAAAATTATATTTTCGTTCAGACACTTTTTACATAGAATTTAAGAAAAATGTTATTGAAATATCCTTTTTCACGTATAAGATGAATTACTATAAAATGTTACATTATACGAATGTTAAAAAATTTGCAAATGTAATTATGAAGGTATTTCCGTTGAAAATTCTCAATAAATTAATTAATTTATTGTGGAAAATTTACCTTGTTCACCTTGAAACGTAATCTCAAAGTTTCGACACCATTCACTAACGGAAAATCCCTTTGTCGCCTTCATCGACTGCAATTTCAATGATACAATTATTTCGCGGTTCATGCGAATCGAGAAGAGTCAAATATTGTGTCACCCAAGTCGTTTGCAAGGACATTTGCATTAAAATGTATAAAAATCATTTTCAGGCAAAATTAGTAAGTTCCAGCTCGATTCAATGAAGGGAAATTCGAAGGGTCTACGATTCTATCGCGGGAGATTAAAGGGAAGCAATACATGTGTACTTCAACTGTAGATCTCAGCTGGTGAGTCATTTCATGAAGTTTTTACTTATCGCAAGCTTTAAACGCGTTTTTCTCAAAACTACATTTTCAATATTGGTGTGGAAGATAATTAAAACAACTAATTGACCGATCTTAATGAAATTTCGTACACATTTTCTCAAGATTTTTCCACGGGGATTGAACCAAAATAATCTTCAAAATGTCAATGACAAAGTACTTCTTTGATTGCAAATAGTGAAAATTTTTGCATGAAAAATTCGAACTCAATTTTCAAAAGTGTGTGTCATTTCGTCAATTTTTGATATTTTTAAAACTGGATCGAGTTCCAAAAAAACCCAACCCAAGCCCAAAATTTCAAAAATGTAGAGCATCTCGTTCCTTATGAAAAAAAAATTAATATTTGAATTTTGCATGATAATTCGAACATGCCTGACTGCAAACGAGATATCAGGATCCTTTAACAGCCGAGTTTTTTTTTGAGCGTTTGGCAAAGTTGGTACATGGTGAATCTGAATTCACGAGTACTCGATGTGAGAAAAAAAATTATTCTAGAATTTTCCTACCCTCAGAAACTACTTCCAAATGAAAAAACCACCCCAATCGCTTGAAAACATTTTAATTTCATTTCCCATCGTTCATTTCTGCCAGAAATTGAGGAAAAGTCATTCCAGAACACGTAGTGAGATTCTGAAGAACTTACGGATCAATCGACCCTCATGAACTACCCCTCAATTGAGAGAAATTCACCCCCCAATGGATGAAATGTTATCATCTCATTTTCCGTTATTTTATCCTGATCTAAATCGAAATATGAGTGTTCCAAAACACATGAGCATATTCTGAAGGACTTACGGATAATTCCAACCCTTATGAACGACCCTTCGGTTGGGAAAAAATTCACCCGCAACGCATAAAACGTTATTACTCATTTCATATTATTTCATCCTAATCAAAATCGGAATATGAGCATTCGTTCAAAAAGCACCCCGATCTCACTAATGACAGTTGATTTTTAGGTGCATCACAACTTCTAGGGGTAGTTTTCGATGTTTTGTTACTGTTGGGGGTAGTTTTAAATTCAGATTTTCTTGCTACAAATTTTTCATGTGTTTTCAAAAATTTATATCAACTGAGCATCAATAAAAGTGCATTTTCAGGCGCATCACCGCTGCTATATAGGGGCGGTTTTCGATGTTTTGTTTCTGTTAGGGGTAGTTTTTGATTCGGATGTTCTTGATACACATTTTCCATGCGTTTTCGAAAATATATATGAACTGAACATCAATGGAAGTGCATTTTTGGGCGTATCGCCATTTCTAGGGATGGTTTTCGATGTTTCGTTACCGTTAGGGGTAATTTTCCATTCGTTACAAGTTTTTCATATGTTTTCAAAAATTTATATCAACTGAGCATCAATAAAAGTGCATTTTCAGGCGCATCACCGCTGCTAGGGGCGGTTTTCGATGTTTTGTTTCCGTTAGGGGTAGTTTTTGATTCGGATGTTCTTGATACACATTTTCCATGCGTTTTCGAAAATATGTATGAACTGAACATCAATGGAAGTGAATTTTTGGGCGTATCGCCATTTCTAGGGGTGGTTTTCGATGTTTCGTTACCGTTAGGGGTAATTTTCCATTCGTTACAAATTTTTCATGTGTTTTCAAAAATATTTATGAACCGAACATCAATGAAAGTCCATTATCGGGCGTATCATCATTGCTAGGGGTGGTTATCGATATTTTATTACTGTCAGGGGTGGTTTTTGGTCTCGACCTTTTTGCTACAAATTTTCGATGTTATTTCAAAGCGCGTACTCGAGATCGCGACTCTAAAAAAAATTTTGCCTCAAAGTTATGTTCGTTTCTCATTTTTTTCCATTTTTCGCACTTTTTCGACAGGGTGTAAAACTGAAGGGGTACAACCCTTGCGTTCGCCGAATTTTTCATGATTAGCTGCGTCCTTTATCTTCAAAATGCGACCTTAACAATGTCGATATGTTCATTTTTCCGGAAGTTACGATTTTTCAAAGTAGGCGGGACGTATGCGTCCTACCAGTAATTTTCGAATGAAATTTGTCATCCCCAAAAAAAAAAAAAAAAAACTAAATAGAAAAATTTACGCAACTTCTGGCCTCAATTTATAAAATTTTTTTTTTCTTCGTCGCATTGGGGAGATTAAAACAAAAAACAAAACCCGAGCAGATCGTGGGAACTCACCGATTCCAAGAGCTTGTCACGCTGCACTTTCATGGAAAGTTTTTCGTGATAATGCTTCTGATGATGTTTCCTCACTTCGTGATAGAAGAAATCTTGCTTGTCGGCGAATGTCTCGCTGCCGCCGATATTTTTCAATAAAAATAGGGTAAAAGTCGCGGCAATAACGTCACGATAGTGAGATATCAGCTCGACGGGAGGCTGACAGCCGTCGTCAATCGTGAACGAGTCGTAACCGTCGTGCTGATTGTTCGAAGTCTCAAAGTGAAACTGGAAATGTATAAAAAATGTATAGAAAAAGAACAAAAAAATTGATTAATTCGACTTTTTTCTTCAATTAATACATCTCCCTCTCTCTCTCTCTCTCGCACGATAAATTCTTCGATATAGTTTACGAGAAGTTTGAGAAAACATTTTTTTTTTTTTTAAATAATAAAGAACAAAGTAAAAGTTTAAATCGTAATTTTGTTTTTGTTTTTTTTTTGTTACACACCATTGACAGGTTTACCTTGGTCGAAGGACATAGTCTAAAAGTGACGAGTCGCTTCGGTATAAATTTCAAAAGATACTCCTTGATCGTCAATTGTTTCGGTGAAATGAAGCAAAAGACTTTTTTCGGCTTTGAGAAACGTTCGCCCTGCATTCCAAGCAGCTTAGCGGCGTAACATATATCGGGATCTTTGGAAGCAACATTGTTGTGAACCATTCTTGCGACTGGACCTTGAGCCATAGAAGGAAAAAAGGAAAAAAAAAAGGAAAAAAAGAAAAATTACATAAATGCTCGGAATTCTCAGCTGGAAGGAGAAATTACGTTATGGCCGAGGATAAATGATGAGAAAATGTGATTTACTTTCGAGAACGATTATGTCAAAGTCCCCGTTGTGCAATTGTAGGCCTGAGAGACTGACAGTCGCGTGATAGCATCCGCCCTTTGGGAAACCAACTTTGAGACGAATCCTCTGATTTGGGGAATCGTATTCGAGCTGTATCGTACATCCTACCGGCTGTCCCTCGTCCGGATTTCCGATCTACAGGATCGAGAGCAGGCCATTCAATTTTGCCATTAATCTCTTATTTTTTTTATTTTTTTTATTTTTGATCCGAGCAAAATGAATATAAATTTGACAAATAATAACGAACCAATCCGTTGATCGTAAATTTCAAAAAGTGGCTCGTTGCAATTTTTGCTTTACTTCTTTTTTCTCTCGTTGAAAAATCCGCAATAATCGTCGGATTTCAATGTCACGTGGCTCGTTATATTTTTTTTTTAAATCTCGCATGAATTTTAAAAATTATAGTCATTTTTTTTAACAATGCATGCAGCAGTTTTCGAGATGGAAATTATTTACGCTGTAAAATTGATCGAAAATCGTTTTCCGTGACTTTATGGATATTTTGTTTCGAAGAAAATAATGCGTGATCGTTGCTCATTCATCTGATCGATATAATGAATTGGTAAAAAAAAAAAATGGAGATGGAACAATTGGCCTTTGAGGGAAAATTGATCGTCGATTTTTACCAGGATTGGTGATCAATTATCGATTGGAAAAAAAAAAAAAGACGTGAACTTGCCTGAGTAATATTGACGTGATAGCCATCGGTGGGTTCTTCTCCGCCTCCGAATACGCACAAATTGTCGTACTCGTCTCGTGGCTCTATCGTCATGGAATGCGCTACTCCGGCAGTACAAACGACTGTCGAACTTTGCCGGACAAATACCGTTTTATTGGGATCGGGTGGTCCTGCAGGGGTAAAAAAAAAAAAAAAATTTAGCAAAGAATGTAAAGAATTTGAAAGAGACTCTCAGCGTAAGGGATATCAAAGCTAGATTAAATGAAAAATAAAAGACGCGATTGAAAAAATAAATATATACACTTATTTTATACAAATATAGTCACAAATTTTTTTATTAATTAGAAAATTCAATAAATTGCGATTACCTTACGTGAAAAATTATTAACTCAGTATTCCAAGTGTTTTTTTTTTTCATTAATTTTGTTCGATTACTTTTCAAGTTTTTATTTTATCGCTTTGTAGCGAAATTTTCATCGAAATTACATTTTTATTTTTCCTACGAGGGGGGCGTACGCTGAGGATCGTCGAATGGAAAAAGTAAAAACAAAAAAACTAAAAAGTATTTATATTTACCAGGAAGAAAACTTTTGAGGAATGGACTTCCGTGAACATGACACGAACCGATTAGCACGGCAATTCTGTACTGTCCGGCATGACGTACGGTAAACTTTACGACCGCTGTGTTAGCAGCAAGCGGATCCGTACCTCCTAACTCTATGAGGGTAGCTACTCTTCGTGTACCTTCGGTTACCTCAACTATGAGATTGTCTTTGTCACATATTGGATAGGGTTGACCGTTTCGTTGATAAAACTGGGGGAGGGGAAAAAAAAAATTACACGAGGTAATACACGTTACATTCGACACGGAGAAAATTTTAGTACAATAAACTATACCAACAATTACGAATTTGTAGCTTATCAAACGAATTTTTTTTATATTCTTTTTTTTTACTTAAAATTGATTTTCCAAGGGGAATTTAACAATTGGGTAACACGAAAAAAAAAATCACAGGTAATACACGTTGCATTCGACACGGAGAAAATTTGGGTAAATTCAAGTATCGGCAATTACGAATTTGTAGCTTATCAAACGATTTTTTTGAAATTCGTTTCAATTGATTTTCCAAGAGGAATTTAACGATTGGGCAATATGAAAAAAAAATCACAGAAGGTGATACACGTTACATTTGACACGGAGTAAATTTTAGTAAATTCAAGTATCGACAATTACGAATTTGTAGCTTATCAAACAATTTTTTTTTTGAAATTCCTTTAAATTGATTTTCCAAGAGGAATTTAACGATTGGACAATATGAAAAAAAAATCACAGAAGGTGATACACGTTACATTCGACACGGAGAAAATTTTAGTAAATTCAAGTATCGACAATTACGAATTTGTAGCTTATCAAACAATTTTTTTTTGAAATTCGTTTCAATTGATTTTCCAAAAGGAATTTAACGATTGGGTAATATGAAAAAAAATCACACAAGGTGATACGCGTTACATTTGACGCGGAGAAAATTTTAGTAAATTCAAGTATCGAAAATTACAAATTTGTAGCTTATAGAACGATTTTTTTAAAATTTCTTTTCACTCAAAATTGATTTTCTAAGGGGAATTTAACGATTGAGTAGTATGAAAAAAATCACACAAGGTAATACACGTTACGTTCGATACGGAGAAAATTTTAGTAAATTCAAATATCGACAATTACAAATTTGTAGCTTATAGAACGATTTTTTAAAATTATTTTTTACTCAAAATTAATTTTCCAAGGGGAATTTAACGATTGGGTACTCCGAAAAAAATCACACAATTATTTTTTACTCAAAATTAATTTTCCAAGGGGAATTTAACGTTTGGGTACTACGAAAAAAATCACACAATTATTTTTTACTCAAAATTAATTTTCCAAGGGGAATTTAACGATTGGGTAATACGAAAAAAAAAATCACACATTCGACACGGAAAATTTTAGTACAATCAAGTATCGATAATTACGAATTTGTAGCTTATAGAACGATTTCTTTTTAAAATTTCTTTTTACTTTAAATTGATTTTCCGAGGAGAATTTAACGATTAGAAAAAAAAAAAAAACTTACTTTTACAGTAAAAGTCATAGTTTCGCCAACTAACTGTGGCTCCTCCCACTCAAAGTGAACCCTGCAGTTACTCGGCAAAAGATATTTTCCCGTTACGTACTGCAGAAGCGAGTGTTTTGCTTCGGGCGCCAGGGCAGGCTGTGTCATAGCCGCGAGGGTAACCAAACCCGCGACTGACACCGACACCACTAGCATTCCACCTGACGAAATATAAAAATTAAAAAAAAAAAAAAAAAGAAAAATCATTCAAATTTTTCATTTATCATTTTTTCAGAAAGATTTTTTGTTTTATTTTTTTTTTTCTACACGTACAGTCTCGATTATAAAAGTCGAATTCGTAAAAAAAAAGTCATTACAATAGCAACGAGAAAAAAAAATCAGAAAATGAGCGACTGTATTGAATTTACTTTTTTTTTTTTTTTTTTTTTTTTAATGAAATATGATATGACGGTATTTTTTGAAAAAAAAAAAAAAAAATTATTTGAGCTCGATATTTCGATTTATAATTGTCGAATTTTTTTTTTTTTTGACATATCAACGAAGTTCCAAGCACTTGGAACTTTGTAGATATAAAAATTTGTGAGTTTCGTTCAATTTTCGTTGAATCTTGCTTTGTCACGAGACTGTCTATGCTCGGTCAGCAATAAAATATTATATTCGATGCAATTTAAATTTTCTCAAACTTGAATTTCAAGGCTGCTTTTAAAAAAAAAACTACAATTTTATGATATAAATTTGAATTTATATTAAAAAAAAAAAATAAATAAGAATTCTAACTTTACCCCAGGTCCAGGCATCTTGGTGTTGACTATTTTTAACGACCGAGCTCCACAGATCGGATTTAAGGGCTTCCAAATCGTCCTTCGAAGTAGGCAATGTCTGACGAGCTTGGATCCATCGTTGCAGGTCCTTTCCGAGCGACACGCGTACCTCATTATCTTGCACCCAATAAACGTCCTCCAGGGATACTACTTCCATTTGCATAAGCCTGTATGACAATGGAAAATACGTAATTTTTCATTTGTAATTAGTAAAATGAAAAAATATATTAAAATTTTTTTTTTTTTAATTAAAAAAAAATTTTATCGATAAATTTGATTTACTTCTGATAATGAGTATTGAGCCCATGATCGGTTAGCCACTGTCGTAAAACCAGCCTCTGTTGTAACAATCTTGCTGCCCGCTGCAGGCGTTCTTCATCCTGAGGTGGTAGCTCCGGAAGAGCATCGACTTCCCCACAGCTCGCGAGACTGGAAATTCCTAAAAACATAAGAAATCGATATGACAATTAAAAAAAAAAAAAGTTTAAGTAGCCCAAAAATAGTTATTTTTTTTTCATCAACTTTATATAATTATGAAAAAATTATATTCGCGATTGAAAAAAAAAAATGTATATATATATATATATATATATATATATATATTTCTCAAAGCACAATCCTGTGTTGCCAGTATGATAACAGCGAGAGATATCGAGGAAATACAAACGAGAGTAATATTTTTATCTTTTTTTTTTCATTTTATCCTCTATCTCCACTTTACTTCCGGTTTTAGTGATTCGCCACGTCCCAAACAAAGTCCTTACGGTTGTCTCGGTAGTTCGTCAGTCACGATGTGGACGAGATTGATTGTACTGTGTTTTTTCGTAAAATGCCTTTCGTATACCGTGGCTATTTGCACTGTCAGCAAATATGACGATGGTAAATTTGATGATCAGAAAATTTGAAAAAAAAAAAAATGAATATATAAAATTTAATAATCAATTTATATATTTTTCAGTAAATTAATTTTCTTTACAATTTAATCCTCGATTTATTTATATTCAATTGAATACTTAAATTTGGAATATAATTAATCGGCTCGTTTGAATTTATTAAATTGCAAGGTTTCGGTGACTGGATAAAATGTTCAAAAGCAACGATCTCCGAGGCAATGACGAAGGGAGGTCCCGTGGTTACGGCAATAACGATAATACAATCGAGAATTTTCGATATAACGGAAAATGCATTTTCCAGCCACGCCAGGACTCTGCGAATGTTGAATTTACAAAATTGTGAAATACACGATTTGCACGTTAACGCACTTGACGGTATGACGCTGTTGAAAAAACTCAATCTACCGAACAACAATATAACGACAGTTCGAGCAGATTGGTTCGACAGTCTCGTGGCTCTCGAACAATTGGATCTTTCGTTCAATGCGATCGAACGAATCGATCCGCGCGCGTTTGCGAGACTCGCGAATCTACGAAGATTAAATTTGAACGACAATTTGTTGAAGTGCCTGGAGCCCAACGACATGATGCCGATGAAAAGAATCGAGAAAATTCGCGTTATCGAGAATCCACTGAGTCTCACGTGTCGTGGAAGGGTGAGATACGAAAAAAAAAATCGTAGAGCAATTAAAAAAAAAGTTTAAATTTTGAAAGAATAGTTTTTTTTTTTTATAATTAAGCCTGTAACTTGTTCAATATTAATTTATTTAAAGGCGAACTTCTATGTATATACATATTTTTCTATTTTTTTTTAAATTTTAAATCTTCTTTTGATAGAAAAAAGTTTCAGAACGATAAAAATAAATTGAAAAATCTCATTTTTCACGAATCTTTTTCGGTAAATTAGTATGAAAAAATATATATTTTTTCTTTCTTCTGTAAATCAATTTCATCAACTAAAAATAATTGAATATTGAATAAATTATTGGACGAATGTCATACAAGTTTGTACTCCGATATGAAAAATGACATATTTTTATATTGGAGTACATATATTTTATACGCTATTTTTTTATCGATTGGAAAACCCCTATTTTCAAATTTCACAAAACTATTACCAAAAAACATTTTGTTTTTCTTTATTTCTTCTCCAAATCAATTTCAACAACCAAAAATAATTAAATATTGAATAAAATGATGAATAAAATGAAAATTCCAATATAAAAACTCCAATATGAAAAAATGATATATTTTTATATTGGAGTACATATATTTTGTACGCTTTTTTTTTTTAATTGATTGGCATTTACAAATTTCACAAAATTATTACCAAAAAACATATTGTTTTTCTTTATTTCTTCTCCAAATCAATTTCAACAACTAAAAATAATTAAATATTGAATAAATTATTGGACGAATAAAATGCAAATTTGTACTCCAATATAAAAAAATGATATATTTTTATATTGGAGTATTAAAAAAAAAAAAAATTGATCGATTAACAAGGCAATATTTTCAAATTTTCTGTTTCTTTTTCTTTCTTTTTTTTTTATTTCGACATTGACCCTGATCGCGTTTTTTTCTCAGATGACTCTATGGTTCAATGACAAAGGAATAAATTATTGGAGCGGAAATTCGGAAGATTCGGAAAGTTGGCTGGACCGTGTCCTCTGGCTCTGTGCCGAGGACGAGAGCAGCACAACGAGAACCGAGAAAACGATGCGGGAATGTGTCCTTCTGAATATATTCAATCAATTGAGTTTGGCATTGAAAACAACAAATTCGTACGAAGAATCCGGAAAACAGTGCGTCTCGCAGCGTCTTGGTTTCTTGAAATGCATTGCCAGAAGTGGACCAGGACTCGGAAAAATCACAAACGGTGAAGCTATTGTCAATATAGTAACGGCTATACGAGGTGCTCAAGAAAAATTAAAAATATCCGAAGACGGAACGTAAAAGTTGTCCAATAACGAACTGACAGAATTAAAAAAAAAAGACCTGGCTCTTCATTCAAAATTATCACAGAATAAAGACAATTTTTTTAAAAATAATAATAAAAAAATTAATAAAGAAAAAAAGCAATTGCTTTCCTATCAAAATTATCGTAAAATTAATAATAAAAATTTCTGTGGTCACTCTTAACGATGAAAAAAAAAATTAATTAATTACAAGATCGATTAATCTTCGATGAATTTTTCTTCATCGAATCCTGAATAATTGAGAAGATTATTGAGTTATTAAAATTAAAAATAAAAACAATATTTTTACGAAATGTCATCACTGCTGGGACAAATCAATTGTTTCATACGCTTTTGGCTCTGGAATGTTAATGAAATTAATTATTAATTATCAATTATGATTTTCCTGAAATTGAATCAAGTATACGAAATCATAATTAAGAGGATGTGGAAACCGAATGATTTTCGATTATAATTATGGCAAATAAAAAATAAAAATAAAATAATAACAGAAAATGTAAAAATGCAAATTAAATCCTAAAACTTCGAGTACATCAAAAATAGATGTACCGAAGTTCACAGCACTTTCACGCCAGGACAACCTTTAACAAAAAAATAACTTTTCAATGACAATTATCCTTTTGGCTATTAGTACCAATCAGTCATCATAAATTTATTGATTGGCACTGAGGCTGTAAAAAAAAAAAATTCATTGCATCCAATCGAACGATCTTCGACGCAAAATTTTCCATAAAATCCCGATTAATGGAAAATTAGAAGAAAAAAAATGGGAAAAAATTGAAAAAATTAAGTTCTTCAAAAAGGAAGAAAAAAAAAAAATCTTGCCGACGAGTTCACTCACCGGACGAGGCACTGCCACTCGGACGTAATGACATACCGATCGATGATATTTCATCGACGAACAAATCCTTGTCACGTTGTCCATCGCGATTTCCCTGCTTCTTGTTATTCGGCATTTTTTTTTCTTCTTCTTTTCTTCCTTTTTCAAATATTTTTCTTCTTCAACTCCTATCGGTATACATTCTCCACTCAAAGTTGAATTATTATCTGCTAGTTATTTTTTCTTTTTCCTTCGATGGAAAGTTTCTTTTTTTTATAAAAAAAAAATACGTCGATTTCAGTTTCCCGAAGGATTAAAAAAAAATAAAAATAAAAAAATGCAACTGGCATCGGCAAAGTGCCCGAGAGAAAGAGAGAGAGAGATCGGGAAAAGGGAGCTTGGCAAGAAAAGTGTATTGCCCACTTCTCGAGTGAAGTAAAGTAAAGAAAGAAAAAAAATAGAGAGAAAAAAAAAAGGAAAATCGTTACCTTAACCGTGGGCCGGAAAGTGCGGTGAAAAAGAAATTGCAAGCGTTCGTGACCTGATTCTATCACCTATACGAGTTACACAAAATCGTGAACACGAGATTTTCGAGGTACTTGAGAATGAAAAGAGAAGAAAAAAAAAAATTACAAGAAGAAATTCTCATGGACGTAATTTACAAAAAAAAAGGAAAGAAATCACGAGAAGAAATTCTCATTGACGTAATTTATAAAAAAAAAATCTCGATTGCTGGGAGATATTGAGGAAAAAGTTGTCACGCGAAATTTTTCCATTGACCTTAAGAAATAATAAATTCAAGGTGGAGGTATAACTGACGATTCGTGATTGCTCCGAGGTACTTGCAAAAAAAAATCTGATAAAACCTGAAATTTTTTACTAATTTTTCCAAAATTTCATGCCAATTACCATTTAAAATGTTCCTCGAATGTCAAAAATAAACTCGAATCAAGCCCGATTTCTTGAAATTTGAGCAAGTTGAAGCGATTACAAATTTTTTTTTTAATTCAATTTTTTTTTTTTTGAAATTTGAACCCCTCCAGCGATTCTCGTGAAATTCAATGTTACGGACTCTTGTCCTGTGACCTATCGATGTATACAAAATTTTGGCCCGGTGGCCAAATATTTGCGGTAGTTGGAGCCATTAGAAATCTGTTTTTGAAAAATTCAAAACTTTTTGAAATTCAAATCCCTCGAGCGATTCTTGCAAAATTCGATACCAAGCATTCTTGTCACCGGATCTATTTGTGTAAAAAATTTTCGGGCCGATAAATGGAATTTGTAAGTTTAAGAAAGCTGGGGCGATCAGAGAAATTTTTGGAAAAATTCAAAATCTTGTAAAGTTAATTTTAATAAGCAAAGGGATCTTATGCTCAAGTTGTTGTGCAAAGTTTGCTCACGATTGCTTCAGCAGTTTTTGAGATATCGACGTTCGAATTTTGCAGGATTTGGGTTGACTTGGGTTTTTTTTTGGCGGGAAATTTTTTGTAAATATGATTTTTTGAAGTTTTGGGACATTTCGAACACATTGGTATTGAAAACTAGAAAAAAAAATTTCACCAAAACAAAGCTCTATGAGGATGCAAAATCTTAAAAAAAAGGCTTACATGTGGTTAACTACTCTCAAGGTCGTTCGAGCTCGGTGCAATCACGGAAATTACGGCCAGAGCATTGATCCTTTCATTATTATTCGTTCCATGCGAGTCGTGAAACGATCGAGCGAGCTTTTAGCCTCGTTTCCCTCGAAAAAGTCTTTCAAAGGGTTTTTTTTGCATACATATATTTTTTTTAAATCTCTGAACTGATAGAAATGAGATTTTTGAAGAGGGAAGTGACATTAAAATTTTTAGAAGCGTAAAAAAAAATTGCGAATTAAATAAATTGCGAGGAGATTTTTTTTTTTTAATATCAGAACTGATGCAAACGCGATTTTTAGAGTGCAATGTTTTTTTTTTTGAGTAATAAAAATATGCAGAAGAAAAATAAAGTGTAAGTACGCTTTTTCAAATGTCTCAGCTGTTAGATGTGCGATTTTTAAAGAAATAGTACGATCTTTGTTTTTGGAGCACTATGATTTTTTTTTTTGGAGCTTAATCGAAAATGGAGAAAGAAAAAAAACCGTGTGTAACATTGCAAATTTCTCTTTCTTTTTTTTAAATATTATAACCAAATCGTAATTTTTTTAAAGAATGAGTAATCACAGGATTTTTTTGGAGTAAAAAAAATTGTCAACGAGATATAAACCATCGGGAGGATTTTTTTTTTCAAATCCCCGAACTGATGGAAATTAGATTTTCAAAGGGATGAATAACTGTAAAAAGTTTGTTTGGAAGGTAAAAAAGAATCGAGAGTGAAATAAATCGCGAGGAAGAATTAAAAAAAAAATTTTCAACTGATGGAAATTCGATTTTTAAAGATGGTATGGTAAAATTACAATTTTTTGAGTATTAAAAAAAGAGAATAGAGCAAATCAGATGGTTTTATTTTTATTTTCATCTTATATAAATGTAATTTTCAATGAGATTGTGTTAATTTTTTTTTTGGGAGCATTAAACTGAAACAAGAATGAAATGAACCTTGAGAATGGATTTTTTAAAAATGTCTCAACTGATGGAAATTCGATTTTTGAAGATGGTATGGCAAAATTGAATTTTTTGAGTATTAAAAAAAAAAATAGAGACTGGAGCAAGTCCGATGGTTTTATTTTTTTTTCTCATCTGTTAGAAATCCAATTTTCAATGAGATTGTATGATTTTTTTTTTGGAGCATTATTTTTGGAGCCTTGAGGAAAAATTGAAAAAAAATTTCTCAACTGGCAGAAATTCGATTTTTGAGGATGGTATGGTAAAATTAAGATTTTTTGAGTATTAAAAAAAAAAAACAAGAGAATACAGCAAGTCCGATGGTTTTATTTATTCTCTCATCTGATAAAAATGCAATTTTCATAGAGATAGTACAATTATTTTGAGCACTAAACAGAATAAATCATGAAATGAATCTTGAGGAAGAATTTTTAAAAAATTTCTCAATTATTGGAAATTCGATTTTTGAAGATGGTATGGTAAAATAAAAATTGTTTGAGTTAAAAAAAAAATAGAGAATAGAGCAAGTCCGATGGTTTTATTTTTTCTCTCATCTGATAGAAATGCGATTTTCACTGAGATTGTATGAATTTTTTTGGAGCATTAAACTGAATTATAAATTAAATGAACCTTGAGGAAAAATTGAAAAATAATTTATCAACTGGCGAAAATTCGATTTTTGAGGATGGTATGGTAAAATTATAATTTTTTTTTGAGTATTTAAAAAAAATAGAGAATAGAGCAAGTCAGATGGTTTTATTTTTTCTCTCATCTGATATAAATGCAATTTTCATTGAGATTGTATGAATTTTTTTTTTTTTGGAGCATTAAACCGAATCAAGAATGAAATGAACCTTGAGGATCTACTAGTCGCGACCTCGGATGGACTCTTGACCTTTTCTGTACACACGGGAGATATCCTTCACTGACATTATTTCGTGCTAACGATCCTTTTCGGTGTGGAGGAGGAGTAGGAGAGATATCAAGGGGTTGAGACTGCTAGGGGATGCCCGCCGGGCATATGTATGTCACACATACTCATGATTATGGATGAGTGGGTAGATCAGAGTATTATGAAGGTAGCGAACCAACGGGATCGATCCCGAATTCTCCATGTGCTCTACATTTTCACCGGAGGTAAACTCGAAAAACAAATTCCAATACCCTCCATCCCCGATCTTACTCCTTTCACTCTCTAGCTCTGTATACAAAAAAAAAAAAAATCAGAACGAGCGGATTTCCGTTATAGATGCTCTCTGATACTCGACTGGGTTCATTAATTACGACGAGGATACGAAGTGTCTTTGTTTACATAAAAAGAAAAAAAAAATGGAACTGTGATTTGATAAAATTATATCTTGCGTTCAATCAAATTAATCCGAGCTCACATACCTTACATAAATTTTATTCCAATGAATATTTACCTGAATTGAGCAAAAAAAAAATTATTTTAAACCGATTGCTCAACTTTCAAATCTAAAAAAAAAACTTTATTCACCTATTTTCTGGTTTTAATCGACTCGTGTAAATTTCACGAAAAATCGAGTAAATGAGAATAAAATAACCAAAATAAATAAAGAAAATAATGAGAGAGACACGTTTGTGCGATTAAATTTGAAAAAAATTGGAATGGAGTAAAATTTACCTGAGCTTCTTGATTAGCATATCGGAGTAATGGATAATTGTTGAGATAAATTTACGTATTAATTGATAATTACGTATCAATTGACGATCCCCCAATTTTTAAATTAATCAAACAGGTGATATTGATTCCTATCAAATTGCGGTGGAGTTATAAGAATTTTTTTTCATCAAATCAAATAAATGAGAAAGATTAATTGATTTTTTTAATTTCTCTAAATGCCATTTGAATTGAATTTCTGATGGGAATCGACCAAACTGATTTCATGGAGTTTTACTAAATTTTCTTTGATCTATAATAATTTTCAGAGAGATTGGCGAGTATTTGCACGGCTAATAATTAATATTCTACCAAGAGTGAACATTATTTTCTTGCTATCACACACAATTGAAGCAGTTGAAAGAAAACAAGAAAAAAAATGATAAAGCTCTACCATTAAATTAAATCCCATTGGTATACTATTCAAATAAACTATCAAGCCTTTCTAAAAAGTTTTTTTGACGACTATTGGAAAAATTCATAGGTCATGGGACTATTGATGAGAATCCAATTATTTTGAAAAAAACTATCGAAAAAAATTATTCAATTGAAAATAGTACTAAAGAAGCCCATTGGTTCAGGACTATTGTAAATTTCATCACGATATTCATTGTTATTTCGATAAAACAAATTTTTGTATCTAGTCTCGATAATAATTACGAGCACTCTCTGATAAATTGATATCAATCAAAGTTCCATGGTGAATATTTTGAATAAAAACTTTATCGATAGTCATCATTGTCGTTTAATGATAATAACGATTATTGAAATTTAATATTTATTATTGAAAATTCGACCGTAACGATCGAAAATTTGATAGTAAATATTTAAATTCAATAGTAAATATAAAAAATTTGAAAGTAACCAATTGATCAATCAATTATCAATTTTTTTCCCCCCCCTCATAGGATCTCGACTTCAGTCTGAATTCACATATTTGGTTTCCAAACTTCCTCGCAACCTGGATGAAGTTTAAAACTGAATAAACATTCGAATTTATGAACTTCACGAATGCAATACAAAACTCGTTGAAACGGCCAATAGCTTGAAAATTAATGCACAACGTGTTTATCAATATTTTATGTGCAAAGAAAAATATAAATTTTCTGCAATTCTTATATCCCTTTGTAAATATCTCTCATTCTCGACCTTTCGAAAAAATTCACATCGCCTATACGCCTCTGTTTAAGCATTTTCGAACATTCATTTACGAACGGTGTTCACATTATTGCAAATTCAGAATTGAAAAAGTGATCGATGTAACCTAAAAGGGGGCACAGAATCGAATTGTTGTCATCAAAAACCTTTTCTGATCATGATAAATAAGAAAATAGGAAATTATCTTGTAGCTGTCATTTTCACCATTTGTGGCCAAAATTTTACTACTTTTGACCATATCCAAAGTACCAGTTGTGGCCACCAAGCTTTGAATTGGGATTGGCCCAAAGCTGGACCACAAATAGAACAATCGCATTTCGAATTTACCACTTTTGGCCAACACGTACTTTTTCAGGAATTTTAGCTGAGACATTAGTTTTTTTTTTGTAATTATAACCCGAAAAATGAGCCTCAACTGATAAAATATAAAGCAATCGATAGCGGTCCGGTAAAATCTTGAATATCGAAATATTACGCTCGATGAAGTGAACATAGCCTTGAAACTTTAAAAAAATTCGAGAGAAATGCGGAGTGGCCATAAACGGTACAATGGCCACAACCGGGTACGTCTGCTATAATTGTTTTTTATTACAATGAGTTTAATTCCTGAAACAATTAATTGCAACGTAAAATCCGAACGAGACTTGGAACGAGATATGAGATTTTAGTTCGGACAGAGAATGCTCGATTTTCGTTCTATGTATATATGTGTCTGCGAGTTATAAACCGCGAAGCTTCTACGCCGGAATTTGCCTCGGAGCTTTTCCTTGCTCGTTGCATGATGAATATTGCAATAGTCAAATTGAGTTTCGTTTGAAATCGATATATATGTGTGTATAAAGGAAATTTCTCGCCTCTATATCTCGACTTTTGTATATATATATATATATATATATATATATATATATATATATATATATATATATATATCCTCACGACCCTGCCTTCGAATGAAATTCTCTCAAATTTCCTCGCATCAATTAACTATTTGGTCTACTTCACAGGGTCAAGAAAATTTATGTTTTACAGCCTGATGTGTTTGCTGATTTGATTTTCGTGCCGAGGTACAATTTCACGTGACGACTTTACGAGACTCTTGGGGAGAGAGAGAGCTTTATAAAATCGTTATTCACGAAGAGCTAAACTTTATTGCACAACAAAATTCGTAGGTTATATATACACACGCGCACACATGCGTGTTTAATACTGCCTGAAATTTATGCGAGAGATTAATTCGTCGAGGTATAACGCGATAGGCGTTTGCTTTATACACGCCAGCACGAAAATCACTTTAACCCTCAAATCTATTTTGCTTGAGATTTTTTTTTTTTTTTCTTTTTTCATTTTTGAGTCAAGGTTGTGTGTATATGCACGAGGGAAAATCGATCTCTTCGCCGGGTTTACGCGATTGTGTTTGCAGCAAAGTTCACCTAACGACGCTTGGTTTCATGAAAAAAAAAAAAAAAAAAAAAAAAAAAAATCGATTTACGACTGAGCTTTTATTACTTTCCCTTTCTCTCTTCCTCAAGGGACTTAAGCTAGAAAGAAAGAAAAAAAAAAAAAAGGAAAGGAGAAAATCCCTCGTGTACTCGTTTGAATTCTCATTTTTTATAAACATGACGATTAATTTTTTTCTTTTTAATTGCCGAGTCCTCGGATTTGTATGAATTTTTTTTTTTAAAAAAGCTTTTTGCAACGTCGAATTTTTTTTTCAACTTACGATTAATCTTTTCTTTTCTTTGTAATTGCTGAGATCGGAGAGTCCTCGAATTTATATGATTTTTTTGAAAGCTTTTTGCAACGTTGTATTTTTTTCAATTTACAATTTTCTTGGCCCCGTCACGTTTCTGTATTTATTTATTTATTTTCATCTTCAAAGATATTTATCCGCAGTGATTCCCGCATTGCAGGAAAAACCATCCGACTGATCTTACCAGGCTATCTCTCTCGCTCATATATTCCCTGCACAACGTACCTCTCTTACTCTCTCTCTTTCCCCATAAATTTGTATTTTATGGTCAACTTTTTTTTTTTTTTTTTTTTTTTCCCCCCCTGGCAACTTTTCGATCGCGATTAATCCACGAGTTTCCCCAACTCCGAGAAACGTTTCCTCACGTCAATTTCCGTTATCTCACGCGGATACGTAGAAATTGGAGCGAAATAGAAAGAATAAGGGGAAAAAAAAAAAATCTCTATGCTCGATGGTAAAATGTTTGGACGAAGGTAAAATAAAAAGGATCGACGATTCGAGCGATTGAGAATGGAAATTATTTGAGGCAAAAAGATTGTGATAAGTTGAAAGAAATATTTGAAAAATCGAAGAACTGAAGAAAGAAGAAAAATTGAAGGAATTCATGAATTTTATTGGGAAAGAAAGAAAATAAGATTGATGATAAATCGAAGAATTGAAATAATACGAAAAAAAATAGAGACAGTACGATAGAATGGAAAAATGGAAATGCCGAAATAAGACGAATCGATATTAGAAAAATTCGAAGAAAAATTAAGAAAAATTAATTGAATGAACGAATGAATTTACGAATTGGATATTAAAAAAATGGAAACACCACGACGCGACGAACAAAATGGACAAAAAAAAAACGACAAAAATCAGAAGATGTGAAAAAAACGAGAGAATGAAAAAAAAAAAGAGGACATTTCCCTATCCGGCTACCCAATCTCTGACAGAACTATAAGTGTCATGTTTAGGTTTGTAATTTTTTTTTTTACAACACTTCCAACACGAAACTTTTGCTCAAAAGTATCTGAAACTTTAAAATCCCCCCCAAAAAAAAAGAGAGCTAATATTATCGGATCTTGGAAAATAAATGAAGTGCCCTGAGGGCACTTTTGAGAAGAAAAATCCTCCGATAAAGTGTCTTTACCCCCGGTGCATTGTTCGGAGGGGATAAAAAAACATAAATAGAAGAATCAAGATGAAAAAAAATTGAAAAAAAATAGAACAGAAAAAATTCAAAGCTAGAACGGAAGAAAATCAAAGAAAAAATAAAAAAACAAAACGAAAAAAAGTAGAAATGCCAGAATAACGAAAATCTGTGAGAAACTTTAGTCTGCTATATTCATAATGAATATCGCATTGTTTGCCCTGCATCGATTCCCTCGCCTCGTTGAAATTAACGAGCGTTTGGAGCAAAATTAATCGAGTATGTTGATTCAACGTCCCTCTCTCTTTCTCCCTCTCTCTCTCTCTCTCTCTCCCTCTCTGGGCTTCGAATTCGCGAAATATTTTCATCACTTACGATAAGGCAATTACGCTTTAAGCACTGATAAATCACACCTTTTCCGCGTAATCCGAATTGAAGGGACTTTTCGTTTCGACGATCGTAAGAAAAGGCTCGATCGGTGGAAAAAAAAAAACGAAAAAAAAAAAAATATATATATTTTCCTCGCAAGAGTAAATTCAGTCGACGATTCGGAATTTTTCGTTTGTTTTTTTTGTTGTTGTTTTTTTTTTTAACAGTCAAAAATAACGATATCGCGACGAATTTTCGTTTCCTCGTCAGGATTAAAAAAAAAAAAGGCCACGGCGAAACGATTATTAATAATGTCGTTTAAATCGATTATTATCGATCTAATTTTTCGCGGCCAAGAGACAGTGACAAACGAGTGTGTCAGAGGCTCGCCGATACGAAAATGTGATTATCGTCGAGATTTATCGTTGGTAAGAAGGATCGTGATCCCGATTTTTTAGTTGACAACGACGACGATGATGATTTTGACTTTGATAACTTTGCCCCTGATCCTCGATTGCGAGGTTCGTCCACGTGCATATTTGCCACGATAATTCCTGATTTTCTCTTCTATCGTCCTGCTGCTTTTTCAATATTCTTTTTTTTCTTTTTTTTTTTCTTTAATTTTCTTTTTTCTTTTTCTTCTCCGTCACTGCAAATCAAACCCAAATTCACGCTAAACTTTTCCTTCTGTCGTATTGTTCTTGTAACTATTTTTTTTTTTTGCTTTTTGATTTCTTTTTTTTTGGTCTCTCTGTTGCGATCCGCTCTTGCGGAGTCACGTCAGTCGACTGCATACAATACGATTACACGACGAGAGCAACCATTGCCCCACCATCCTCTGTACAACGACGTCTATTCCCCCCCCCCCCCCCCCCTGGAGCGTTTCTCTCTCACTCTTCGGTGCTCGCACCCCCGACAGACTCACCCACAACCCTCGATTCCCATCGTCCTCGCGGTCACCTCTTTCTCTCTTTCTCTCTCTCTGTATCTCTTTTGGCATACACACAAATTTGTACAAAACTGGCCAGAATTACTCTCGAACGTGTAAAATTGTTAAAAAATTCATTTTTTGGAATTTTGTAGTTCTTAGTCGATCGTCTCTTGTTTCAACGAAAAAAAATGTTGGGCTCGAGCGATTAAATTTGGTGATATTTGTTTTTTATAATTCAAAATTGTTGGGGAGATTGAAAAAAAAATAATCACGATTGGCGAGAGGTTTTTTTTTTCGTCAAAATGATTTTTTCAATGAACAAGCTTATGAAAATTTATGGACAATTCGATTTTTGAGTAGTCAAACTAAACGTTTGATTAATTTCCATGAAAAGAGAAACCAAATGACTCGGTAAATACTTTGGTTGGATGAATTTTTTTGCAAAACTTGATTTTGGAGTAAAAAAATTTTCAATGACGACGAGGCAGCGGTAAATATCGTTCTCCGCGAGTCTCGGATTTTGCGTGTGTTATATTTAGATAGAATTTATGGACAACTCGATGTTCGAATAGTCAAACTAAACGTTTGACGAATTTTCATGAAAAGAGAAACCAAATGACTCGGTAAATACTTTGGTTGGGTGAATTTTATTGCAAAACTTGATTTTGGAGTAAAAAAATTTTCAATGACGACGAGGCAGCGGTAAATATCGTTCTCCGCGAGTCTCGGATTTTGCGTGTGTTATATTTCGATAAAATTTATGGACAACTCGATGTTTTAATAGTCAAACTAAACGATTGATGAATTTTCATGAAAAGAAAAACCAAATGACTCGGTAAATACTTTGGTTGGATGAATTTTTTTGCAAAACTTGATTTTGGAGTAAAAAAATTTTCAATGACGACGAGGCAGCGGTAAATATCGTTCTCCGCGAGGCTCCGATTTTGCGTGTGTTATATTTAGATAGAATTTATGGACAACTCGATGTTCGAATAGTCAAACTAAACGTTTGACGAATTTTTATGAAAAGAGAAACCAAATGACTCGGTAAATACTTTGGTTGGATGAATTTTTTTGCAAAACTTGATTTTGGAGTAAAAAAATTTTCAATGACGACGAGGCAGCGGTAAATATCGTTCTCCGCGAGTCTCGGATTTTGCGTGTGTTATATTTAGATAGAATTTATGGTCAATTCGATTTTTGAGTAGTCAAACTAAACGTTTGATTAATTTTCATAAAAAGAAAAACCAAATGACTCGGTAAATACTTTGGTTGGATGAATTTTTCTGCAAAACTTGATTTTGGAGTAAAAAAATTTTCAATGACGACGAGGCAGCGGTAAATATCGTTCTCCGCGAGTCTCGGATTTTGCGTGTGTTATATTTAGATAGAATTTATGGTCAATTCGATGTTTGAATAGTCAAACTAGACGTTTGATTAATTTTCATGAAAAGAGAAACCAAATGACTCGGTAAATACTTTGGTTGGATAAATTTTTCTGCAAAACTTGATTTTGGAGTAAAAAAATTTACAATGACGACGCGGCAGTGGTAAATATCGTTCCGCGAGTCTCGAATTTTGCGTGTATTATATTTAGATAGCATTTATGGACAATTCGATGTTTGTATAGTCAAACTAAACGATTGATGAATTTTCATGAAAAGAAAAACCAAATGACTCGGTAAATACTTTGGTTGGATGAATTTTTTTGCAAAACTTGATTTTGGAGTAAAAAAATTTTCAATGACGACGAGGCAGCGGTAAATATCGTTCTCCGCGAGGCTCCGATTTTGCGTGTGTTATATTTAGATAGAATTTATGGACAACTCGATGTTTGAATAGTCAAACTAGACGTTTGATTAATTTTCATGAAAAGAGAAACCAAATGACTCGGTAAATACTTTGGTTGGATGAATTTTTTTGCAAAACTTGATTTTGGAGTAAAAAAATTTTCAATGACGACGAGGCAGCGGTAAATATCGTTCTCCGCGAGTCTCGGATTTTGCGTGTGTTATATTTAGATAGAATTTATGGACAACTCGATGTTCGAATAGTCAAACTAAACGTTTGACGAATTTTTATGAAAAGAGAAACCAAATGACTCGGTAAATACTTTGGTTGGATGAATTTTTTTGCAAAACTTGATTTTGGAGTAAAAAAATTTTCAATGACGACGAGGCAGCGGTAAATATCGTTCTCCGCGAGTCTCGGATTTTGCGTGTGTTATATTTCGATAAAATTTATGGACAACTCGATGTTTTAATAGTCAAACTAAACGATTGATGAATTTTCATGAAAAGAAAAACCAAATGACTCGGTAAATACTTTGGTTGGATGAATTTTTTTGCAAAACTTGATTTTGGAGTAAAAAAATTTTCAATGACGACGAGGCAGCGGTAAATATCGTTCTCCGCGAGGCTCCGATTTTGCGTGTGTTATATTTAGATAGAATTTATGGACAACTCGATGTTCGAATAGTCAAACTAGACGTTTGACGAATTTTCATGAAAAGAGAAACCAAATTACTCGGTAAATACTTTGGTTGGATGATTTTTTTTTGCAAAAATTGATTTTGGAGTAAAAAAATTTTCAATGACGACGAGGCAGCGGTAAATATCGTTCCGCGAGTCTCGGATTTTGCGTGTGTTATATTTAGATAGCATTTATGGACAATTCGATGTTTGAATAGTCAAACTAAACGATTGATGAATTTTCATGAAAAGAAAAACCAAATGACTCGGTAAATACTTTGGTTGGGTGAATTTTTCTGCAAAACTTGATTTTGGAGTAAAAAAATTTACAATGACGACGCGGCAGTGGTAAATATCGTTCCGCGAGTCTCGGATTTTGCGTGTGTTATATTTAGATAGAATTTATGGACAACGCGACGTTTGAATAGTCAAACTAAACGTTTGATTAATTTTCATGAAAAGAGAAACCAATTGACTCGGTAAATACTTTGGTTGGATGAATTTTTTTGCAAAACTTGATTTTGGAGTAAAAAAATTTTCAATGACGACGAGGCAGCGGTAAATATCGTTCTCCGCGAGTCTCGGATTTTGCGTGTGTTATATTTAGATAGAATTTATGGACAACGCGACGTTTGAATAGTCAAACTAAACGTTTGATTAATTTTCATGAAAAGAGAAACCAATTGACTCGGTAAATACTTTGGTTGGATGAATTTTTTTGCAAAACTTGATTTTGGAGTAAAAAAATTTTCAATGACGACGAGGCAGCGGTAAATATCGTTCTCCGCGAGTCTCGGATTTTGCGTGTATTATATTTAGATAGCATTTATGGACAATTCGATGTTTGTATAGTCAAACTAAACGTTTGATTAATTTTCATGAAAAGAGAAACCAAATGACTCGGTAAATACTTTGGTTGGGTGAATTGTTGTGCAAAACTTGATTTTGGAGTAAAAAAATTTTCAATGACGATGAGGCGGTGGTAAATATCGTTCTCCGCGAGGCTCGGATTTTGCGTGTGTTATATTTAGATCGAGTATCACGAGAGTCTCGATGAACGTCGAGATTTGTCTAAAAAATTTCTGAAATTGGCGATTTTTTTCTTTGACTCGTGTGATTTACTCGATTTTTCGAAATTTTCAATCTTCAAAAAATGGCTCGCTAAAGTTGATTTGAAAAATATACGGACTCTCCCAGCGTCGAAATCTTCATGCACCCGGGGTTAAAGAATTTTTTTTCTTATTTTTGGGTTGAGAATTTTGAGGAAGTGAGGATTTTCGGTCTTTTCAACAGCGATGGAATGCCTCGTATATTACATTTATAATTCAAGTGTGTATATTCGCTTCGTATATAAGGTATACGGTTGTGAAAGCGTGTGCAACCGAAGCACGGTGCACGGGTGTGTGTTTTACACCCGAGGAAATCCGGATTAAGAATTTATCTTGCCACTAAAAATGAAGAGATGTCTTTTCACTTTTTTTTTTTTTTCTTTGCATTCTTTTTTTTCGTTCCGGTATTTCGTGCATGAAAAGAAAAAGGAGAAAAAAAAGAACGATTCTCACGAGGCGTTGAAAAATTTTTATCGGGAATATAAAAATTTGTTCCAACCTTGGGACGATTTTTTTTTTTTTTTTTATAAAATTTGAATGCCTTCTCGTGAAGTGAGGGAATTGATTTTTTTTAAGCTTCGAGTGTAGTGCTTAAGTTGTGACATTCAGGAAAAAAAATGAATTCCATCGAACGAACAATGTGAAAAATAAATTATCCAAAACGAATGGTCTCGAGATTTTCGAAAAGGGTAAATCTATAAAGCTCGGATAGCCTTGAAACTTTTCCACATTTATGTAGAATTCAGCTACCGAAACGTAAAAAAAAAAATTCACAATTTCGTCAACGTTTCTCTTTTTTTTTTTCGTTGCATCAATAACGGTAAAATGATTATTTGATTTCAGGAATTATTATTATTTTAGGGTAGCGAGTTACGCTTGTAAAGCATGCAGAGCAAAAAAGAGTACACTCGAGAAAACCCGGATTAAGAATTTATTTTGCCGCTTCTCTTCATTTTTCAAAAACTCCTTTTTTTTCCAAGCCACCTCATTTTCGTGGCTGCGATTGAAATAATTTTTTTCCGACTCAGAAAAATTTGACTTTTCAAAAAAAAAAAAATGGTTAATCGAGTTTTATTTTGAATAGAACTGAGATTTTTTTTTCAGCAGCCCTATCGTCAAGTTTTAGAAAAATGGAGAATTTCGTATTAGTAGGGTCTTTTGAATTTAATAAAAAATTTTTGCTCACTAAAAAACAACTTTTGATACCATTAAAAATTTGCAAGTACCAAAATTACTTGTCAGTTGGAACAAATAATTCGTGGCATGTCCTTTAATTCAAGAAAATTGTGAATAAATTATTTTTCCGAAGCAATGTTTTTTTTTTTGTTTAAATTTTTTTATTAATTTCAATCGTGCAGCTTTTTGCAGAACTGACCGCATGAGAATAATCGTTTTTATGACAACGAAACGTTGGCTGTTGGAGAGATATTTTTGCAAAGTTTAATTTCGTACCGGTTATCGATTTTTTTTTTTTTTTTTTTCAATACGAGTATATCCAGGCTAGAGATACGCTCGGTTGCCCTTGGCTGTAATATTTACGACGCTGAGATAAAACGATAGGCTGGCCTTTGTTACAGCGACGACAATGTTATTTTTTTTTTTTTTTTTCATCTCAAATTCAATTATTTTTTTTCGCCAGCTGTTCATTTATAATATTTTTTTTTGCTTGTCTCGAGTCATTTTATATCATTGATAGGATAAAAAAAAATGACACGATAATGAATACGATAACTCGAGGTAATTGTTATTTTTTTAAAAAAACAATTACATGTCATCGAAATAATTTTAATTTCTCAAAATTAATTACAGTTACTTCGAGTATGAAAATTGGGAACTGCTATTTCTCAGGTTTAAATTGAATTTTTTTTTTCTATTTATCCGCTATATCTCAATTGTCAAATATTTTCTACGACTCATTTTGTGCTATCAATGAGATAAAAAAAATTATTTTGGGAGAACGAAGAGCTCTGAAAAAATAATTTCTGCAGAATTTAATTCTTTATTCAGGATTGATTTTTTTTTTAATTCCAGGTGCAGTATTCAATTATCCGATTTCCAATTTCTGCATAAAATAAAATTGATGGTTTTCTTTTTTTCTATAAATTTAATTGTTTTGCCTAACTAATGATTTGTGATTGCACTCAATCTGGGATATTGGGAAACTCTTTTTGTCGTTGTCATTGTCAAGGGGTCGAGAGAGAGGAGAGAGAGGAGAGAGAGAGAGACAAAGAAGAGAAAGGGTCGTAGATTCTTGGTCGTCATGATTGTCGTTTTTCATTCACCGCCTTGGATGAATTATAAATGGAAAGAAGCGATGAATTTATGACCGGAAAGTCTTACTGACTCGTCCTTGTGGTCTTTCTCTTTTCCGTAAAAAAAAAAAAATGACGACAAGGTATCACCTCAATCACGCGATGGATAAGTTACTTCGAGATTTTTTTTTTTTCTTCTTTTTTCGTGAGTAAACTTTGCCATTGAGTGCACTATTTTTGTTCGTTCGATGCACGCTGAAATAAATTTCCAACATATTCGAATGGAAATTTCGTGAATGAAATTCATCGCGACGCGATTAAATTCTCACGTTGCTGGAATAACTTTCGAGATTTTTCGTTCGTTGGAGGGGAATATGCACTTGGAGGAAAAAAAAAAAAAAAAACCACTGCACTAACTTTGACACAGAGAGAGAGAGAGAATGCAAAAATAAGTACGTCACGTTGTCACTGGCGGTGATCGTTTTTTTTTTTTTCTTTTTTCGACACTACCGACACGAAAAACTTTTTTACTGTAACTTTTTTTACAGCGTATATTTTACGTTCGTTCTTCTTTCGTGATAAAAGGGTCTAAATTTTTTTTAACACTTTGCAGAAATAGAAGTTGGGGAAAAAAAAAATATACTACCGGAAATAATTTTTTTTTTTGATAAAATACTCGATGCGGGGAACGAATATTTTGGGGGACAGTAAAAAATATCATTTTTCAATTACATTTGGAAATTTCATGTGCAATTTTTTTTTTCACAAGTCGACTGTAAAAGTTTTGGTAATCATGCAGTTTTATGATACGCCTCAATTTTGTTGAATTTTTTCCATTCCACTTTTTAGTGATCGGTATTTTTGTAATAATTACGAGATATCAATTTAATAATTACAAAAAAAAAAATTTCGCCAAATCGTACGTGCTCCGGCGATAAGAGCTTTTATGTATGAAATGAACGCTCTAAAGTTTTGGGGGATACAAAATATTGGTATTCGATGCAACCGAACGAAATTCAACAATTCATCCGTCAATGTAGAATAATTGTTACGATTTTTGATATTCTCAATTGTGGGAAATAAGAATTCGACATTTTTTTTTTTTTCTATATGCAGTGGCTTATTTGGATGATAATTTGATACCCGAATAAAAATTGACAGTACCTAAATAAAATAATTAAGAATCGAAGGTGCGATAACGATTTAATTTGAATAAAATTTGTCGATTATTGATAAAAATAATTGACAGCGCTGCGGTACCTAAATACAATAATTAAGAATCGGAGGTACGATAAAGATTTAATTTGAAAATAAAATTTCTCGATTATTGCAGAAGATTTGAAAAAAACCAGCTATATATTGAGGATAATTAAATTTAAAAAAATAATAATGTTAAAAGATTATCGAAGAAACAAATTAAACTTTTTTCTTCAATAAACCTTTAAATTTTTGAAATTTTGAAATTAATTTTGATACTCCTCCGCGGTGAATGATCTTGGAATATTTCATGCGTAATACGTAATCTCACAATAATATCCAAAATTAAGGACTTTATAAATTTTTTTCATATTCACCCTTGCCCAATCCTTAGCAATCGACATTTGGCTCAACAAAAATTCCGATATGACTAAAAATTTGTTTTGCCCATATTCAATCGGAAGTTTATTATCGACCGAATTAATTATTGAATGTTAAATTATCGTTGATTTTATTAATTTTTTTTTTTTCTCGAATGTAATTTAAAAAAATGCATCTCGTTCCCCAATTGACGTACGATAATTTTCATACCGTTTTTCCTGAATAGAGGACGATACTGCTTGAGGCCAATCTCTGCAAGCCACTGATCCGCTTCGCTGAGATCGCCGTTGTTGCCGTTAGTAGCGGCGAGCATGAGCAATTTTCCGAGAGATAGGACCATAGATAGAGCTAAGAATACCCCCGACAGAACAGTCGACCATCGTGCCATTGCTCAGGATCCTCGTCTTAACAATAATACATTTAACGAATAAATCGCAGCATCGTAACGCGAAGCTCTCGCTCTCGTCTAAATTGCAATTTTGCGAGCAGGGTCTTTAGCGCAAAGTAGAATAATTTTTGGACATGCGAATGTGAGATAAGCATCTCATTCGACGATCGCTCAGAAAAAAACAAAGAAATAAAGATAGAAATGAAAAAAGGTAGCCCGGAAAAGTGCTACGAATTGTTTTTTTCTCAATTTTTTCAATTTTATTTTAGCGCGCTTCGTTGAGAAATTGAAAGATCAAATTAACGAAGAATCGAAAAGTTCTCCGGAGCTTCGTTAGCAAATTGGAACCAACAAATTATGAGAAAGGACCGCCCAAAAAATTAACAATCAGAACTTTTTTTATATTATAGTAGCAAAGTAGAATAATTTTTGGACATGCGAATGCGCGGTAAGCATCTCATTCGACGATCGCTCAGAAAAAAACAAAGAAATAAAGATAGAAATGAAAAAACGTAGCCCGGAAAATTGCTACTAATTGTTTTTTTCTCAATTTTTTCAATTTTATTTTAGCGCGCTTTGTTGAGAAATTGAAAGATAAAATTAACGAAGAATCGAAAAGTTCTCCGGAGCTTCGTTAGCAAATTGGAATCAACAAATTATGAGAAAGGACAGCCTAAAAAATTAATAATCAGATCTTTTTCTAAACACATTTTTTTTTTTTTGAGAGCTCCGTGAGCAAATTAAATTGTCAAAAATTGTTCAGCTTCGTGCATCGGATGCTCGATATAGCAATAATATAAGGGCTCGCATTTACAATGACGAAATAAATATTTTTAATGCCACAATAAGAAAAAAAAACGTCAAATATTGTGAAAATAAATTTAATTTTATTCGTTGTTATCGTGAAAACAAAATTAATGTTTGTAAACAAATTATAAGATCATCGGTAAATTTTCTACGTGGATTAGTGAAATTTTACGAAAATTTTGTGCTAAAAATAGATATCGAAAACTCACCACATGTTTGAACGATTCGAGAAAAACGGGGATTTCGATTATCGCCTCTCGCACTTGAAACGAACGCGTCTGCATGTCAATTCCATTTAGGGAATCGTAGAAAAGCGGCGTCGTTCAACGAAAAAAAATAGCCGGTGAACGTAAAAACACGATTAACTTCTTTACGTCAGTAACACACGATGACATTCTTTGTTTCGTAAAATAATCAACAGTTTATGCGGAAAAATATATGAAAATTCATGATAATCGGATTTTTCGTCACTGACACATTGACACGAATAAATAAACACAATACTTTTTTACACTGTCGTCGTTCTTTTTTTCTTATTACAATTATTATTGTCGATGCAAATGTTCTAACACGCGCATTCGCGAAGCGTTCGAGCGAAATCTAAACATGACGATTCCACTTGTCGATGCTTGTCATCACATAGAAAAAATATACACTTCGATTTCTTGCTGGATTGTCAATGACAATGAAATGACAACAGAACGAAGATACAACTCACGAAAACTCGAATTCGTTACGTGTATCAATCTACGTGGATTTTGAGATAAAACAGTAAAAACGAACGAATGTCAGGTAGAGTTCTTGAATAAAATTTTTTTATCAAAGAATAGCCGAGTATATTTAATGAAAATTTTGTTAATCATAAAAGGAATAACTCAATTGGGCATGTGATGCATATTTGACGCACGTGTTTTTATTATTTACGTTACTAGCCGTCAATTTGAAAATTAATAACGGATTGAGGTTATAGCTATAATAAAAGATGGTGATACGTGCTGCTCTCTGTGAACTGAAAACTACGAACATGTGGGCAATATGAAATTGCGAGCGGTAAAAGCGGAATGTACGAAACCAATAATTTTTATTTGCTTAGTTTACGAAAGAATAAATCAATGTCAAGTTTCATTAATATTAATAGCAACTAAATAGTATTACTAATAATGGTAATAGTAGATTTAAAATTTACATGGCTTAGTCAAAATCTTCTTTGACATTTTAACGAAACTTAATTAAAAGATAATCCGACCGATCACTACAAAATTATAATCAATTATTGAAAATGATTTCTATTGTGATTGTGAAATTTACATTTTATTTGCGACAATTACTGTAAATTTATTATCTTTAAATCATCCTCACCTAATCCAATCTTAAGATTCACTAAATTTAATATATCCGCTTTAATTCCGGTAAAAAAAAATTGTTTGGACGTGGATCTCTTTTAGGTCTACGTAATTATTTTTTTAAGATAAAATTTGATCTTCGTAGATCTGAATTTTTTAAAATCGTAGATCTACCTAGATCACCTTATATAACACTAGATTTACGTACATTCGAGTCGACCTAATGTTCGGACACTTTTGCTTATCAGATCACCGTTTGTCTACCTAAATCTCAAAAGATTTACTTAGATCTGAGTAAATCTAACGAAGATCTAGGTGTACCTAGATCTAAATCGATCTACCTACACCTGATTGATATCTCAGAGATGTATTTTTAGAAAGTTCTTTGAGAAATCAAATACGTGAGCAGAGGTCTTCCAGATGGTCAGTAAAGACATATTTTAATTAAAACGTAAGACCGCTTTCATTTGATGTGCAATGGTTTTTAAATTATAAAATTCAACGTTGGAAAATAAGTTCTCAAAATTTATTTGAAATACGTCGTAAGGTATCCAGAAAGAGTTTGAATGCGTCGTTTTTCGAGCATATTTAGAAGTCTTAAAACTGACAAGTTCATTGGGAAATATTATAATGATATCATTTAAACGGAGGCATAGAGATCATAGAGATATTGAGCTTTATTGCGGTTTAAATATAACAATATGGAGTTTATACGAACGTCTTTATCGATAGTCCGAGGGGTGTCGGTGGTCGTTTTTCTGACTTTTGTGTTATCATGGGCCTAATGTGCACGAGCGCATAGTTCAGTAAACGGCCGCGACGCGTCGCACGCCTTCGAGATCTTTTCCACAAGCAAAGTAGCATCCGAGCGGTATTTGTATGGTGAGCAACGCCTTATAAATTACATCTTCGGACGTAGAATAAATTTTGATATTCAGGGGCAGTTACCTACAGAGTTTAAAAGTATCTACGATTTTTCTCCTACCGCTTGTGCTCTCACCGAACGATACTCGTCGCACTTATACCGATTAAGCCCGTGTTTTTCTTATTGATTTGCAGACGGTATATCTTTCCGTATCCAAAACTGTTGGCAATTAACGAATTCATCACGAGAGTGACTTTTTTTGTTTTATTTTTCCCGACATCTCTATAATCGATATTGTTTATCATCTGCCAATTGTAAAAGTAATTGTAATTGTGACTTAATTTCTCAATTAATAAATTCTGATTTAAGACCAGGGTGGTTCAGTGATTTCAAGAGTGAATAGCCCCTCGATGTAATATCATTGCACAAATTTATATAAAATTTTATAAACTGGATATGCATTAAGCCTTCATATTTTTTGTCTGAATATATTTTTAAAAAATAATTACACGGTCCCCCCCACCTTAAACTGTATTAAATATGCACGAATCGTCACGAATTTGTTCTGGTTAGTTTCTTTTAATTATCACTTTGTTGGTTGGCACTATTTCAATTGGGTCAGGAATCAGACTTTAAGACAAGAGAGAAAGAGAGAATAAAGAGAGAGTGAATTAAGATTCTTTGGAAAGCGGACTGCGTTAGTTTTTCTCAAGATCGATATATATGTATACAGTAATCGGCAAATCAGAGATCGCTATGCAATTATGTTAACGCACTGGACGAAGCGATTGTTGGCAAGAAATATGAGGTGAAAATACTTGAAACGTTTGACACGAGTTGCTAATTACTCCGAAGTGACACCACATGACGGAGGTCCTACGCATGCACTATGCGGTATGGGATTCCCGAGGAAAATAATGAAGAATAAAACGATTTAACAGTACACCAGGAACGTGAGCATCGTGCGAGCTTCATATGTGTCTTCGACTCGCACTGCTCGTCTTGTTTTGCACCGGATTATCCGGTTTTTCCTCGAAGCATCAATCAAACTAAGAGCCCATTGCATAGCTCACAGTAGGACATACATACTCGTGGCACTTTTTTTTTTTCTCCTATCACACATACACGCCTCGAAATTTAATAAATTTATTACATTTATCAAATCGAATATATCCAGTTGGGGATTTTTTCAAGTTCATAAATCGAACCTGATAACTTTTTCTAACTCTTTCTCAAGTGGAATGAAATTAATTTATTCCCGGAGGGGAAAAAAATAGTTTAAATCTGCGTGCTTAAAAATTTTGCCAAATCGTACATCTCTACATGAATCTCAATTAGATCCAACCTAGAACTTCGTTAGATCTACTCGTATCTAAGTAAATCTACTGAGATTTAGATAGATAAACGAAGATGTAACGAGGAAAAGTGTTCGAACATGATATTAGGTCGGCTCTGATGTATGTAAATCTATACCGTTATATGCGAACATCTTGGTAGATTTACGATTTTCCAAAATTTAGATCTGCGTAGATCAAATTTGATCTATAAAGAAACAACTGCGTTGATCAAAAACTACGTACGTTAGACCTAATCGATTTTTTCTCGAGTTTACCCTGGTAAAAGTTTCAATCGGAGCAATAAATATCTCGTTGTCCCAATTAAAATTTTTAATTTTCCAATCAAATAAACTCCGATTCAGCTTATTAAATTAGGGCGCGACGAAAACTCTGTTCTCCTAATTAAAAATGTTATCGTTAGCCCGAATATTAATTTATTTTTACTAATTATCCTTGGAGCAATAAAAAAAAATATTTTTCCTGACTCAAAATCTATTCTACACGGCCTGCCTTCTACATTACCTCGAACCGACTGCTTTCCTGCCCCCGGTATACGCAAATTTCGATGCTCTTCTCTTATTTTTTTTCCCCCCCAAAAATCTGGATTCGTAATCAAAATCTTGTGTGAGATCGCCAACATTAGCAGCAGGCAATTTCTCATCTCTCGTCGGTTTCACCGTCCGCGATTTTCATACATTGAACAGACTCTCTTTCTCGCATGTATACTCTGGCATATAAGTGCCGAGGTGAGAGGTCCATGTTGTAATTTAACTAATGTCCAATGTCTTTGGAGACCATTGCGAAAGCTGGTCACATCGCGCGCAGTTTGCAGCGTATGCCATCAGGCTATATGTACTCATGCCGCGCGGGAGTTCTTCCTTGCTTGCAAGCCGCGGGACATATACTTTACGAGTATCTGGATATGGTCACGAACATCCTGCGACGGCTGTTCACCTTTTCCTTTTTGTTCATATATATACATATATTGGATTTATTCCATCGGCGAATCTTTGACACAGGAATAGGAAAACTTTACTTTTAATAGAAATTTTACCCACCGAAAGCCATTTCATCCTGAAATTATCGAAGTTCTTTTTGCAAAGAAATCATTTCTTTTCCATCCACCCTGACCATTTTAATACCCTCTAATTAATCAGCTGCATTCCCCCTCTGTGCTTAAAATTTTTTTGCATATTCTTCTGCAAGGCGACTCCTTTTTCGATTTGTAATTCGATGAATCGTTATCGAATTAGAAGTTCTTGAGACCGCGATAACGATTTTATATCTGTGAATAACGAGGGAAAATACAGGGAAAGGGAAGATATTTCTTTATCTCGGTCGAATCCCCTCATCAGATAGACCACGAGTCTCTTTCGCTGAGCTCGCGTTCGTGTATATCCTCGTTCGTTCGAAGGAATCGTGGACTCTGAATTAACCGGAAGTAGAGGCGCGCGCGGCGAGCGGTAATCCCGTTTTATCCGAGGTGCACGCACGAGTTAGCTAGGCTCTATATTATGCAGGGTACCCATACACGTAGGTAACGCATATACTCAGTGAGAAATAGAAAGAGAGAGAGAGAGAGAGAGAGAGAGAGAGAGAGAGAGAGAGAGAGAGAGAGAGAGAGAGAGAGAGAGAGAGAGAGAGAGAGAGAGAGAGATGAATCTTCCCTCTTATGTGAGTCCGGAGCTCATGCAGCATCTTACCTACGATCTCAGTGGGAGCGTAGGTAGCTAATTCTATTTATATTCAAAGTGCATTGTCTCTTCGCGTGCATGCTCAGACGTTAACAATGACAAATCTTGCCCAATGACACGTGTAATGATGAATACTCGTATAAAATCGTGAATGCACAATAACAAAAAAAAGAAGATTTTTGTAGCAAAATACCAACGAGATTAGGATTGTGCACATAGTATTAAGAAATGTTAATCGATAAAAGAAAGATTGAAGAAGATATTGAAGGTGATGAAAGAATAATTGATTGAACGTTTAGGCCTAGAATAGGATCTCTTTTCAATACAAAGTATAGTCCTCTATAGGTCCTAATATATCCTACTGAACGTAGGACTTTGCAGGCCTATCGTAGGACCAAAATTTCGACTCGGGTGTTGAGTTTAATTAACTAAATATTAATTTGATTCTAATGCAAAGAAAATGTAATAAATTTTTTTTTATCAAATCAATTAAACTGATTCAATTGATTCAATTAATTCAATTGAATTTTACGCACGCTTCGAGGATTCAATTGATAGCATCCAAGCCCCATTATTTGGAGCATCGAATCGGAACATTGGGTCATGAAGTTCTCGTTCACAACCACCTGGTGGTATCATTGAGGCGAATGCATCAGCTTTGCATATATATATATATGCAAGCGCAACGATACCGGTGATGATTTTCCCTCTTGGCCTCGTCGAAATGAGGTGGTTGTTTTTATTCTTCGTAGCTGCTTCAGCCGCTAGTTTGACTCAATCAAAATTTTTGGGATCCATGAGAAATGTCCTGCCTGGTGTGCGAACCGCTGTTTGGCATAACTTGCTGGAATTGATTTTGGAAAGCGCTAACCGAAAAAGGACCGCAAATGATTGATAGTCGTTAAAAAAATGTATCGTGACGTAAGAGCCTGCCAAAAGTATGTCAATGCAACTATACGGCGCGGATTGATCGAAAAAATTAAAAGCATCGTAAGGCCAATGTGGAGGGATGATGCTGTTTTAACGCAATTCTTTGAATGATGTAAAAATTCTGGTGCTTCAGTGAAAAGTATCGAAAATAAATGAAAAAAAAATGATCCGAGCAATCCAACTTGTGTTTCGAAGAGACTTCGTGAATAAAGACTGGACTAGGATCGTATGTCATGAGATTTAGAAAGGGCTTTGAAGACCTATAATGAAATATCGGTACTGTATCTTAATGATCGATCGTCGATGGTCGTGGAACCATCTCGCACACATGGATTTTGACATCTGTACATGTGCATCTTCGAGCGTATGATACATGAGTGGGGTGTACGCCACCATATTCGTGAGAATCTATTTATCTTCTCCATTACCTTTCCATGTCTCTCTTTTCTCTCTCTGCCCCTGGCGTTACAGGTGTCTAATACGAACTGAGTCTTCTTCTTTTTCTTTGTTTCTTTCTTCTTTTTCTTCATCGTTGTCCCCCATAAATGTTTCTCTCTCTCTCTCTCTCTCTCTCTCTCTTTCTCCAGTTCTCCGAGATGTTTCTTCACGCGCCAAGAGAGATCAGTGTCATCACCTTTGACTGCGCTCCATCCCGCGCCGATGACAAAAACACGATGGCAGCCTGATGGTGCCAGCTTATTCGTAGAAATGGCATCTTTGGTCAAACAACAAAATACCAGAGAACACATGTGTGTAGCGTTAGAAAATTAAAACAAAAAACTCTTCATTTTAGCGCAAGGGCATCGTTGTCTAGCTATTCTCAAAATAAAAATAAGATCCAGTCGAAGAAACGATTGATGTCTCGAAATCGCTGATAATGAAAGTTAAACTTGCACCATGTTTTTTTTTGTCCAGATAATTTCTCTTTGCTCCCGATTACAACGTTATCCAACATGATAGTTGTTCGAGGTCAGGTCTCACTAAATCGCTAGAGTGGTATCAATTTTTACGAACCATACCAAACATTCAGGGTCAACTGCGCTCTACCGGCCGAGGAAGAAGAAATAAAAAAAGATCGTTATCACGAAATTCTCTTGCTGTTCCGAAGATAATATACGAAGATCGCGTAGAAATTGCGACAATTGAAATAACGAAGAAGTCACTGATGGTTCGTATAAATACATGTACATGCACCTCCGTTGGCCTAGAAAGCGATGGCACATACTACGCATAGCCGCAGAGAGTACGCAGCTTATAAATTACCATCACCGGTCTACGCGTTGAATACCGTCGATATATCTGTGTATATCTGTTTGTTGCCGGTGTGGTCCAGTACGAGAGCGATCGAGGCTTTTAACGGGCACGTCCACACCGCAAAAGAGTCATCGTCATCATCGTTAAAGAGAGGCTGGGACGTGAAAAAGATACAGGCAGACGATCCTGGAGCGCAGGGGGGACATGACGATCGTCATTGGTAATGACAATGTTCCTTCATTTCTTTTTATCTTTCTCGTTTGATCTATTTCGTATGGTATACACCATTGAGTCTCTGCTCGCGGGCCGAATAAGCACGATATACAAGCGTATATATATATATAACTATATCGGAAAGAGGGGTATATATAACACAAATGTCATACGATGGTAGGATCAAAATTCATGTGTGTGAGTGTGTGTTCCTCTTGGAAATGAGAGCACACGCCATGTGAAAGTCGAGGAAGGGGTTTCCGTGGGCTATAGGCAAGAGCGAACAAGAGTCCGGCTGGCTCAGTCGTTCGTGGACCTCCGAAGGACGATAGAGAGGTAGTGTAAGAAGAGGGCACTTCCTCCTTATCACCTCCTTTCCTCAAACCACATTTCTTCATCATCATCATCATCTTCTTTCGTTCATATCACTTCATACGTTCCAGTCTCTTTGTACACCGGAGACATTTCTATTCTTCCATCGCACACCCAAAAGTGTCGTCAACTATTTGAAATTTAGCCGCGCAGACATACCGATTCTCAGGCTTGTCCAGAATTCTTGCGATTTTTCGGTAAACGATTTTAAAACGAGCATTCTGTGATCGAACATTTTAAGATTCATCGTTCGCGTTAAATTCCGATAGTAAAATCGGTTTATCTCGGTACTCGCGGGGACGTTTTTGCCAACGATCGTTGGACAAGGAAGATTCTTCTCGATTTTTCTGATTACACGAACGCATAAACGAGGGCTGGAAGGATGCGCCGTCACGTTTTCGCGACGATTTTTCTACTGTGCTGTTTACAAGGTTTGTCGAAGTAATATTACAGTGACGATGATTCGTTTTAGAGTAGGTCTTGCTGAAAATTTGGAAAAAAAAACGAACTGTATTTTTTTTTTTAACGTTGTTAAAAATAATTTGTAATGAAAGCTCTGAGCGAGAGATTGCACGAAATAATTTTTTAGTCATGAACAAAAATATTTAGATCGGCTCATGAAAAATTTTTAGATGAGAGTGGACCCCCCCCTTGATATTTTATTGATAATCATAGTTTGCTTATCATAGATAATCATAATTTGTTTTTTATTCTCGCAAAGCAATGAAATTTTCCAGTGAAAATGAACTAAGGTACCTGCGGGTAAAATAAGGCCTGGTAAAATATCCGATTTAATCAACAGGTCTCAATAATAATCATTATTTAAGTACATCTTCGTGAAATATAGGCGTCTGTTAGTGTCGCCTTGAGCGAGAGCGGTTGTTTTAAATACGATTTTTGTTACTTAAGCCTCATTAGTCGACAGGCCTTATTACCCGCAGGTACCTTAATTGTAATTCTATCCATATATGGAAAAAGATGTATATTACAAGATATATACGAGATATATAAGAGATATCGAACTTATTGCCGCAAAGTATATTTTTGTAACACCGTAATATATCTATCATATATCTGTTATATATCCTCCCGGATATATCGGGCAGATATATCCAAGAAATACAAGAGATATAGAACTTATTGCCGCTATATATAGAGATATATTTTTTATATATCTGAAGTATACTTTTTTTCCATGGGGGATAGTTAGTTCAAGATTTTCATACATTTAAATTATCTCGTGGGACCGTATTGACAACATTGTGGACTTACGTTACTCTCATATTTTTATGGATTACAAAAAAAAATGGAATACTTAATCTACGATCTCAGAAACCCTTGGATCTTGATTATCCCTAGATCGTAATTATCCGGAAAATTGAACACGTATTTCTTCAGTCATGCTTAATTGCAGAAAAAAAAAAGGAAATTATTCTCTAGTGCCCTTTTTAATGAACCTTCTTCCTCGTTGATGAAACTCCCTCGATTTACACTACCGTTCATAAGTATGGAAACACTCGCCCCAGATCCGAGCCACACAAGAAGTTGTATCGCTCTTTGAAAAATGAAGATATCCCAATTTCTCAAGCGGCGTTCTAAAAAAGACATATTTAGCTACATTTACCTTTTTTTGGAAACATCTTTGCGATTTTTTTTGAGCCCGGTACGCACTTTGAAAGATGGTCATTTTTTGGCTTTTTTTGGAGAGTGGAAATTTTCCCGCATATTCTGTAAAAAAAATTTTTCAACTTTTTTTCCGTGAAAAACTCGAAGCGGGGAGTACAACCATCAATCTCATTTTTTGGAAAAATTTTTACGATTTTTTTTCGCAAAGATATTCAACTTTTTGCAAAAAACGACCATATTTATAAGGGGTAGTCTCACTCCGAAACTACTGGGTTTTCGTAAAATTACTAAGAGGGTAGAAAGTTGCATACAATCATTTGGGATGTATCACATGTTTTTCAGATATAAAAAAACAAATTCGAAAAAAAAAAAAAATTCAAAAATTCAAAAATTTTTTTTTTTCAAATTCTTTCTTAAATCAACGAAATATTTTTTTGATCGTGAAAAATCGGGTCTCTTACCTCATCTACACGGCTTTTTCATCGAAAAAGCCACCTTTCGCTGCGGTTACAGCTTTGACGAGACGTGGCATCCGCTCGATCAATTTGTCCATTTGACCCTGCTCCAAACTGGCCCAGGTGGCTTTTTCGATTAAAAAGCCGTGTAGATGAGGTAAGAGACCCGATTTGTGACAATAAAAAAAAATATTTCGTTGATTTAAGAAAAAATTTTGAAAAAAAAAATTTTTTAATTTTTGAAATTTTTTTTTTTTCGAATTTGTTTTTTTAATTCTGAAAAAAATGTGATACCTCCAAAATGATTGTATGCAACTTTTTACCCTCCTAGTAATTTTTCGAAAACCCAGTAGTTTCAGAGTGAGACTACCCCTTATAAATATGGTCGTTTTTTGCAAAAAGTTAAATATCTTTGCGAAAAAAAATCGTAAAAAATTTTCCAAAAAATGAGATTGAAGGTTGTACTCCCCGCTTCAAGTTTTTCACGGAAAAAAAGTTGAAATTTTTTTTTTACGAGATATGCGGGAAAATTTCCACCCTCCAAAAAAAGCCAAAAAATGACCATCTTTCAAAGTGCGTACCGGGCTCAAAAAAAAATCGCAAAAATTTTTCAAAAAAAATTAAATGAAGCTAAATATGTCCTCTTTAGAACGCCGCTTGGAAAATTGAGATATCATCATTTTTCAAAGAGCGATACAACTTCTTGTGTGGCTCGGATCTGGGGCGAGTGTTTCCATACTTATGAACGGTAGTGTATGTATTAACAAAAAAATGTAATTAAATGTACAAAATTCGTAAATTTTCGTCGAATATACATCATGCACAGTACCGGGCAATTGAAGTGGATTTTTTTTGTATCCAGCAATTTAAATGAAAAAAAAAAAAAATCCGATTCAATTGCTCGGTACAACATATGGCTTAGTTTGCATAAATTTTGCTCTTCGATTCATGCCGGTTCGCATATCCAGCCCCTATATACTCGAACCGGTAGACAAAAAAAAAAAAAAAAAAAATAACGTCCTCAACTCGAGCTGCTCGAGTTTTCATCATGAGAGGGATCCGAAAAGAGTCTCGTAACTGCATATGGCGAGCGAGTATAACCATAAAGTACTATCGGTCATTCTCCCTCGTCTCGCACAAGAAAATAAATCGATGCGGTTTTGTTCTTTTTTGTTTTTGTTTTTGTTTTTTTTTTTTTTTTTTACTTTCTAAATCCAGAGAGGCGTCTGCGCGAGAATCTATACGATTGTAAATCTCGCGTGCCTGGTTAGCAACAAATGTCGTTTGGTCTCTCTCGTAGCGTATAGCCGGTTACCATACACGATGTGTACACGCGGACTCTCTCACGTGAGAAATATATAAATATACAAAGTAGCCTCGCGGTTGCATTTGCCATAGGATTATCGCAGCTGGGCAATTGATTTCTTCCGTGTGTGTGTTACGACAATATATATTTCCTTCTGTACTTCGTGAATTATACTTTATGGGGTATTTATTACAGCACATAGTTATTTTTTTTTTTTATCTATATATGGCCGCTCTCGGAGACCTCAGCTGCGACGAATGTGAGCCATCTCTTTTGTGGATACGAGAGAGCGTTTTTAACACGTCCGGTTGAGGCCAATTTTCAAAAAAAAAAAAATTTATACATTTTTTTTCACCGCCAAGCTTCTCGAAGCTTGATGCGACTTTAATCGCCTCGCAGTCTCCCCTGGTATTTCGTGTTTGTTCTGCCGCTGCGTTACAAGTCTTTTGCTCGTTTCAACATTTGCCCTGGGTGTATAATTTGCCCCGGCGGACCTTTATTAAGGTTGCCCGGCATGAAAAAAAATTGCATTCATCCCTCTTTGCTTTATTTCGACGATAAAATTATATATAGCCTCGATTTAGATAAATAATCAGTGATGCCTGAGAAAGAAGGACGAGGAGATTTGGGTTTAATTTTGTCATTATTTAGGACTATTTTTGGAGTCATTTCTTTGAAAAGAAGTTTAAAATGGGGAAAATTTGCTTGGAGTCCTTGCTTATTAAAATTTTCTTCGCCTCATTGAGAGCACCGTTCGAATGAAAAACCGTTCGATCCTTTCCCAATCGAATAATCGGTCGAGCATGGAGATACTTTCATGCGCCGCGAGGGCTTCACACACTCTATTTCCCCGAGTAAAGACCCCTCATCGTTTACAACCATTGCCATAGTTAACAAAATTTTCGATCCTGTAGCTTCGAAATAAAGTAATGGAGGAAAGGCTACGGTGAAAAAAAAAAAAAAAAAACGAAAATTACGATGGATAGACGAAAAGATCGAAAAAAAAAGTACTAAAAGAATTCTTTATTTTGAGGTCGCGCATATATTAGCAAGGAATAAAGAGAGAGAAAGAGAGAGGGAGAGAGTAAGAAACATGGAGATTCATAGATGTTTCATCTATAGCTCGTAGAAAGTATAACGAGACATGTAGTACGGAAAACAAGTCCGAAAAAAAATGAGATGAGGAAGAAGAAGAAGAGAAAAAAATGAAGATACAGAGGAGGAGAGTCGTTGCGGTGCGATATTCGTGAAAGATGTTTCGAGCGAAGAGAGTTCCGAGAGTTGTGTGTTCCAATGTGTGCACGCGATAAGTCGATCGGCAAACCGGTCAGTGAGATGGGTGACCAAAGCATCTACATGTGTGTATATATATATATATATATATATATCTATATCGATTGCTTTGAACCAAAAGGGCGTATGTCGATCGTGCGCGAGCATTGATTTTGCGTCTTTCTGTCGTTTGGGCCATTGGTGTTAGCACGAGCGAAGTATAAAAGCCCACTGGCTATCGCCAATCAAATGACCTGTATTTATCTGAAGCGCTAGACACGAGGAGAGAAGCATAAAAGAAAAAAAAAAGAATGAGAGAAGAAAGAAAATCAGCAAATGTTACACATCTTGAGGTTGGCATTATTATTATTATTATTATTATTTTTTTCAATTGCGTTATAATTAATTCTTCCCATGATGCTCAGGAAGAAGGCGCGATCTGATCGTTATGTTAAATAGATTATGAAGCATATAAGATCGATTCAAAAGAGAGAGAGAGAGACAGAGAGAGAGAGAGATAGAGCTGTATACATTTATGTGAAGAGCCTCATATCCTTATGCAATTATCCCCTGGCTCTCGTATGCTCTCTTGGTAATTGATGGATGTGCCTCGTAATTGCTCCCATGTGCTCTCTTTGCTCCATTGGCAGAGAGAGAAAGAGAGAGAGAGAGAGAGAGAGAGAGTGATGAGGACGTCGAAGTGGGTTAATTTTATGCAACATAAGATGCGCTCTGTTCCGTTTGAATGTGCCTCGAAGTTATGATAATATATTTTGATGATGCATTGAGAAGATTTGAGACGCGAAGAGAGAACCGCTACGCATATTACCATCGTGTCGATTCCCATAACCCAAATATATACCGTGGCGATGATTTTAAACCGATATTGAAAACAAGGCAAATCGTTAATAGTCTTGACACCAATTTGATTATTCGATGAGTTTTGCTGGTGTTTTTTTTTTTTTTTTTTTTTTTTCACGCTACAAACAGTGCGTGCAGGAGTACGTCTATAAAATCTCAGGCAAGATTACCGATTATTCATGGCAGAAATAATTAATCCAAAGTCGACAGATTTACCAGGAAAGTTCTTATGGCGAAAGCATTTTTTTTCAATCTCATTTGAATTTTACGATTAAGGAGGCACGACTAGTTCTTTGGAGTCAAAAAAAAGTCTAAATTTATTTTACCCACAGTTGTTCTGATTTATGTCTATTTGCGTTGATTATTCATATTATCGATTATAATGTGAAAAATTTTGTGGTAAATGATTAATTTATTGCGCATGAACTAATAAAAACTGAAAAATTAGATTGTCAACGACTCGATAGTAGTCTCCATCATAATAATAATGACATGTCTACCACAAAAACGGACTAAAAAACATTTTTTTAAATCAGCCGAAAACCTATTAAAATAGACTTGAATTACCTCAGTGGAATTAATACGATCGGTAGAATGATAATTATACATATAATTGATACGTGATAAATAATAAAACTCCATAAATAACATGATGGAATTTGAAGTAAACACTTGGCAACGTCGCATTGGCGATGCTATAAGTTGGTATACGTGACCAACGAAGATGACTCTATCCTCGTTGCTAATATCAAAACAAAGCTAGGTTATGTTCGCCGAAACCCATCAGCTGTTACTCGCGACGTTGCTAAGTCTGTGGGTGCTATTTGATCGTTCTGACCATTTACAACCGGAAATTGAAACTTTTTTATGATGTAGTGCCAGAACTACACGGTGAAGAGTAATTTTTCAATTTTTTACAATATCTATTATATCTAATCTATCAAGTTTCAGTTTTTCAACGGGTGTAGTTGGATACGTGAGCACCAAAACCGTGATCACAGCACTTCCGGTTAACCGTCTCCATAAGACGACGTGCTTTAGTAACTCAAACTGCTCGACTTTGCAATTTTATTACGAATAAACTAAACGGTTAATATAGCTCAAATTTTGGCAATAGGCGCATAAAGTATTCGGCAAAAACATATAAAAAATTCAAGTCCGTCAGTTGGATTCTTCATACTAGTCGTACCTCCTTAAGTGTGCCTACGCAGGGACGTGAAGAGTTAAATGTTTCGGAGATTTTGTGGATTCAGGAATACGTGAAATTTGGGTAAGAACAAATAATTTGCAAATTTATTACCGATCGTGAAGTTGTAGTTATGAATTTGACCGTTTTAAAGAGAGCTTAATTATATAGGTTTATTGTGGCTCGTAAAATTTGTCTCCCGGTCATATAACATACGAGTCAATTTACGTACTGTCTTAATTTTTTATGATATTAAAAAAAAATTTGTACGTTTTTATGCTTCGGCCTAAGGTTGTCGTGTGAAAATTCAATTGTAGAGCAGCCATCTTGGTTAATTCAAATCTTTCCATCGGGGTCGTAAAGTAAGTTTTTTTTTTCGTTTTTTTTTTTTTAACCACCGGAGCATCGGCATTTCCTCGGTCAGCTTTGTAATACTCTCACAGTGTCAAAGACACGAGATGTTGCGGGTAAGGACGAGAACTTATATGGTCGCCTTCACGAGAGCAAGATCCTATCAAAATAGTTCGGTATGTGTAAAGACTGCTGCGTCTCTCTTTCAGCCATTTCACGTTTAATCCAACGAATTTTTTCAAATTTTTGGATTTCCAATAGTTTTATTTAAAATATGTTTTGACAAGTCATTGTTAAATAGTGGTTTAGCGTAAGAAATTTCAAAAAAAACTTCCTAGCATATGAAAGCAGTTGGCCGTAGCGTAAAGAAGCATACGAAGCTAGAAGATAAAGAGAGAGAGAGAGAGAGAGAGAGAGAGAGAGAGAGAGAGAGAGAGAGAGAGAGAGAGAGAGAGAGAGAGAGAGAGAGAGAGAGCTATTTTATATATTTTCCTCTCATTCATGTGAGATCCAGTATATCGTGAATATGTAAAATTAATTAATTAAATGATTAAATTAAAATTATAATATTAAAAATATCAAATCACTCGTGGATAAAGCAAAAGCCAAAGATCTATTTCTCTCTCTTGGTATCTCCCTCAGTTGAGTCCAGCTGACTTCTCTCTTTGCTATAAGTTCAATCATTGACCCTTCACGTACGGAGGTTCTGAGAAACTTATTGCAATTACGTATGCGTCCCTGCATGTAAAGGTTGCAGTGATTGGTCACATCAAAAAAACAACCGGTGTCTTGCATACCTTTCCATGCACCCATGTGAAAAATCAATGTATCGAAAATTGAATTGGATATTTAATTCAAGCCTATATTTCAGCTAAACGATATAGAGATAGCTACAATTTTTGGACAAGTTATTCTCAGATACGATCAATGTTAAGGTCGAAAGACAACAATCAATCCCTCTGGGTCACTCAAAATGACAGGGCTTTGCTTTCGTCGAAAAATGTTCATCATCTCTGAGAAAGATACGTCCGGAAATTCGTAAAGTTACGTTGACTCTTTGCTTTGAAAATTGCGTGGAATTACATCCCTTCAAGTAAATATAAACGTATATATACATCCACTTGTGGTTCTTGAAACTTGTGCCAAGCATTGAGAATCAGCAGGAGCACTCTCGGTTAAATCGCTTCATGACTATATGGCGCATGTAAGAAGAAGAGGAGAGAAAAAAAAATGTGTACATACGTTGGAGTTATTTGCTGCCAAGCTTGTTGAAATAAACTTCACAGAGTGATTGAACTCTTCTGCCGTAAAACATAAAGATTATTAGCATAATTCTCCATCATCCGGGCTACGGATGAGTGAAATTGGTACATAAGATAGACAATTAACCTTCCACTAGCCAATGACTTGCATCTTTTACCCTGGGATGATTCTGCGCTATATGCGATAGAGTGATAACTCAATTAGTCCTACACGAACGGAGAATCCGTTCCTCGAACGTCTAACATTATAATAAATTTCTCAGACTTGTATTTATATTGCCGAGCGACTGATTGTTCAACTAGTGGATGGGTTTACCGCCCGGACAGCGCACAAAAGTCAGAAAGACGTCTTGAAGATCTCTTATAATCGTCAGTTCTCTCATAAACGACTTCAAGACGTCTTACAGACGTGATATTATACCGTCAAGATGTTCATATTCTTTGATCATAAAACTTCTTCATCTTCTTCTTCTTAATGAATTTTGACGAGATCCCAGCAGAGCTGGAGCAATTTCACCTGGCATCTGATGATTTCTTTTCCGTACAATGTGCGGGCTCTTCATTCTCCACTTTTTGCCAGTTTGACGGAGCCTGAAAAAAGTGGAGGTGCCCCTTTCTGCCCTCTGGCTTTGCCACATCGAGCCAATGGTAACAGGAAAATAGGCTAGATAAGCCAGCGTGACGACCTTTCTCTTCTTTGCTTTGTATAAAAAAGACGAAAAATTTTGGAAAACAAATTGTGGCAGCCAGGACATGAGATCTTGTTCGGTTTAAAGGAAGGAGATTGAAGATAACTGTACTTTGATGCAACTACCAGTACACCAAAAGCCCTATCAGATATATAAAAATGTGTAAAATAGCTCAATTCATTATATTGAAAGAAACTTATTTAAGGAGGTACGACTAGTATGAAGAATCCAACTGACGGACTTGAATTTTTTATATGTTTTTGCCGAATACTTTATGCGCCTATTGCCAAAATTTGAGCTATATTGACCGTTTAGTTTATTCGTAATAAAATTGCAAAGTCGAGCAGTTTGAGTTACTAGAGCACGTCGTCTTATGGAGACGGTTAACCGGAAGTGCTGTGATCACGGTTTTGCTGCTCGCACGTATCCAACTACACCCGTTGAAAAACTGAAACTTGATAGATTAGATATAATAGATATTGTAAAAAATTGAAAAATTACTCTTCACCGTGTAGTTCTGGCACTACATCATAAAAAAGTTTCAATTTCCGGTTGTAAATGGTCAGAACGATCAAATAGCACCCACAGACTTAGCAACGTCGCGAGTAACAGCTGATGGGTTTCGGCGAACATAACCTAGCTTTGTTTTGATATTAGCAACGAGGATAGAGTCATCTTCGTTGGTCACGTATACCAACTTATAGCATCGCCAATGCGACGTTGCCAAGTGTTTACTTCAAATTCCATCGTGTTATTTATGGAGTTTTATTATTTATCACGTATCAATTATATGTATAATTATCATTCTGCCGATCGTATTAATTCCACTGAGGTAATTCAAGTCTATTTTAATAGGTTTTCGGCTGATTTTAAAAAATGTTTTTTAGTCCGTTTTTGTGGTAGACATGTCATTATTATTATGATGGAGACTACTATCGAGTCGTTGACAATCTAATTTTTCAGTTTTTATTAGTTCATGCGCAATAAATTAATCATTTACCACAAAATTTTTCACATTATAATCGATAATATGAATAATCAACGCAAATAAACATAAATCAGAACAACTGTGGGTAAAATAAATTTAGACTTTTTTTTGACTCCAAAGAACTAGTCGTACCTCCTTAAGAGACTGTGTGGAGCTCACATCACGTCCGCCATCTTCTAGGTACGACAGCCAAGCCCCCCCCAAGTCAATGTAGAGCACAACTTTGTCGAGTGTGCTTAGATGCTTCACACTACCATTCGTTATATACATTTATTCGATGGAGAGTTCCCTCTGTCGGAAGCGTCATGTACTATGGATGCGTAGACGGAGGAGCAATTGATCCGAACTTTGATGTGTATATTGGTTAGGATGGTGAGTTAGCACTCTGCTTTTCTCCTTGTGTGTATTTCAATACTCTCTGTCTGCGATTCGTAAGGACGTTTTGCCTTCTATGAGACTGCGAAGAGCTTCTCATTGAAAATGTCTCTCTCTCTCTCTCCTTCTCTCTCTGCTGTATACAGTTGGATCGAGTTTAACCGCGACGAGTGGCGCGCACACACGTTGTGAGGTCTTTGCAGTCTTCTTGCACGCACCGACTAATTGGCCACACTTATGTGTGTTGCACTTGTAAATAAGCCATCATCTCGTTCATCAAGAGAAAGAGAGAGAGAGAGAGAGAGAAAGAAAGAGAGAAAAAGAGGCTGTCGTATCATTCCTCCGGAGGTACACACGAACACACAAATGGACTTGGGTCCGGCCACACCATCATTCAATCAATGACAAAAATTCTTGCATCGTAACTTTCGGATTGATGGCAACATATGCTATATATGCATGAGCTGGAAGACATTTAATCGGGGTTTATGATGATTCGTTGGTTTTGTGTGTCAAGCTTGCGCCGACGTTGCGAATGTTTGGGAATTTCATCAGTCGAAGGAAGATATATTTGGTAGGATATCTGGACAGGTAGACTATACAGTTTCTCTAGAGTGACTGAGGATAGAACGGAACAAAGGAATGTGACGGAGGGAAAGTCTCGAATCTAATATCTCCATTGCTTCCTTTTACCACTTTCCTTGAACAATGGAAGGTTATGGGGAAACTACGTGGGAATTTTCAATTTAGAAGGCTCGACTTTCATCAAGCTCACTCATCGTGTCTCTGCGCCAATTTGTCAATTTAGAAAAGTTTTGTTTCACCAAAAACAACCCTTCTTGGAGTGATAGGATTCGCATAGATAATTTAAAAAAAATCCCTAATGGCTACTTTGTCCACTCCATTGACTATACTGAAGCTAGAAATGGTGGCACAGCTTGGAGTTTCTTCATTTTATAAAAATTCAACATTCAACACAATCTAAATGTCGCCATTAATGTTGGCTAAATTCATTAACAATGATGGCGAATAATGGTCAGCTTGCGTATTTTTCGTGAATGCCTTTACCGACTGTTTGGAATATTCTGGACGATTTTCACGAATATCACGAAACATAAAAACCACAAACGACTAATGTAGAACAAATATCGATACTGCGGCTAAATTTCGCGATGGATACAAGGGCAGGAATTTGAAACGTAAGATAAAGTTCGTTTATATCTGGTCTTGCTGTATCCCTGCCGTTGGTTGGCTTACTTAGATGACCTGGAGACCCAGTGAGCGTGTTTGCTCCTGGATCTTCGCCACGATGAATTTAAATCGTTGGGCTGGCGTTATAACACGGCAAGTCGGTCGCACGAGTCCTGCTCAACGACTCCTTTGTTCTTTTTTTTTTATTTTATTTTTTTTTTCTGTATCCATTCTCATCGTCGTTTCGCTCGTTTCCGTGCACCAATGCTTTCCGTTCGTTTAAATTTCTTCCCGTGACCCGAAGACAATCGTTTATCCGTTCTTTGGCCTGCAACACACCACAGGCACTTGAAGATTGTTGCAAAGAAGAAGAAGAAAAAATAAAATCATGCGAGCGAAGAGGGAAGAAAGGTGGCAAGGATGTTAGGCAACAACGATGATGTTTGTCGTCGTTTTATCTTAAAAAATCGTTCCACAATTCCCGGTGATCATATTCGATCCGATGACATTAACCATTCTGATCGCTCCATGGTATTATCCGACTGGAGTTAACTTGCATGTATACTAGTCCACAAGCCGGGATAGAAATTATACGATGGTCAAGAGTACTGCACGAGTGACCTAGATAGAACATTTGTGCCCAAGTGAAATAGCAGAGTTTCTTTCTCTCTTTTCTAATACACGTTTGCAGCTTCCTTTCACTCTGTATCAACGCACGATATAGTTTCCCGTTTACCATCATCAGCTACATGTATATTCGGTGTACCTTCGATCATTATAAATATAATTAAAAAAAAACATATATATATACCATAAATGTAGCGTTATCATCGAAATTATCATTCCCAGCATGAAAACGAAATATCGAATGTATCAATCATTCTCTTCTACTCTACAGTTATGCGCGCCTCTCCCGATGTCAAAACACAGCACGATATATATTGTGGCCGGAAATACCACGATAAATTACAGGATAAATCATCTCTAGGTCACGCGCTGTAACACCCAAGAGTCCGGGATACAGTTAAAAGTAATTGCCGAATAATTTTAATATTTAATTTCCTTCTCAGGCTTATACAGCTGAAGTGAATCAGAGGTGGAGCCAAATTTTTCATTTCATAAATTTTTCAACGTGCATATCTATGCGTACGCATGCTTTTCCATACGTTTTGATGGTCGACCGGGACGATAAAAGCATATAAAATATATTTATATAGGGTAGACGTAACAATTGTGGCCACTTTAAGCATTTTCGAACATTTATTTACGAACCAGTGTTCACATTATTGCAAATTCAGAATTGAAAAAGTGATCGATGCAACCTAAAAGGTACACAAAATCAAATTGTTATCATCAAAAACCTTTTCTGATCATGGTTAATAAGAAAATAGGAAATTATCTTCTAGCTGTCATTTTCACCATTTGTGGCCACAATTGTATTACTTTTGGCCATCCGAAGTACCAGTTGTGGCCACCAAGCTTTGAATTGGGATTGGCCATAAGCTGGCCACAAATCGAACAATCCCATTTTGAATGTACCACTTTTGGCCACCACGTGTATTTTTCAGGAATTTTAGCTGAGACATCAGTTTTTTGTAATTATAATCCAAAAAATGAGCTGCAACTGATAAAATATAAATTTTTGATGGGTTGGAATGACTTCAGATGCGTGACAAACCGTACAAGAAAACTACACAAATCGCTCAGCGTTCACTGAAAAAAAAGGTAATGTAACGGCAACAAAATTTGTTTGTTGCCTGCGTTTTGTTACGACCAATATATAATTTTCTTCGTAGGACAAACATTTTGTTGCGACCAATGAATAAAAATAATTCTTTTTGTTGGCAACATCGTCCTAATTTTGTTAATCACATTTCATTGATACAACCAAAACTGTTTGTTGTTGGAACAAAACATACTTTATTTTGTAATGCAAACAAAATTATTGGATTGGGCGAACGATACAATAAGAAGACCTCGACCCATCTGTATATTTGGTTGAGACAATAAAAAAAATAAAAGTCGACAACAAAAATGTTTTGTTGTCGTAACAAAAACTTCATGAACACCGCAACCCGTGCCCGTCAGACACACTATCGGCTTCTAACCAAACAGTATAGTTGTCGGAATAAAACGTTTTGTTGGCGCAACCAAACGTTACGTTCGCCCAACAAATTTGTCACGCCGGCAATACTGTAGCATCTTTGGTATCGCGTGGTGTGCAACAATGGTTCTACGACCGCGTGAATGCTTCGAGTGTGCATGTATATGGTGATAATATATTTTTTCGAGCCAACAGTGATATTAAAAAAATCTAAAAAATTAACAAATCTTCATGAGAAAGCGTCTAACAATCATTCAGATGGGCTCATTTGTTATTTTTCAATCTAACAAAGCATCTGCGCGAAAAATCTGCTCGAAGGTTTTTGAGGTTATGTTGATCCTTAGCCTCGCCTAAAACATTCTGTCATGAAATTCTGAACTTTTTTCACGGAAAAAGCTTCCTCTGTGCTCTGTGAGAAAGCATTTTGGAAGTTAATTAGAGAACCACATTTTTTAAATATTTATTAACAATATTATAGCGGAGAGCATTGATTATCCCCATGCACTATACGATTATTACTGCAACAAAAATGATTTGCCCTGTATGCAAAATATGTTTGTTGCTGCAACAAAATTGCTTTGTTCTACATACATAAAATATAGCGTTTCGAACAGCAATGTTTTGTTGAGCCAACAAAATATATATGTGCGTTCAACAAAATTGTTTGGTTAAGGTAACTAAATCATTCCATAGCGCAATCAAACGTTTGCTTGCGGCAACAAAATGTGTTTAACAAAACGATACCCATGTCGCCAACAAAACGTTTTGTAGATCACATGTTAACAAACGAATTTTGTTGCGCCAACGAAACTTTGGTTGTCACAACCAAACTTTTTTTTGAGTGTTGACACATTTCGTCATATTTCGTTGAAATGAATTAGTAGATATTCAATAAAGCAATCGATAGTGGTCCGGAAACATCTTGAATATCAAAATATTACGCTCGATGAAGTGAAAATATAGGCCTTGAAACTTTAAGAAATTCGAGAGAAACGCGGAGTGGCCACAAACGGTACGATGGCCACAACTGGTACGTCTATATACCCTATATATACGTTGTTGTGATGCGATTCTCATTCATGAAATATAATCGCTTCATCCTTATTCATTTTATTCGATGGCTCGTTGAATGAAGTAGATATAGGTCTTGACACTGAACCATCGCGTATGCCATGGTGTATAAAATATTGTACAAGAGTCATTTACAGCGCAAAAACGGGCGTGCCTCGTAATAATAATTGTACACCAAGTGTGCATATATTATAATTAAATGCGCAGATGAGTATATGCCGAAAGGCTCGCGTGGGTATAATAATGATTTTATGGGGAGGAAAAAAAGGCTTTTGCACGGCGCAAATGTACATCGTGGATGTGCATAGAGTTTTGTTACGGTTTTTATGATTTCATTTTCCAGAACGAGAAACACGAGAAGAGTATTCTAACCGGTATAAAATCCTGCATCTTATGTCTGTATATGAAGACTCGAGATAGCCCCGTAGGGTAATTCACATATTCCCGCATACAGGCATATCTATAAAGACCCGGAGATAAAGAGAGAGAGAGAGAGAGAGAGAGAGTTCTTCTCGTAGAGACATACGAACGAGAAAGTAGGCTCGGAAAATCTCTGCATTATTTAGTACGACATATATTTCTGCGGTGTAAGGTTAATGGTACATGTATCCTCCAGTACAAGTCCATGAAACGAACCATGAAGTATAAAATTTGCAGCACGTATAAAGAGAAAGAATTTTTCTTCACTCCTGATGGAATGAATCCTGTGGTTTTACGGAATCTGTCGTGGGCAAATATAGAGTCTCGTCTCGTGAAAGGCCGATGGAAAAATCGGCATCTCGAAGAGAAAACGAGAAGATTTACCGGTTCAAGCATAGCCCCAAGAGCAATAGGTCGAATTACATTTCGCCTCTGCGACAAGGTTTAATTCTTTCTTTTCTTCCCTTTTACGAGATCAATCTATAACGATATATCCATACCTATAGCGATATAATAAAGGCTCTTGAATTTTTTGCTTGGACATCGAATTAACAGCCCAGATAAATCGATGATGTGAAAAAAGTAACGCTGGAACGAATCGGGATGATAATATATAGTTGCAGATTTTAATCAATGCCATCAGTCAATGCGTGAAATGCGTGTGCGATGATAAAATGATTTTCCAAATGATTGTGATGAAAATTTGGCACGAAGAGAAGCCAAATTTAATTTCTCAATCTTATATCGTTTTCTCTTTTGCAAAGTGTGTGTTTGTGTGTGTGTGTAGGCCACGAAGGTATGCCCCCCCGGCCAACGAGTATAAAGTAAGTAGGTATGGAGGTAAGGTCGAGGCCGCATCGACGCTATAACGTTCATCATTCTCCCTCGGTTACTTATCTATCTATACACGTGTATAAATGAACACCTTCGCGTACACTCGCCTGTCAGCCAGGAAGTGAGCTCACGGTCATTACCATCCCCGCGATGGAACGTATAAATTTCCTCGTTTGCCTGTTGGCAAGGACGACGGCTTTCTCACAAAAGGACATATATATACATAATGATAGAAGAATCGGGTGAAAGATATTTCTTTCCCTTTTTAAAGAGGTCGCGTTCGTCTTCCAGCTCCCGAAAAACATCCGGAAATTGGATTAATCATCGCGAGCCTGTGATTCTCGAATATAATTCATACTTTTTGTCTCAAGTATATGATTTACAAGTACAATCAATCGTGGTCGAGTTAAATTCTCAATAATTAGAAAGAAATAAAAATTAATCAATTTGTTTTTATTTTTCTTTCTCCCCTCGATTTGCGCGACAAATCTCGTACGACTTGGTCATATCTTTTTTTTTTTTACCACCGGACTAATTTGTTTTGTTTTTTTTTTTTTATTCCTTTGCGTCCGCACTCGGTTCGCCGGTCAAAAATAAAATCATTCGAATTCACGTCAACCACACGAGGCACGATCGTTCGAGGTCCCATATGCGTCTCGAATTCTCAGTAGTTGTATCTTGGCCAACGGATATAAATGCAAATACAAATATGTATATATCATTATATACTGTGGTGTAGAGGGAAAAAAAAAAAGTACGTTTGTTCGCTCAGTTGGCACACCGCGGTTCGACGTAAATTAGCTTAACTGTATAACACGTGTATATGGTGTGTACTATACGTACATGCGATATACCGTAAAAAGTGAGTACAGTGAAAGACCTCGTATCTATATGTGACGCGAGATGCGCGTGCGATGATGTACACGTCGAATGGGAGAGCGGCCAATCGGTCGCCAGGTCCTCGGCCAATCAGGCGCGAGGATCGGTGAATCAGCTGCTAGGAGCGACCAATCAGACAGGCTCTCTGGGAAAAAATAGTTTAGATCTTCATAAATCTAATGTAGATCGAAGTAGATTTTTTTTTTCGATAAAATTCGATCTACGTAAGATTTAAATTTTGCTGGTAGATATATCTGGATGTTCGTATATAACGGGTAGATCTATGCGTAACATTCGAGTCGATCTGATATTAGTTTCGGGAACTTTTGTTCATTAGATCTCATTAGATCTAAATACTCACACTATACTTAATTAGATCACACCGGATCTATACTTAAATCTCCGTAGATTTATACTTCAATCTCAGCAGATACATAACGGAGATCACGGTAAATTTAATTGAGATCTAAGTTTCAATAATTTCCATAATTTATGATCTATCGTAGATTTAATTTTGATCTACGTAGTTCTGATCTATCTCTTACCGGGGTTCGCATTAGAACCAATGAAATAGAATTACATAGAATACGAGGGCTTTTACTGTATTACGAATCGTCCAAGGAGTGCACTGAAAAAAATGGTTCGGGATTTACAATAATACTGTTATTGTTGGCCAGTTATAGGTATACTGGTGAAAAAATATTGCCCACACAGAAAATGCAGTAGCCCTTTTAGAAAATCCCGATTGCCGTAAAGTTCATACAAATATGACTAGTGAAGTATTTCTAATTCAACGGCGCCTATACTGCGCCTTTGTGGACGACACTCAATCGTCTGGCTAGCTTAGTCATTATAAATAGCTGGAAATTTATCGTTTTTGTAAATCAGCCATACTAACATAGCTCGCGAAACTACACTGTATTGTTCAAACAGCTGTAGTAGCTGATTTTTACATGCCTAGCTATTTCAACCATATAGTATGGCTGCGAGAATAACGTTGTGACACATAGCTATACTAATATGGCTCGCGCAACTATACTACGTTTTTGGAACACCTACAGTAATCTGTTAACGCGTGGTGTCTATGCCTCTGCCTCGCGCGAAAACGAAACCTCGCTACGCAAAATTTGATAATGAACGAGTTTGTATGAAGAAGAAACTGAACGAACGGAATCTTGATGAGCTTATACCAACATTTGAAGGTAAGTCTGTTCTCACTTATCTACGGAATATGTAAAAAAGGACTATTTTTCCTGTTATATAAACGCCAATCGTATAACAAGCGAATTTTTGTAGGTTAGGTCAACTGTCATTTTCCTGCAAGGAGAGTAGGGTGACTGAACCAGTGAATGAACACCTACCAGTGAATGAACAGGCTTAGTATTTTAATTAAACGGCAGAGATATGATTCTATTATTATGAAGAATTTTGTATTCATAATGAAGTGAAAATTCTGAGAAAACACCTAGTAGATATATTATTTGACGCTGTGAAAGATTTGCGATGCTATGGATTTTTTTTCGTACTTGGGGCGCATATTCATAAGAGACAGCCATGTTGTTATAACCATCTGACTGTGCATCGAATACCAGAATATTCCATATTACCTCGATAAATCTTTTTAAAAGATATGCAATAATTTTTTCAACGTTATACATTGCTAAGCTTCAATTATATTAATGAATTTTTGGTCAAAAACCCAATATTGTTTGCGATATATGGCCGTTTATTCACTGGTCCAGCTTTTTAACCTATTTCCAGTGATTGAACGAGCGTTGAAAAGGCTTTTCATAACCTCAAAACGCACGAGTATGCGTACGCATTTCTGGTTCCATTGTACGTTCATTCACTGGAAAGATAAGAGTTCATTCATTGGAATTTTTGTTCATTCACTGGGAAATTGGTAATTTCGTTCATTATAATTTTTTTTTTTACAAAATCCTTGCGAACAGGGCACTTCGAATATTTTTTTTATATTCTGTGAACATTGTTCTATAAGATCTAATTAGCTCATAAAGAAATTCGTAATAAGTTAAATTATATGGCTTTATCGAAATAGAAAAAAGGCTTATGCGTTCATTCACTGGTTCAGTCACCCTATCATATGTCTCCGGGCCATGGATTCTCTCAAACTTCCAGGTGTGTTTCATTAGCTCTAAAAATCAAGTCTCTTTTGCAAAATATTTATGTATGAATATCATTATCGATAACAGATGATTGAAATAAATATTCATGATTATGAAACATATTGGCTGAATTTTTACTGTGACCCGAATATCCCCTACTATATATACCTACCTATACGAGTATAGGTAGGTACAATATCCTGTAATTTATCTATGTAAAATGAATTTATAATTCAGCCATATTCTTTTGGTAGTATGGCTGGTACGTCTACCTCGTATTCTAGCGTTTATAAAACAGCTCTACTAGTATTGTTGGTATACAAAGAATTCTGCCTACACTGACAAAACTGCTATCCACGAAACAACATTGTATATGTTTGCTTCGGCTATAGTATGGCTGGTGTTCGTCTACCTCGTATGCTAGCGTTTATAAGACAGCTATACTAGTATGGTTGGCATACGCATAACTCGTGATGGTGAACTCAACCATACTATGGTATTGCTGAAATAGAGATACTTGTCAGATTCGCGGAGCTATTGGGTATATGTCTGTCATGACATAGTGGTATGCTTACGCCAACGATATTGTGTCAGTCATATTTGTATGGCTTTATTACCTAGATGGTATGGCAGTAGCGTATTTTCCCATATAATATGGCTGAAGCAATAATAATTATGGCTCGAATCGGGAAACTTTTTTTTCAGTGATGTGCGGGTGAATCGAATAAACTTGTCCGTTGGGAATGTCGCATTTTTATTTCTCATAACTTGACTATTTTTTTACAAATCCCTGTACATATACAGGGATGCAATTAAGGACGTTTGTGGCATATTTAAATCCAAAAATTACATTCATCAGGATTTTCGATAAGTATAGCATAAGGATAAGTATAGCATAAAAATGAGTATAGCATAAAGATAATGCTAATAAAATAAGCGGTTTAAAGCATTGAATCGTGAGATGAGTCTCGGGCTTAAACAAAAGAAAAGTTAAAATTAAAATAATTAAAATATTTCACAGCGCGGAAAACCTATTCATGGTATATACATCGTCTGAGAATAATTAATGTACGGTCTCGCGTTCATCTTCGCCCCTTTCATCATCATCATCGTCTTCTTCGGCCCATCTCGTGTTAATTACAACACTGCTGTATGCGCGCTTAATTAAAGCCGTTGCTCGTAATGAATGTATATCAACGGAAAATCGCACGAGCGATTGATATAGGTGGTCGTCGATTGGAGAATCTCATCCTCGCATAGCCTCTTGATTTATCTACAAGACTGGACATTCTATATCTATAGCGCTATAACAACCTGTCAAACGAGTGTTAAATTTTAAAAAATTCATTTGCACTAATGAGCCGTTCACTGCACTATCGTACAACTGTGTCACTGACATAGAAAGTTAGCAAAAATGATTTCCAAATTGATAGATCTGAGGAAACCTCGAGGCGTGTAATTGCAAGCAATATTAATTCAAATCCAGCGTGCCTGTGGCGCTTGTAAAATCGAATGAAATCAAAGCAACGAATCATGAACGCATGGGAGCCTGCGGTCAAGACTCTTGGGCCCAATCGTTTCTGTAGTTCCTCTTTCTCGCTGTAAGAGAAACGCGAAGAAACGAAAAAAAATGTGAAAAAAAAAAAACCGAGCAGTCATCTGGTATGCGAGACACGATTGAAATTTCTCCGATCTAACGGATCGATATACACGCCTCGAGCGGCCATGATGGAAGAAAGAGAGATAGTGAGAAAGAACAGAGTGTAAGAGGGCTTGATCATCGGTTCTCAGTGAGAAAGATACTTCGTGTCGTTGCCTCTCCTTCTTCTTCATCTTTATCTTGTCTTCTTCTTCTTCTTCTTCTTCTTCTTCATCGTATTCCTCACGTCGAATACGATCGGAGCCCCGGTATAAATGCGAGACAGTCTGGGAGGTAGTTTTTCGCCCCAGTACTCCACTTACCACTTATAACCGCGATCGAACGATTTATGGAACGACAACGACCAAGGTTCTTGCTCGATTGCGCATATAGTATACACCGCATATATACACGTCAGTTTGCTTCTTGCTCCGGTAAAAGACCTCTGTGCTTGAGCTCTCCTGATCAGAAGACAGCCGCGCGGTTGTATATTCCTGTGGCTGTGGGGCTCCTGTCTAAAGATTTTTCCGCTTCTGGTATTTCCCTTCCCGATATCGTTTGCTCGCGAACGCAGTCTTGACCGTGGCACACATACCACCAGGTCCCATATATATATATATATATATATATATAATATACTCAAACTCATTCGAAGTGCGAACATACACGAATCATTTATATCGTCATCTATCATCAGCATCCCATGAGATCTCTGCCGAGAGACTCTCTATATATGTCTCTCTCGGGTTTCTCATCATTGGAGCCTGGCGCGTGTGATCGTACAACGGGAAGAAAAAAAACGCTGGGATACCAAACGAGCTTTAATATTGAGAAAGAGAGAGAGAGAGCGAGCGAGAGGGTAAGAGAAAACCAGAAAAAGAGGCACGTACATTTAATTGGATCGATCGATCTTGCTAGCAGAATTCCAGGCGTGCAGAAATGAGAGGAATGAACGAATGACCAAACTTTCGTAGCACGTGCGACTCTTTATCCACAACGAATGTATATAGTCGGGATCGAATTGGACAAATTTTTCCGCGAGAATCTGGTACCTAATTACTTTTGAGTAAATGTGTGTGTGTGTGTGTGTGTGTGTTTTTTAATCAACCTGCGACTTCTTTGAACTTATCGTATCAAGATTGTGACATTGCTGATCATTTTGCTTCCTTATAAAGGAAGCTTTGTTCTGGTGAATTTTTTTTTTAGCTCTCAATGCCAATGTGTTCAAAATATGCCAAAACGTCGAAAAATCACATTTAGAAAAGAAATTTCCGGACGTGTGTGTGTGTGTGTGTATGTATGCAAAATTAAAAGGACTGTAACACGATAGCCGGTTGAGCTACAGCTCTGCAATTTGGCAGTCAAGTAAAGCGTGACAATCCCTTTGTTTACTTGTTTTGTTATATTTAATTTTCTGAAAAATGGTCGTACTCGCTTAAACTGTCGCCTTTAATGATAATCATATAATGTTGAGATAAACTTCGTGGCAAAAGATATTACACAGAGCTTTTTCCGGGCTCTCGGAAAATGTTACCAGGGAAAAATTAATTTTTCCGGATTAAACGATTCAGAAAATTGCCGGTAAATTCTTAAATTTCCATTTGACATTCTCGCGCCAGCAAAATCCAATCAAAGTTCACTGTAAAAAAAAAATGGTAAATTCAACTCGAGAAATCGAGTTGAAAAAAAATGAGTTAGAACAACTCAAATTGAGTTGGGTCAACCGAATATCGAGTTAAAGCATGTACATGGAATAGTTGCTTCAACTCTGAAATGGCGTTAACATATTCGGTCAAAACAGCCACCTAACGAGTTGACCGAACTCATTTCAGAGTTGAATCACTCACAACAGAATAGTTGGTCCAACTTTTTCTGCAGTTCGTTCGACTACGATAATTGAATGAAACAACTCAATTAACAGCTCTTTGAACCAAATATTAGGTTGATTCAACTACATTTGTGGTTTATTCGATTATTATGCGTCGTCATTTTGACTCTGAAAAAGAGTTGGAAGGACTCGATTAAAAGTTCAATCGACTACATCATGTGGTTCTATTTATCACAATTTACGTTGAAACAACCCTTTTATGTGGCTCTTTGTATTACCATAAATGTTCGAAACAACTCTAGAAACAGCTCTTTTAACCAAATGTTAGGTTGATTCAACTACATTTGTGGTTTATCCGATTACTATGCGTCGTCATTTTAACTCTGGAAAAGAGTTGGAAGGACTCAATTAAAAGTTCAATCGACTACATTATGAGGTTCCATTTACCGCAATTGATGTTGAAACAACTCTTTTATGTGGCTCATCGTACTGCCACAGATGTTTGAAACAACTCTATAACCAGCTCTTTTAACCAAATATCATGTTGATTCAACTACATTTGTGGTTTATCCGATTACTATGCGTCGTCATTTGAACTCTGAAAAAGAGTTGGAACGACTCGATTAAAAGTTCAATCGAAACTCAAAATATAAATACAAAATATAAATCTAAAACTAGCAAAGTTGTGTGAAAATGAATTCTATTACTAATCAAAATCGTCAAATGGTAATGGTAATGACGCATTCAATTTTGTAAGTGTGAGCCAGCATGCAGCGTATATGAGAAAATTGATGAACGAAATTCAATAGTAGTCGATAGCGCAATAGGTAGCGTCCCGGGTTAGTAAGCAGGCATTCGGTAGGAAACTTGTAGGTAGGCGGTTCGAGTCCCGGCTCAGACAGAAATTCTATAGTGAGTGAATATCAACGGAGAACTTTTTTTTTCGTGTGATATCATTTCTGTTATATTGTTATCGCGATAAATGCATTATAATTTTTTTTTTATTAATTTTGAAGCTCGAAATTTAAGAAACGCGAAATGTACATCCGGTTGAATGAGCCACATCGCGAGTTAAGACAAACATAAATCGAGTTCGTTCTACCGAATATTTAGTTGCCTCAACTATATTTCTGCGTACGTGGATTTTATTTTTGGTTGAAGGAGCCACAAATCGAGTTAAATATAACCATCGGATCGAGTTCAATCAACCAAAAATGTGGCTGTTTTAACCATGTTGATAAGTCACATCAAATAAATATCAGGTTGAATGAGCCACATCGCGAGTTGAGACAACCACAAATCGAGCTCGTTCTACCGAATATTTAGTGGCTTGAACTATATTTCTGCGTACATGGACTTTATTTTTGATTGAAAGGGCCACAAATCGAGGTAATTGTACCATCAGATCGAGTTCAGTCAACTAAAAATGTAGCTGTTCCAACCATACTAATGAGTCACATCAAATAGACATATTGTCGAACCAGTCACATCTCGTGTTGAGACAACCACATATCGAGTTTATCGTGCTACATATTGTGGTTAAAACGGCGCTATATATGAGTTGAATCAACTCGAAAATGTGGTTCGCCATATGTTACTCTAGAAATGAGTTGATTCAATCGTTTTCGAGTTGAATTTACCTTTTTTTTTTTACAGTGTTTGTAATTCGAACGGTTAGGAAAAATTTCAATTTGAATTTGGTTAATTTTATCAGATCGAAGATGCGAATTCCGTATAACGATATATATATTTGATAAAAATATACATTGCTGTACACGTGTGGATCCATCTTTTGTATATAACTGGCCGTTTCGCCTCTCGGCACATGTCAGTTTCATATCATAGCGGGACAATCTAATGCTCTCTCTGTGTCCACATGTATGAGGAAATGAGATCTCTATGGTCGATAGTCCCGCTGTCTTGGCCACCAAAGCACCGGTTTGTGAAAACACCATTACGGTGCGGTGCCTCTGCGCGACGCGAGCTCGTCGCGCGACCGTGAACTTTTGTTATAGAAAAGCTCGAAAGTTCTAGCATATATGCCGGAAATTATCGATGTGCATGAAGAAGCCAATCGGAATAATCGGGGCGAGCGTGCGTTGTGTTCTCTCCAAAATTATAATCGATCGAGATGATTGAAGATGAGAACTTATCATTAATCATTCGCGTCTAGTCGATCGCCGTGATTAGGGTATATATAAAGCCCCCTCGCGAAACTCAGCTACAATTTTGAAGAAGCCAAAATTGACATTCTACTTATTTTAGTCCGCCATTGTAATTGGTAAAACAAATTTTTGAAATCGACAAGTTATTATTCGTAAAAGAAAATCGTTACAAAAATTTCAGCATACGATTTATACAGTCTCGATATTAGAGGCCTTTTTACACTCTGAAGTGGCTCAATTGTTCAATTATCCTATCCAAACTATACAACCAATGTTGCATATAAATTTTTCAATTAGTTGCACACGGCGAAATTAATCTCCAATGAGCAACGCAATTAAAAAAAAAAACATAACTCGTTTTTCAAGCTCCCTGGTTCATGTAAAGCTCACGTAAGTGTTTTGATATACTATATAAAGCAGACTATACTGACAATGAGACTCTGGTACGAGAGAATTTCGCGCTTAAACAGAGCACGATCATTGTCCACGTTACATATATCTCAGCGCGAGGCTTTCTCGTCGAGTCTGAATTTACCGAGTCATTGTCTCTATAATACGAGAGCACGTTGCTGTACTGTATATAATAAGAAAAAAAAAAAAAAAAAAAAGGATTATTACCGAAGAGAGTAGGTCCGAAGGCTTGGTCAATAACTCGGTCCATCGTTGATTCTCATCGAGAGATACGACGAGAAAGAGTGAAGCGAAAGAGGAAGAAACCGAAAAAAAAGCAGGGAAGAAACAGGAACGTGTCACGATTTGTTCTCTGCGTGGCAATAACCAGAAATTACCGGTTAGAAAAATTGCCAATTATATCGACCAAGAGGGAGAGAGAGAGAGAGAGAGAGAGAGAGAGAGAGAGAGAGAGAGAGAGAGAGAGAGAGAGAGAGAGAGAGAGGATGAAAAAAGCATGAGGCGTGTTGCGGTCCACCGTGACCGATTGGATGATCTCGATATGATGATCGGTGCTTCTCGCATCGCTCGTTTGCTCGCCCGTACAATATTGATGACTCTCCCCAGCAAAGAGACGTAAAGCCATGAAGATTTAATCCTAAAATCAATGTGGATCGCGCCCTTTTCGTTCTCCAGAAAGTCGCCGCGCATTGTCCGTACAAATGATTTTCGGTACAAGCTGGGGTTTGACCTGGCTCTCCCTTTTGCCTTTGGTCATACACGCGCCTCACAACGCGCGTCTATCTCTTCTCTCATATCGCGTCTTTCATCCGCGCGCGTATAAACGAGTCTGGGATTCTCGTTTAACATATAAGTGCCCGCGATGGGCCAAACGAGGAAAAAACCCTTAGATATGGTCGTCTTGATATCGGTTCCTCTCCGCCGAATATATTTTTCTTCCCCGGTTCTCTGCTTCGATCCGTTTTAACGTACGCGCACGTATTTAGTCCTGGGCTTTCATTGGTGAATATGCGGTTGATGAAGCAAAAAGAATGGACGATTACAGATATCGAGACACACGAAGGGGAATGGGGGCGAAACAGCTTCCTTCGCACATGTGTGTGTGTGTGTGTGTGCGCGTGTAACGGAGCTTAAAAGTCAGAAGGGTGTCCTGTGTTCGTTTCTTTAGAGGAAAGAACGATGCGGGATACGCCTTTGTGTGTCTTAGGAATGATCGCGATATACATCACGCGGGAGAAATACACGCTATCGCGTCTTCTTGCATTGAAAATTGCTCGATCGTGCAGCCATCACCAAAGTTCGACGACCCTCTCGTTTTACCCATCTTCAGAGGACCGCGGACTTCATTATATTACTTTTTTCATCGTCTGTTGAATCCTTTTATTCTACGGTCTCTCCACGAATATCATGTTCTGCGAGTTACAATTTCTTTCAGTTTACTTCTCGTTGGACTAAATGCGGTCTCATTTGAATATACAGCTCGTTCGTCTATTTTGATGGAAGACGTTCAATGCTAATTGACATAAATTAATATATCCTGCGTTAAGTCATTCGCGTAAGGACCGAAAATTTAATTTCAAATTACGCATTATAGGTGCCGCGGATATTTGCCATAATAATCCTTCATTTTGCGAGTGCTAATTGAAGAAAAAAAAAAGATGAACTTTGCACCGGAATTTATAAAAATTTAAGTTTGATCGTCAACGACAAAGTGTGTGTGTGTGTGTGCTGTTACTGAGCGGAAAATCCCATTACCGTGAAAGGAACACACGTTAAATTATAGCGCTATAGCTATCGTTATATTCCTTCTTTTGCCTCTCAGCTTCGAGGAAGCACATCGTGATATCCTGCTGTGACGAGATGATGATGATAATCTTTGGACGAAGAAGCTGCACAAATGTGCTATTCGTTATCGCCAACGCATTATACAAACTGGCAAGTAGTAAAGCATCGGTAAGACGAATGATAGTGTTATATAGGGTGAAACTATTTTGAGTCTCCTCTCGTTCGTGACGAAGAAAAAAATACGAAGCATTCACGCGTCTCTCGATTCGTTCCTATTCGGCTGACGTTGAAACTCATTAACTGCTGATATAAGTACACTATACATACTTATTCTGAGGAGGTCAAAAAAAAAAAGGCAAGAGTGAGAAAATGAACGAAAAAATAAAATTACGAAAAATATAAACAAACCGAAAAAGTTTAGTAAAAATAATAACGAAATTCTGATATGCCATGGAATTTAATTCATTATTAATACCATGGATAATTATGACATTTTCATTGACGACTATTCCGTTAAGTTTGTCCACATAGATAGACGAGCCAAAGATTCCACGAGTATTCCTGGTTAATCACAATCAGTCGTGACTTCTGAGTACCAATAATTTTCAAGATTAGTGGCAATCGGGGTTCAATAAAGCCAATCGTTATGTACCTTCTCTGTTCGCACTATAAGCTTTACACGATATACAGGTTGACATAAAAGAATCCCCGTACAGTCATGTACAAGGAGTTGTGAATTTTTTAAAATTTGTTTTCTAGAACTGTTTGCACTGAGATCGAGCACTGTATTGCAATTTTTCGGAAAGACAATGACTCGTTTGTTTTTTTTTTATCATCGAACATTCTATACTAAAAGTCCAATGTTAATTTCATACAGATTCATTCGATATTAAACCGGTTAGATGTTTAAATAATGAGAGTTCATACTCGAGAGTGTGATCGAAATTTGTGGATAGGATCACCGATAAGAAATATCGAAACGCTGTGACTCTTCTTATAGGCGGTCTCCCCGAGACTTCACCGATGAGAAACATCTTCGCGCGAAGCCACCTGGCGGATTTCTGGCGTACCGCAGAAAACTTACGGGGAATAAAAGCTATTTCGTTACAAACTTAATCGAAGATTCTCTATAATTGTTGTTTCAAGATGAAAAATTAGAGTATAACCGATAAGTCGCTTTAATTAATAATGAAAAAATTATAACTTTTTCGACCTGACTGTACGGCCGCGGTAAATCCGTAATTGCATTTCACGTAATCCGCCATATATCTCGACTGAAGATATAACGATTCAATAGCATATATAATATCTGTTTATCGATAAAATTACAGGTCCGTGACAATTAACCCAATTATTTTTAAAACGATACAAACCGGTCGAAGAGAAATTTATACGATTGGATTTCTATACAGCCAAAGTTATTTATCAACCCAACTCGAATGATCGCGTGGAAAGAGAAAGAGAGAAAAGGAGAGAAGAGAATTGCGGTTAATTCGACAGTCGTATTATCGTTAATGATCCCCAATGCTCTCTCTCTCTCTCTCTCTCTCTCTCTCTCTCTCTCTCTCTCTCTCTCTCTCTCTCTCTCTCTCTCTCTCTCTCTCTCTCTCTCTCTCTTGGGGACTATATGGTCGTTATATTTTCTCCTGTTCGATTATAACGGAACGGTTGTGTTACTGTTCTGCACTCGGAGAATGCATTATCCTTATGGACTCTGTCTCTCGTGTCTTGAAAACAGAGAACCGCAACGTTCGTTGCAGTTATACATATCTCATTACGCTATAGTTAACTATAATGTATCTTCCGGATTAAAGCTCGATAACTGTTAACCCCCCCCCCCCCCCCCCCCGTTGATATTTTATTATTCGTTTATTTATCACGCGTTAATGCAATATATAGAATCTTCAACTCATCTGTGTATGTATGCTGCGTGTGCGGCTATGTCTGTCTAATGTGTGTGTGCGTGTGAGTACAGATCAGGACAGGGCGTATAGTATAGTTAATCCAGAGTGCTGTTGACCCGATGCTCGCTGGACCGAGACCGCAGTAACGTGTAAAGAACGACCACGAGGACGGGGTACATTGTATATATATATATATATATATATATATATATAACAACGTCCACACACATACACACACACATACTTCGAGCAAAAAATTTACGAGGATCTCGTATTTTATTCATGATCACTGAGAGACCGGAAACAATTATGTGCAGTATCGATTTCCAAGACCCACGAATCACGAGAAATTGACCCTAAAGTTTCAAGTTTGGAAAAGTGAACGAATCTGTAAATTATATTCACGCAATATCGTTTTGGGATGGTCGGACCGTCCGATATGATCAGCCTTGCCTGAGGCAGGAAAACAGCTTTTGATGACTAAAAGAATCCCCATTTTTTTTTTGCTTCCCCACACAGGAAGCTCTGTTGTCATGAAAAACAAAAAATTTCGAGATTTTCATGCCGGTTTGTTCAAAATGTTGCCCCCCCAAAACATCGAGAGATCGTGATCAAAAATTTGAAATTGCTTTAGAATTGTTGATTTTGCGGGATTTTGAATTTTTCAAAAAATGTCTCGTGAGTACTCCAAGTATCGCAATTGTGCGGCTATCGTGCTAATTTTTTTTCACACAAATGGACTTGGTCACAAGCATGATTTGTATTGAATTCGGCAAAGGATCGCCTCAGGGGTTTGGATTTCAAAAAATGTTGAATTTTTCAAAATAATCTCTGACAGCAATCAACTTCCGCAATTTTTTGGCGCTCGTGCCAAAACTTTGGACATGTATGTAGGTTATAAGACAAGAATGCATGGCACTGAGATCGAAAAAAAAAAAAAATCGCTTTGTAATTTTGAATTAATGAGCCAAACCTTTTTTTTTTAAATACAAATAGACTTTTAGTTGGAATCGCGGTTGATGTTGAATTTGGCAAAAGAATCGATTGAGGGATTCGGATTGTAGAAAATTTTGTAATTTTCAAAAAATTACCGTCATTGTTTCAAATGTAATTGAAAAATTTGACGAAGCCAAATTTCGAAAACCCATTTGCTCATGCCTTTATGAGTGTGATAAAATGAGGAAGCTGTGTGCAAATTTATAACTTGCACGCTTTTTTTTTTCTTTCAAGTAACTTCGGTATGCAATTTATATCAAAGAATATTTGCTATAAGTTTAATTGAAAAATAAACATCCCCTTCCCATCCCCCCCCCCCCCTCTCTGCCACGAGACGAGGACGTGGAAAAATCGTTTTGGAAAAAACTTCTTTTAGAGAGAAAAAATTTTGCCCGGACATTTTTCCATCCGGTCACGAGGCAAAGTTTAAAATTAAAATTCAACTCTCTGCGATGAATTTACTTTTGACGATTTGTGTCCGCAGAATTTGCAACAGGTGCATGTCCCCGGATATGTCCGGCAGGCGGAGAGCCGGTATGCGGCAGCGACGGTGTCATATATGCCTCGCAGTGCGAAATGCGAAAGAAGATGTGCGGCAAAGGTATATATTTATATATATATATCAAGTCCAACATCAACAAGAGTGTAAAATAAAATTGCTACGTACATATATATATATGTATATGACACATTCCACGTCAACTCAGCCACCCCGTTTTTTTTATTGTCTCGAAAAAATTATTCAGTATGGGCATTTCAAAGGACAATATATCCATGACATTTTACCAAAATTTCATCCCCCCCACTATTGTTGGTTCTCGAGATAATGATTAATGAAGTCTCAATTTTGTAAGAATCATAACTTCGTAACTACTGATCGGATTTAAACGATTAAAAAAAGAATCTTTTTTATTTTTTTTGCTCTTTTCGGAAAAAAAAAATATGTCATCATCGGATAAAAGCTCATTAGACATTTTTCGGAGTAAATTAACAAAAAACAATTTTTCCCTCTTCACTGATGCCTTGTTCCATTTTGAAAAAATCCTGCGGAGTTGTGTATTGCCTCTCTCTATCAGAAAAAAAAATACCGAGTAGAATTCCGATTGGCCCTTTCGTGGAAAAAAAAAAAAAAAATCGAAAAATTTCCCCGAAAACTGTCTAATGAACTTTTCTCCAATGACGGCACATTTTTTTTTCAAAAAGGGCGAAAAAAATAAAAAAGATTCGTTTTTTGAATCGTGAAAATCCGATCAGCCGTTACGAAGTTATGATTTTTACAAAATTGAGAATTTATTAATCATTATATCGAGAACCAACAATAGTGGGGGGGATGAAATTTTGGTAAAATTTCATGGATATATTGTACTTTGAAATGCCTATACTGAATAATTTCAAAGTACAATATATCCATGAAATTTTGCCAAAATTTCGTCCCCCCCCCCCACTATTGTTGGTTCTCGAGATAATGATTAATAAATTCTTAATTTTGTGAAAATCATAACTTCGTAACGGCTGATGGGATTTTAACGACTAAAAAAAGAATCTTTTTTATTTTTTTCGCCCTTTTTGAAAAAAAAAATATGCCGTCATTGGAGAAAAGTTCATTAGACAGTTTTCGGGGAAATTTTTCGATTTTTTTTTTTTCCACGAAAGGGCCAATCGGAATTCTACTCAGTATTTTTTTTTCTGATAGAAGGAGGCAATACACAACTCCGCAGGATTTTTTCAAAATGGAACAAGGCATTAGTGACGAGGAAAAAATTGTTTTTTGTTAATTTACCCCGAAAACTGTCTAATGAGCTTTTATCCGATGATGACATGTTTTTTTTTTTCGAAAAGGGCAAAAAAAATAAAAAAGATTCTTTTTTTAATCGTTTAAATCCGAGCAGTAGTTACGAAGTTATGATTCTTACAAAATTGAGACTTCATTAATCATTATCTCGAGAACCAACAATAGTGGGGGGATGAAATTTTGGTAAAATATCATGGATATATTGTCCTTTGAAATGCCCATACTGAATAATTTTTTCGAGACAATAAAAAAAACGGGGTGGCTGAGTTGACGTGGAATGCGACATATATATATATAATCGCGTTCGAATGTCAACAGGTGTGACCATGGCGACCGAGAAAACGGCATGTCTAAGATCGTCCGGTAGTAAGTGCGAGAATCGTTGCCCAGGCGATCAGGATCCGGTTTGCGGCACCGACGGTCGTACTTACCTGAACAAGTGCATGCTCAGGGTCGAGGTATGTCGGGTTGGTATTGAACTCTCGCATCTCGGTCCGTGCAACAATATATCCGCGCATCGTGAAAATTGTCCAGTGTCATGCGAGTATGCGCCGTTGGATGGACCGGTTTGCGGAAGCGATGGAAACGTCTACAAGTCCACGTGCCAGATGAAATTACTCACGTGCGGGTGCGTTGAAAGAAAGAAATTATAAAAAAAAAAAAAAAAGGCAACGTTTCCGAGCATTGCTGAGTTTATCCGATTAAAAGTCACGCTATTATCGATTGGATATAGCTCAAAAATGCAACGAGCAATCGCCGAAAGATCGAAAGTTCATAACGATTTTTTCGTTCGAGCGAAAGCTCGTGATTCGCAAGGAAGCTTCTCGTTCCTTATTGCTCATTTCCGGTCTGATATAAAAGCAAACGAAAGATACTTGCACGTATAGCCGAGAGATACGGTCCATAAAAAGGATATATGTTTTTTGTTTGTTTTCTCTGTTACCCAGCCAAGGTGTCGTGAGGACGAACAAGAAGCATTGTCAGACTACGCGACATTGTCGTGAATCTTGCTGGCGAGGCGCCAAACCCGCATGCGGCAGTGACGGTATACTTTACTCGAATACATGCAAAATGAGAGCTAAGAATTGCGGGTAAGAATTTTTCAAATAAATAAATCTTTCAGGATTTTAAGATTCACGATTAAATGAACAATCAACGAAAATCGCGCAAATTACAAATTTGCACATATCGCTTTCTCATTATTTAATCTCGATCAACGAAGCTCGCTTTGTGAGAGGTTTTCAATTTTTGCTTTCTCATATAGAGGAAGCTTTTTGGTCGTGATTAATTATAATGATTAAGCAAAATGTGCAAGTTTATAATTTGCACGCTTTTTCCGCGAAATTCAATAATTCAAAATTATCAACGTTGTTGTCAATGTTTCGTGTTTAATGAACATTGAAACTGCAGAACATTTGTCCGTCACTTTTCGGCTACAAAATACCTTTGAACAAATATAATCATTACTCAACCCGTCAATGGACCTTGTGCTGTATCATTTCAATGAAAATTAGTGTCCCTCTGGCTTTTTTTTTGTTGCAAGTAATGGCTCGATGTTTAAAAATAATACGAAAAAATGTAAATATTCAAAATGTGCAAAGGGCCGACTTGGCAGTGACGAATTTCCGAAAGTTCGAGCAAAGTTAATTTCCCATAAAAATTAAAAATTACACATGATTCAAAATTTTCGAGAATCCAAACCAATTTATTTAGTAGCTTATTCATGTAGAAAGTGCTGACTCAATAGTGATAAATTCACGAGTGCCAGAGTTCATTTCCCATAAAAATTCAAAATTTCATAAAATCTGAGCCCTTTCGATTGATTGTCGCCAAAGTCAAAATATCCCTTGTTCCCTAGCCTATTTATGCAAGAAGTTTTGACTCGATAGCTGAAAATTTACGAAAGTCAAAGAGACTGACTCTTTTTGAAAAATTTAAAATTCTATATAATCGAAAATTTTCGAGCAATTTTGACGAAAATTGTAGAAAACTACGGAGATTTACTGCCCTACTCATGTGCAAAATTTCGGCACGGTTGCTCAAGTCGTTCTCGAGATATAAATGTTTAAATTTTGCAAGGCCAGCACTTACGTCCATTTTTTTTATAAACGTGATTTCTTGGCTATTTGGAACATTTTAAGCAGTCTGACATGAAAATCACGAACGAAAAAAAATGTTTAAAATCCTTAAATCAATGAATAAATGGAACAACGATTTAATAAAATTAATTTAATCGAATTAAAGAGACAAATTAAATGGCAAGACTCGTGATTTGTTTTTTTTGTTCATTTAAAATAATAGACGTAAACTTATCAAGCATGCTATTATCTTAGTACAGCTACGAAAAAAAAACAAATCTATTCCACCATTTTTTGAGATTCTCGAACTTTGTTTTTCGGAGATTAATTGAAGCGAATTTCAATTATAATGGAAATATTTAATGGAAAATTTGGATAGCCAAAAATGACGCTATGTCGTTTGACTCGGGAAGCTTTTTTTCCCCAGAGGACCGTCGAGAAAGACGTATACGAGGTAGAGAAAATCTGAGAGAAAGATCGGAGGCAGAGAATTTAGTGATAATAAGAGGCCAAGCCCCCAAGAGAGCACATTCTCGTTATTTTTTTTAACTTTTTTAGTTTTTATTTTCAAATCCCTTGCTCGCTACTTTTACCCACGATAATTTGCACGAGAACGAGAGAGAGAGAGAAAGAGAGGGAGAGAGCGATTTCTCGTTTGCGTTGGACCACATGTTGAAAGGGCATTAAAAAAAAAAAAAATTAAAAAAAAGAACAAATTGTTGAATTATTCATCAGCGAAGGTTTCTGACGCTCCTTTTTGCGCATTTAACTCGCTCCGATCTCGGTTTATCGTCCGATAAGAAATCTCCCTCTCTCTCTGTCTCTCTCTGTCTTTCTCTCGTTTTTTTCGCTAAAAGTCAACAACCTTAAGCGAGAAAAAATTCGCTCGTTCAATCCGCGCGTTTTAAATCGACTTTTTTTGGTTTTTTTTTTTTTTTTTTTTCGTACATCCCCTTTCAGAAAACACGTATTCGAGGTACCGATGTCCTTCTGCGTTTCGCGCGAGAGAACATCCGGTGGTCCAGCGACCGCTTGTCCTCTCGACTGCAGCGACGAACCGGAAGTACAGATATGCGGCTCGGACGGCAGTATTTATCGCAATGAGTGCGAGATGCAGATGCTCAATTGCGGGTGAGAAAATGAACCGATTAAAAAAAAAAAAAACAACAACAACAATTACGAAAAATTTGTATCAAAATTATTTCACGGTGGACGCCGAAAGATCGTTTTGTATCGATTTTGTAAATTATGAAAAATTATTACGAAATTACTCAAAATGAAACCCAATTCATTATAGCAAAGAAAATTTTTTTAAAATATTTTTTTTCCACGAAGAAATTAAATGAAAAAAAGACCAGATTTTAAAATTCGTGAAAAATAATAATGATTTTTTTTTATATTTAGTCTACAACATTTTAAAAAATTTATTATTAATAATTGTTTAATATTGATGTCGTTGAAACTCAACATCCTCGGTGTCTTCTATGTCGTTGATTTTTTTTTTTTATTCAATTTTCAACTCATCTGGATTTACTACAATATTAACAATGACTTTTATTTTTTTAATGGGAATGCATGTGCAAAACATTCTTAATAATACGAAAAAAATTGCACCCAAATTATTCACCAAAAAATTGCATCAAAATTATTTCACGGTCGACGCTGAAAGATCGTTTTGTATCAATTTTGAAAATTATGAAAAATTATTACGAAATTACTCAAAATGAAACCCAATTTATTATAACAAAGAACATTTTGTTAAATATTTTTTTTTTTCCACGAAGAAATTCAATTTAAAAAAAATCAGATTTTAAAATTCGTAAAAAATAATAATGATTTTTTTGAATATTTAGTTAACAATATTTATTTGTTATTAATAATTGTTAAAAATTGATGTCGTTGAAACTCAATATCCTTGGTGTCTTCGATGTCGTTGATTTTTTAAAATTTAATTTTCAACTCATTTGGATGTACAATGACTTTTACTTTTGAATGAGAATGTATGCGCAAAATATCATTAACGATACGAAAAAAAATTTCACATAATACGAAATATTTTCAAGACCACGATGAATAATCTACAATTATCCGGATTATTGATTTGATTATTAAATTGAAAATAAACAAACAAACAAACAAAAAAATTTCAATAATTCATCAGACAATCGAGAAGGAAGGTGATTGCCGTGGATTTCGAAAAGTGTCGTTCACGCTTGACAAAATGCTCGAAGCAGCAGTCGAGATGCGCCGGTGACGTTGATCCAGTTTGCGGAAGCGACGCCAGCACATATCCGAATCAGTGTCATCTCAATGTGGCCGTATGCATGTTAGTGCTTCAACGTTCGAATTCTTTGAGAAAAAAAAAATCATTTTTTTTAAATTTAAACAATCATTTTGTTTAAATTAAAAAAAAAAAAAAAAATAGTTAAAATCGTCTCACGTCTCAACGACTTTATAACAAATGCAGGAAAGGAATTCAGCTGGCGCACGTTGGCGAGTGCACGACCTTGAAGGAGACCGAGCAGTGCCCCGAAGACTGCAATGACGTTGCCGAAGAACCAGTTTGCGGGAGCGACGGAAACGTTTATCGGTAACTAGCCAGTTTTATTGTTACTGACCCTTAGAGAAAATTTTAAAAAAGGGTAAAAAAATAAAAATTTCCATAGCAGTAGAATCGAGACTATCGAGAGAAAGTGCAATAAAAATTATCGACATAGTTCTCTGGATATAGCAGTAATAGTATAGCAGTCTTGTCTCTTAAGAAAAACATAGAATTATTTTTTTTTAAGCTTTAACAATTTTATTTTGGGTGATTTAAAATATTTTCAGCGATTTATTTCAAATTTTAGAGCTGTAAATGGTCCATTTAGAATGTACGTAGACGTGTCATATTGTTTATTGAGTTTTCAATGAATTAAGATTAGTACGATAGCTCCACTCTAGCTCATGTACGTTTTAGTCGTGCAAAATCGAATATTTACTCGCGCAAGGCAAGAGTATCGCGTTTGAAACGCGCGCGCTCTCGTACGTACGAGCGTCGTTGGCTATCGTAACCACGTGAGCGCTCGGATCGACCGTCATCGGCGATCTTCGGAGAGCGCCGAACCCGCAAAGCCAATCGTAAAGCCGGAAACGCGATAATGGGCGTGGTCTTGCGTGCGCTCTTTGCCGAGTGCTTGTCGTATTTTTCAGGGGAACCACAATCGCTACGATAGTGGCAATTTTTTATTTTTATTTATCGGCAATGAATTACAATGGCTTTTTCTTTAAAAGGAACTAATACTTTTCAAAATACTTTTCTTTTAGTCAAATTTTACGATAATTTTGTTAAATGTTTACGACTTTTACTTGCCTTGATCTAAATTTTTTCGAAATACGTTGGTCCAAACAAAAGTGGAAAATTCTACAAATGGTTGGATCTATTCTGGTAAAACTTTTAAAAAAATCCGTTACAAACTTTCTTAAACACTATCCGGGCTGTTTCTCGTTAAAAATAATTCCTCACCAACTCGAAGTATTGAAATTTTTGTTTTTTCTTGATCGATCTCGATGGGCATTTGTTTTTATCTCATTGTTACAGATCGGTGTGTCACATGCAACGAGATACCTGCGGTCAACGAGTCGTTTCCGTGCCAGCTCAGCATTGCCGAACAACGGCCCTTTGCAATCAGATATGCAGCGGTGAACGTCAATTTGTGTGCGGTTCCGACAACAAGCTTTATCGTAACGAGTGCGAGATGAAGAGGGACAATTGTGGGTGAGTCAATATACAATATACACGTGATTGTTAATAATTTTATATTTCTTTCAAAATTTAATATTTCATCAAATATTTCTTTCAATTTAATATTTCATCAAATATAGATATATTTTTATTTCAACAATTTTTTTTTTAATTTCATTGAAGAATATCAAACAATCGATGTATCACAAAACTACAAACTCAGTTAATTTTCAAACTTTGTTTTTAATGCGAGCTAAATTAATTTTTGCCAAAATTGTAAAGCTATTTTTTGTTTTTCAATATTTCGTTAATTTATTAAATGTTTTTTTCGAAAAGTATACATGTATACATAGTACGAATGTACAATAATTATTTTCTGTTTGTGTCGCGCTGAGTTGGCCAATTTATAATAAAATTGTTCGAAATAAAAATTTAACGTTCGATCAATCATTAATCATAAATTTAAAAAATGCATTTGTGATATAAAATATGAAATGTTTACCGTGCAGAAATAAATAATAATAAAAATTCATTTTCTTTTCTCGCTTGTTGTAGTAAACTTGCAGAAGAAAAAATTCAAAATTTTAAAGTCAATTTAATGATAAATTCGTTTTTTTAAATATTTTTTGGATGAGTTAATTTTTTTATTGTTTTTGTTTTTATATTTTTTATTTTTTATTTTTTTTTTTCAGAAAGCACGTTTACGTCGTACCAATGAAGCGTTGCGTTCAAGGATTTTTGTTCAGGGGTTGTCAGAAGATATGTCCACCTTATTACGATCCGGTATGCGGCACGGACGGTATGAGTTACAGCAACGAATGTTTTCTCGAAATTGAGAATTGTCGCAGTCGAAGTCTCGTATCGAAGAATTATCACGGAATATGCGGTCAACCGACCGAGGAGCCCAAGAATTATTTGTACTAGAGGAAACTTTTAAATTTTACATTAGCCAGGTGTGCCATTCTGCGACTGAAAAAAATAAATGAAAAAATAAAAAAAAAATAAAAAAAAAATTACATCGGAGACTTTACATGAAGGGCGTGAGAATTTGAATCGACTTGACAGACTCAGCCTAAAAATATATTTTTTAAAAAATGACTCTCTGGTTTTTATTTTTTTTTTAATCTATCGACAAATAATCCACAAAATCTTGTGGTTAAAAAAAAAACAATATATATATATATATGTTGTTTTTTTTTTAATTAAAAAAAAATTATATTTATATATATAAATATAACGAAGGTCTCTTGATAGACTGGAAATTTTTGTTACTCGTAGAACTATTATTTATTGTAGTAACGTAGTATATATATATATATATATATATATATATATATCTATATATATGGCTCAAAAATGAATTTAAAAAATCTGAAAAGTTTCGAAAATCCACGATCATTGACTTTATTATTGTGTTTTTTTTTTCCCCTCATTCGTTTTATATCATTACTTCCTGTTCAATTGTGATGTGTGCGTGTTTCAATATTATTTTTATTACTCCAAAATATTTTACGATTTATCATTATTTTATCGTACATATATGAATATCGTCTCGTAATCGTTTATTTATTAATCAACAAGTCAAGTGATACACGACGTTTATTCGTTCGGTGACTAGCATTGTATCCGCTTTGTCAATAATAAATTACAGTATACAATAATATATGCATCATATGCCTGTTTGGGAATGCAAGAACCCAGCTCTAGCAGACGACTCACATATCGTCTGCTAGACCAGCTGGGGAATGTTTTTTTTTTATATTCATGAACAATAAATCGTCCTGTCGTGATATTTTACATCCCACAAAGAATTTATAAATCAAGTAAAATTGTCTTTCTCACATGAATCTTTTTTTTTTTAATTCAAGCAATTTCAAAAAACTTCGATACTCGATTCCTCAGACCTCATTTCTTTTTTGAGTCGTGGAGTGCACGGACCGTGGTGGAGTGTAGGGCCTAGCAGACGACTCACATGTCGTCTGCTAGATCAGCTGGGGAATGTTTTGTTTTTATATTCATGAACATTAAATCGTCCTGTCGTGATGTTTTTCAGTCCCCAAAGAATGTATAATCAAGTAAAATTGTCTTTCTCCTATAAATCTTTCTTTTTTAAATTCACGCCTTTAGGTCGTGAGGGCGGTAAAGTAGTATAAGAGAGTCTCTTGGCTCGGGTGGTATGTTAGCGAACTGCTGCATATCGTGCGTCGGTGTTTATCTCCTTTCTTTCTCCACTTTCCGCTTTAATCGATCGTGGTAAAGAAGCGAGAAGAGCCCATCCCCCATGAAATAAAATCCGGCAGATGGCGCCGATTCAGTGAGAACTTGAATCGATAACGCGAATGATGCGCTCCAGGTGACGTTAGGGCGAACTTTTATTGACAGGTGTTTCCAATGAAAAAAAAAACATGGCGTCGGGTGTTTACGACAACTGATCGTACGACCCGATCGAAATCTCGAATTGTCCTGCAACAAAAGACTGTTGACGCATTTAACAAAGCCCTCGATTTTAATCAATCTTTAATATTCGATGGGGGGGGGGGATAAATTGCTTGTAGTAGCCGTAGTTTTTTTTTTCTCGTTGAAGCTTTAATGATAACGCTCGTGACTATACTCGGTGTGTTTCAATGAAGCGTTACAGACTTAACTTATTCGCGAATTTTTCAATCGAAATGTGAACGATCGAAATTGTTCGTCGTGTTGCTGTGGACTTATTGTTTCGGGGAATAAAAAAAAAAAAAACTTTTCCAGAGCCTTTTGGATCGTGGTGGGAAAAATTTGATAATAGAGACAGTGACTAGTGGGGGTTTTCACGTGAAAAACTGTACAGTGTTCCGCGGTGAAATATTACGAATATCGAGGAAGTTTTTTTTTTTTCCACCGAGATCAACGTTCTCGTCACTGGACGTTCTCGTCCTCGACAGTGAAAGGACTCGGAATCTTGAAAACGTCCAAAAACGCGGATAAATTGTGAGTATCTTTGAATTATTATTTTTTTTCCTCGATCTATATAAGTTTTCGTGATTCAATCGTTTTTTCTTTCGCGTCTCTCTTCGCCCCTATAATCGCGAACCTGTCTCTCGAACCTCTCGAAACACCTCGCAATGACAGAATGCCGGAGGGGTGGCCATCTTTTTCACTCTTCTCGTTTTATCATCACTCGGTGATGATATTATACGAGCACAATTATACCCAAATTTACTTATGTGAATATAAATGTAAATGTATAAAATTATTTTGGAACTGTAATGATTAAAAGAATTAAAAGATGACGGAGGAAAAATTAAATTCCAGTACTTAATCGGCCAATACAAATCTTTATCGAGCGTTTGATACAAGATTGTTTTTTTTATCCAACCCTCTCATCACTATACATAAATAATTATAATTCCAAAATAGTTTTATTTATTTACATTTATATTCACGTAAGAAAATTTGGGTATAATCATGCTCGTACAATATCACAGATATTTTACCTGTTATAATAGGTAAAATATTTTCTTTTAATATTATCCTATTGGCAATGAAATTTCCAAATGGTTTATTTGAAACGAAAAAAAGCTTTGTAAATGATCGAGTATAAAATATGAAATTGCTCGAAATCGCAGTTTCCAAATTAAAAATGCACGTGATAATAATTTTTGAAATTCAATTTCGACGAATAAAATCGGTGAGTCTCGAAGCTTGAAAGTTTCAGAAAATCCAGATTGACGAAATAAATTGTAAAATCAGCGTTTTTGTGAAATAAAAATTTTGAATAAACTTTGTTGATGCAATGAATTTTTGATAATCGAGTTTAATAAAATTAAAAAAATTCCTAAATTCGAGGTTGTATCGTATTTTTTTTTTTTTACATACATCGCGATTTTTCAAAAATCGTATTTAGCGAGAAATGCCTGACAATCTTGACCGAGTTTCATGAGCAGACTTGAATCTCTCGCTCTCGCGAGAGACGCAGAGTTTGTGCTACGGGGTCAAGTACCTGCCGACAAGGCGATCGATTGTATCTCCGAAGGCACAGGCTCGCGCATCAAATTAATATATTTATTACTTTTTTTTTACTCATATTTTTCGAAATTTCGTTAATAGGTCGAATCAGGGTGTGCGAATTGGTTTAACCTCGCCACAATGAAATTTCATATTGACAATGCTGAATTAGCGATAAATTTATTTTAAAATAAAAATTACATATTTATCGGATACATCAATTTTTGAGGATAAATAAAATTCTTGAATTTTTTTTTTTCGCGATTTGAAAATATCACGAATGTTCACGAATTAATTTATATTTTTCAAGGTCATACTTTAGACACGAAAAAATAGTTAAAATTTCAGTAAAATTATACACATTTGTACTATAATCAGTTTCGTGCATCGAAGACTGTCCGGGACGAAATATAGATATGGAGACGAAATAAAAAAAAAAAATATATTTGTGTGGTTGACATTCAAGGGCATGAGAAAGATTACGTGTATGCGGGAGAGGAAGGATATGATAGAAACGATGAAAAAGTATAACGTGGGAGATTATTTTGGCGCTCGCTATTACGTAAATCCAATTTACCAGCAATATCCTTGTCCCACTTTGCATACAATTTCGATTATGCAAAAGTCAAAGTTATTCGTCATCCTCTCGATTATTGACCACTCTACCGCGGGGGAAAAAAAAAAATAATAATAATAATAATTTTAAGGATTTGGTGAAATTTCAATTTCTTAATGATAAATCGTGAATTTTCAATCGCTAGGAAAAAAATGCGTCTCAAAAGACATTAAAAAATTAATTCATCGAGGTTTCGCTACGAAAAAAAAATTAATTTAATTGAAATTTGGAATTATAAAAAGAAAACCAGAAAAAGAGAAAAAAATTCTATTTCAGTTGTTTCGTTATATTTTGGTATATTTTGGCGGCGTAAAGAATGGAAAATTTCCCTAAATTAAAAAAAAAATTCACACGCAAAGATAAGAAAATAAAAAATGTTCGGATGGGTTTCTTTTTTTTGGGTTATGAATGGTTGGCTAACGCGCCGATTTGTTTAATCGATATTGCATAATAATCAGCTATCGTGCATGCTCCAAATACACCCGGAAGTCGTTTCACGTTTCGAATAGACACCGTGACTTCCACGGGGTAAAAAGTTTGTAAAAAATAAAATTAAAAAAAATTCAAACGTTCGGTCGTCAGCCCACGCACAACGGGGTAGACAAGTTTATAGTTTACGGTATACCTGTACTTATGTATATATATATTTATATGTATGTATACGTGATACAAGTACTGAAAACGTTGTACAGTGACTCTCAAACACTTCCGGTTGATCGATCACATCTTGTATCATTATTACGTATTCGATATATATATATATATAGTTATAGTTATAACTTGGTCTTAGTAGTCTCGTTTGTCATTACGAGTACAAGCAGGTGTGATCTATTATCCATTGTGATTTTCTCTGAAAATTGAACGTTCCTCTCTCTCGGGTATTTTATTATTATTATTATTATTATTAAACTCGATAATTTAAAAAAATTTACTCTCTGATTTCGCACATTTAAATATTTTTCAAAAATTTTATCCTCGGACGCGTTTTTCAGAAATTTTCGATTAACTTGACACGAGAATGGAGCAATAATTTTTAATCGAAACGAATATTATTATAATTAAGGCAGTCTTTGTGACAGTCGTGCGATCGACTATTTTAGCAATAAAATTATCGGAGCAAGTTATAAAATTTGATAAGACGTAAAAATAATTGTCAGATTTTGCGATAACTTTGGAGATAGTTTTTTTTGGCACTTGAATTAATTTTTTTTTTTTGCAATTTCGATTTTTCGTTATCCATTTGCAAAAAATTCGTTGAATCATTTAACGCTAACGGAATTAATAGGAGCGAACAGTTTGATATATTGATAAAATAATTGAAAATAAAGTAATTAATTGAAGATAAAATAATTAAAATAATTAAAAAGTTTGAAAATTTTCGCACGAATTACTCTGCGACACTCGTGGCAGAAGGCTGGTCAGCTGATCGGTTAAATCGTAATTCGATAAATTTGTGCCTGATCGTTAATTCTCGAAATTTCTTTCCCAAATATCCCTAGGACCCTAATTTTTATTTTATAATTTATCGGAAGCTCGTAATTTCGTGTACAAATTGATTATTAATATTATATTAATATTAAATTGTTTATTAATATTATATTAATATTATATTTTTAATATTGATTATTATTATTGATCGTATGCTAAAAAAACGATTTTAAAATTGAAATTTCTCACGAAGAAACGTCAGCGTGAACTTCAGGATTAAAATATTTTCAATTTCCAAAATTTTCCAATCGTTGCCAAAGTGCGACGAGGACTACTTTAATAAAAAATGAATATATTCAATTTGCAGTTATATGCAAATTATAAGAATAATAACAATTATAACAAACGTAAATTCATTTAAAAAATTATTTATATCATTGCTTAAATAAATTTACATTCATTATAATTTTTTTTTTAAAATTACACTGTTCCATCTGTCGTAACAATTTTATTCATTCGTAATTTCTTTTGTACTCGGCGTTGTATCTCTCTTATCTTATCCTTCTCTTCTTTCTTCCGCTTCTCTCTCTCTTTCTCTCTCTCTCTCTCTCTCTTTCTCTCTCTCTATCTGTCCTCTGGAGCTCGAAAAATTGTGAATTTGCTGCTGAGGCTTCGCACAGCACCGAGCACGAAGGATCGAGCTTCCGCTAGAGAAAAATAATTAAAAAAAAATCAAAAATAAAACATCCAGAGTGCTGTCGACCGTCTGTATTGTGTGAGACTTTTATGGATATGGGGCATTCCGAATGAAATTGACTCGGGATTTTTAATTTTTTAATTTTTTTCTACGATGTCTCTGGGTCCCTCAGTCCAGGGCAGCATCATTCTTAGCGCTATTATAGGGATTCTCTGTAAAAAAAAAGGTTGAAATTCGCAAATTACTTCCTTCAAATTTCGCACGATGCTCGCAACGCTCCCTCTAGGAGGAACAATCTTTGTAAATTTTTTTTTTTGCTTCTTCATAGAGAAAGCTTTACGGATTGTGCGAAATTTTAAAGAAGCAGTTTGCAATTTTTTACTTGCAGCTTTTTTTTCCTCCTTTCCATCATAATGTTTCATTTTTATTTAAAAAAATTTTTTAATTAATTTTAACAAAACGTTTATAAATTCTAAATCATTCATAAGCTAAACGCATTTTTATGTATTAGCTGGATCTCTCGAAATTTGGAGAAATTAGAGCTACGGGGAATATTTTATTTTGGAAAATTCAAAATTTCATGAAATCCGAAACCTTTCATGGATTCTTACGAAATTTTGTGGTACCAACTTTCTGACGTTCTTCTTTCTATCAATTATTTTTTTTATCATGAACCCGTTCCTTGGTTGATTCTCCAGGGATTGAATAAAAACAAAAAAAAAACAAAAAACAACTTGAATTTGTCAATTTTAGCTGGAGTTGTGGGGAAAAATCTGCGTGGGGTCCACGGGACCCCAGAGCGTGTTAAAGTAGTAGGCAAAAAATATAAGTGTGGTTAACCTAGGGTTAATGATACTTTATGCATGGAAAAAAAAATTATCCGAATATCTTTAAAATTTGGGGAAATTGAAGCTGTCACAGACTTTTTTTTGAAAAATTCAAACTTTCATTAAACACGAATCCTCCAAGCGATTTTCGCTGCATTCAGTACCAACCGATACTTGATTGATGTAAAAAAAAAAAATTAACACGATACCTCAAAATTCACGAGAGTTCGAGCGATCACAGACACTTTTGGAAAATTTCAAAGTCTCGTAAAACGTAGAAATTTAAATTACAATTAAATTTTTCACTTTTTTCTTTTTCAATTGAATTCCAATTAAATTTTTTGTGCTTTTTTTTCAATTAAATTTCAATTAAATTTTTCGCTTTTTTTCTTTTTCAATTAATCGAGCGCCAAATCACATTTTTACGATCGCTCTATCTACCAATCGATATCATTAGACAACTGAATTTTTTTTCAATGATATTTTGGCTAGCAAAGACTAGAGAAAATTTTCTCTTAATATAGAGACTATTGTATCGAATTATTTAATTTGACCAGAATGTATAGTCAAGTTGAATGAGACTCGACTATCGACGATGAAACATATGACAGAATTTTTTTTTTTTTTTTTTTTCTTGCCTCAATGATCACGGTTGACGCGGAGACATCCTTTTTAGAGAAGCCACGAGAGCTTGAAAATTGGTTTAAAGTAGCTTGAGCACGTGCGCCAGTGTGTCCCTCTCCCAGCATGACGTTCTTTCTTTCTTCATATATACATATATATACATATATATATATGTATATATGTTTTTTCTTTTTTTTTCTCCGAGTAGTTTGTCGTATTATCATACACGTAATGTGGTTGTTCGGGTAGGGGAATACACCTCTAGCTCATCGTGGGTGTCTCTTCGTGAAGAGAGCCATATGACTCAACCTGAATTGTATGCATTGTAACCTTGTAACGATCCCTAACGATGCCCTCACGAAGATCTCACAAAAGTGTCGATATTCGTCACGCACTTTGTGATATTCACGAAACAATCGTATTGCCGAAAATTTTCTTAACAAAAATATTTGCAATAATAAAATGCAATTATTATTATCAAGTGCAGCTCTTTGAGCACGATGAGCAATTTGTCTTCATTATTTTTTTTTTTTTATTAAACTGTTTATTCTTCTTAATTGCAGAAAAATCATGCATCGTTCGTTTTGATAAACATTTTTTTTTTTATATCGTTAAAAAGGTGACCCAGTTATTAAAATTCGGTATCCAGCCGTTCGTTATTTTATAAATATATTTATATTATTTTTTAATTATGAAAAAATAATTATGAAGATATTAAAATTTGGATGCGAGTATATCCACCGATTTTTTTTTTTTTTATTGTTTCGAGTAAATTACGTTTACGTGTATATTCAGTCTGCTGGTTTCCCTCGAGGATCTTATGTCCCACTTAAACTAATATATATATATATGTAAAGGGTGCGGTGAGTACTGGCGGTGAATATAACCGAGCACTCGTGTGTACCAGAGAGGCTCTCGTGTCATTTGGGTTGTAACACGTGTCGAGCCAACCAGAGTCCTTTTAACTAATCACACGCCAACTCTCATTATCTCGCATATAAAAAAAAAAAAAATGCGAACCCCATAAATATAATTCATCAAGCCATCACTATGGAATGTACAAAAAAAAAATGGGAAGGGATCCTGCAGCAAGATTATCAATTAAAATAATTATACCAAGAATCTCACCTTCATTAACATTTTTTTTTTTTACGATTCGATTTATTCATACGAATAAAAATAACTTTGCTTATTATCAGCTTTGTTTTTTTTTCTTCCCAAGGGACGATTACGAGCTGAATAAATTTTTGAATTTTTTCTTTTTGTTTTTGTTTGTTCAATTAAATGAAAAAATTCTTCGGCAAAGTCGAACTCTCTGCTGGGGCTAAAATATATTTTTTTTCTAAATCTTTTTCAAATTTTTTCGAGGCTTTTTCATTTTGAGAGAAAACAAAAGTAATATGGATTGGAATAAAAATTTGCACATCAATTGCTCATTATTTTAACTCGCTCACAAAGATGGGTTTTCCAAATTTGGCTTCCTGACAAAGGAAACCTCGTGAGCAAAATGAAACGATGGGAAAAAAATCTGCAAATTTCTAATTTTTCTGCTGTTTTGTTTTTTCAATTCGATGTCAATCACAGTCACAATAACGAACACAAATTTTTCAAATCGTCACATTGCCAACTAAAAGTCTAATTGTATTAAAAAAAAAAAATTAGAATTAAATTAGCTGTTTAGAAATTTTTTTTATAAATTAAAAAAAATTTTTAACCCATCAAGCGATGTTTGTCAGTCTCAGTACCAGCAATTTTTGTCCCATAGCCTATCCGGCTACAAACTTTTGGCTTGATAGCCAAAAATTTGCGAAAGTCAGAGCTATGAGAGATATTTTTGAAAAATTCAAATTTTTTCGAAATATAAATCCCTCGAGCGATTCTTGCCAAATTCGATACCAACCATGCTCGTGACCGAGTCTCTTTGTGCGAAAAAAAATTAGCTCGATAGCTGCAAAATTACGAGAGTTTGAGAGTGCCCTCAGATATTTTTCGAAAAATTCAAAATTCCGTGAAATGAAAAATTCTCAAGCGATTTAAACGAAAATTGCAGTGAACGAAAATGAATACATGTTCTATCCGTGTACCAAGTTTCAGCTTGATTGCTCAAGTAATTCTTCAGACAGACGGATTTGAATATTTTTCGAGGCCATATATAAACACGTCCGGACATTTTTTTTTCTAAAACATGATTTCGCGATGTTTTGGGCGAAATTTTGAACATACCGGCATGAAAATGTCGAAATTTTTTTCATTTTCATGAAAAGAAAGAAAAAACGAAAAAAAAAAAAAAAAAATTGCATTGGTAAAAAACGAATATATCGATTTACATGTGATGTCCTATATGGATATATTATATTTGTATGGGGTTCTTCGTGATGTGGATTAGATAGTTGCAACTATTTAATCACGCGAGAGCCAATATTTATCATCAATCTTGTACGTGAAATTGAATCGAAATATACGACGATCACGAGTGTATATATAACACAACGATGATTTAACACGCAACTCTCGCAAGCAATATAAGCAATATAAGTGCCTGTACAACGTGATCCTCGGTTTCAGCAGACGGTGCATTAACCCAAGCATAAATGGGCAGCAGCGTAACGGAGGAATAAATTATTATCGAGCGACTCACACCTATCTATCTATATATATATATATATATATATATATATGTACAATGTACATGTACATATATATATACATATATATATAATGTATGTACAATAGAAATTCCTGCTCGTATTAAGTGGCGGGCGTGCATGCATCATGGAATAGATATATGTATTTTTACATAAATATATATCTATATATCCAGATGGATGCAGTATGCAGAAGTAAGAAGTTCGTAAATATCATACATGTATGTAATGAAGGGGCGAATATAAGGGAGCTCATGGAGTGTCTCGCAACAAATATATATAATGTGCCATTCTCGTGGATGAGAGACCATGTGTAAAGAAAAGCTATCAAAGCACACTTTGCACATGGATAAGAATATTTACATGGTTATTTATTTATATGATGCATTTCGTTATTTCACTCATCGAATTGAAGGAGGCATTGTGGGGATTTCGATTTTTACTCATAACTGCAAAACAGCATCTCAATTTTTCTGATCTTGGCTCTAATATTATTATTATTTTATTATGTACTGATGAAAAATAACGTTGAATTAATTATAGGAAGTTGGAATATTTTTTTTTTTTTTTTCGGAGTTCATCGTATTAATATCGATAAGATCTTACAATTGAAGATATTATAAATTTTTGCAATGATTTTTTTTACCAACAAAACAATCAGGGTATTATTCTTTTTCACGTTTGACCCTCGTGAAATTTTAATACTTTTGGGGGAAAGTATAATTGTTATTGAATACACTTTTACGAAAAAAAAACCGGCAAATAATTCGGTCCTGGTGTATAAGAAAAATAAGAAGAAAAATAAGAAAATAAGAAGTAAAATAGGAAGCTTTGAATTTTTTTTGAATATTGCTGATGTTTTAAATAAATATTAACCGTCAATTAAATTCAATTTTGGAGCAATTTTTCTTTTTGAGAACTTACCTTTTTTAATTTCTTTTTTTTTGTGAAGCTTCATCAATTTAATTTTCGAAAAAGCTCCAATTTGCCTGAGGCTTTAATTTTTTTTTTTTTTTATTTAAATTTATTTCAAATTTAACTAATTATGGTTTTTGAAAATATCACGATTAATTCAATACGTACGTGTCGGGAGAATCCGTAGGGGAAAAAAAGCCCGCAAATTGGAAACTTTCACATTTCTTCCTCATTATAAAGTTTTGTAATACAAAATTTTGCATTTACAAAGCTTTTTAATGAGGATGCAATGTGCAAGTTTTTAACCCTTTCAAGGGCAGTGTGGCACTCCGAGAGTGCCACCGGTTTTCCTGATGTGCTTTTCGATCAAATTCAATATTGCAATATTTTTTTTCTCAAAAAGGATGCATTTTTGAAAAAACATGACAAGAGAGCTTTTTTGTACAAAACTTCGTACAGAATATAATAAAAATTTTCTTGTTTAGAAATTTTCATTTTTTTTGCTTGAGGTCCGCCATACTGTCTCGGCCATTTTGAATTTTTCAATTTTGACTTCAGATTTGTCATCAGCGACCCAAAAATCATAAGAATATGATAAGAACAGTTTGATAAAATTTCCAGTTTAATTGCGCCCCTGAAAGAGGTTAATTTGCAAGCTTTTTTTTTCCAAATTTTTTTCCAAATTTGATCTTACGAAATTTAATCCCCTATCTCCTAGCATACTTAAAAAAATTTTTTTGGGTCGATAATCTCAAGTTTGCGACAGTCAGAGGAAATTTCGAAATATTTTTCGAAAATTTCAAAATTTCATGAAATCCGAACCCCTCGAGCGATTCTTGCCAAATTCAAAATCAAACATCCTCATTCCCTAGCCTATTTTTCTAAAAAAAAAATTTCCCATGTTATCTCAAAATTTACGAAAGTTGGAGCGCTTACAGAAATTTTTCGAAAATTTCCAAATTTTTTACAATTTTAACACACCCTCAGCGATTCTCACCGAATTCAATACCAAACATCCTTGTCCCTTATCCTATTTGTGTAAAAAAAATTTAGCCCGTTATCTCAAAATTTGCGAAATTTGGAGCGGCCATTTTTTTGAAAATTTCAAAATGCCATAAAGTTTGTATTTTTTGGGGCATTTTGACGAAAATTGTAACAAAACAAGGGGTTGTACGGCTTTATTTGTCTACGAAAAGGCAGCGGTGTAGGTCGAATCGTTCTCAAGTTCTAGAGATTTGAATTTTGCAAATATATACACACAAATACTTCCACAAATTTTTTCATAAATATGCCATTTAGACACATTGACACATTTTAAGAAAAAAAAAAAAAATGTTTTCCTATGAAAACAAAGCTTTCTCCATAAGGAAGCGAAAAAAAAAATGGACGCCTTTAGCAAAAGGGGAAATTTTATGCGTGAGCAGTTGAGAGAGCTCGTCTATGTATGCGTGTGAGCGAGCGAGTTTAGCCCCTGAGGCCGTTTGGAGCAAGAGACAGTAGCCGGCTCGCCTCGAGCCCGATCGTGTCGCAGAGAGGATTTTCTAGCACCTCTTTAATTTCGACGAGCACCCTCTTTGCTCGAAATATCGTGGCGTAAAAGGGTGATTAATCACCTAAATAATAATAATAATAATAATAATTCTTATCGATTGCATTTTTTCAAAATGAATTCGTGAAAAAGTCGAACAATCCTATTATAATATTCGAGTGCGGTGTTTTCGCGTTCAGTGGGAGAGCCACGTGTGTGGGCTCTCGAGTGTCTGATGATTAAGTGTTTAGAAAGTTTGGCGTCAATTTAGGTGGTTTTTTAAAAGAATTATTATTTAAAAAAAAAAATCCAACGATACGACAATTAATGCAATTTACGACATTGTTAATTTTTAACATCAATTTTTAGCTCACGTTTAATCGAATGCAAAATGCTTTAGTAAAGTTTTTTTAGTTAACTTAGAAAAAAAAAAATAAACAACCTTACCAATCACGTCGAATGGCAAATATTTATTTTTATTTTTCCGTCGGATCTTCGTATCCTTGGAGAAATATGTTTAGATATTTATTATTATTTCATGTTGATTGATCTTGGGGAACATATATACACGTACTCAATGGAAAAGACTCTCGTGCTACTGGGCTTTATTGCTATCCTGATCGATTGATCTTCCGACCTTTCTTGGGCCACGTGTTACTCTCGCAATTTCTCATCTTCTCGCATTTTGTCTTTAATCCCCCCTCCATATTTTAATCCATGCAACGAATCAAACGGAGCATCACATTTTTCATATCGATTCATCCTCGATAATAATTGATCCTCTGACGCTCGAAAAATCGATCTTTCGGTATTTTGGCAATTCCGAAAGTTCAAACAGTCGTTTATCCGTAAAATTACGATTCGTAATTCGTGAAAATTCGTCACGAAATCTCGACGCGCGAGTTATTGCCAAAGATACCAAAAAATCTCAAAGAAACACCCACGCGTAAAGTGTTTAAGAATTTTTCTATGAACATTTTTGCCCTAGCAAACCACACACCTGGTCTGTGGGACCGCAAAAACCGTGAATTTCTTATGGGACGAAAAATAGGTATGAGGTTCTAGGGTTAAGAAAAAAAAAAAAACGAAAAATCACTGCCACATTAGCCAATTTTTTTTTCTCTTGAACATTCGTCAAAAACTCAAAGTCATTCGAGATGAAAATAGCTATAAAATTCGTTACCGGCAGAATAATTTCTCAGCTCTCCATATTCATGCTTTTCGTAATCATTGAAATCAGAGCTGGATAAAGTACCTAAAAGTACTTGAAGTACTATAAAGACTTGAATTACTATAAAGTACTTGAAGTACTATAAAATACTTGAAATACTATAAAGTACTTGAAATACTATAAAGTACTTGAAGTACTATAAAGTACTTGAAGTACTATAAAGTACTTGAAGTACTATAAAGTACTTGAATTACTATAAAGTACTTGAAATCGTATACAGTACTTGAAGTACTATAAAGTACTTCAAGTACTATAAAGTACTTGAATTACTATAAAGTAATTGAAATCGTATACAGTACTTGAAGTACTATAAAGTACTTGAAGTACTATAAAGTACATACTTGAATTACTATAAAGTACTTGAAGTACTATAAAGTACATACTTGAATTACTATAACGTACTTAAAGTACTATAAAGTACTTGAAGTACCAAGTATTACTACTCATCACTTGAAGTGTTAAGTACTTCAAGTACTGCAGAGTACTTGAAGGGCCGAGTACTTTAAGTACTGAGTAATTGCAGTACTGAGTACTTAAAGTACTGAATATTTGTAATACTTGAGGTATCAAGTACTTTTCAAGTTTTCAGGTATACATCTCGTAAGTTCCATTACTTAAATTTGATCTCTCACGTATTCTTTAAACTCATTTGATTTTGATTCGAGTACGTTTTGTAACAAAACATATTTTCACATTGTGCAATTCACTCAGGTTAGGCAGATTGGAAAAGAAATATTTAAACGAAGAATGAGCAATAATTTAAAAAAATGTATTGACGATTGTAATTGAGATTTATTTAGCTTTGGGTTTGAAAAAGTAAAAAATAACGAATATAATTCACGGAGCGTTAAAAACGGAGCTATGCATTGACAATGACAACGCAACTGCCATACATTGAGCCTTTGAACGGTCATTCCTTGCAATCTTAACTAAAGATGGCACAGAACGTTCCTCAATTGTATATTCAAAGGCGTTATATATGCAACCATTAGCAAGACCTATCGAAAGTACTTCATACTCGGTACTTGAAAAATACTTGAAGTACAGGCAAGTACTTGAAAATTTAAGTAAAAATACTTAAAGTACAGGTCGAGTATACTTGGAAATTGAAGCACAATACTTGAAATACTTTTGAAGTACTTTGTACTTCAAGTATACTGTACTTCCAGTACATTGAAAGTACCGTGTACTTGAAGTACTGCCAAGCTCTGATTAAAATATTCGAATGCCTATTGATTCATTGAGCTACGATTTATTTTGAATTTTCTACGGTTTTCCAAAGTCGCGCGGACCCTCAATTTCGGGGCCTATTTTTCTATACGACTGTCCGGGCGATTTTTAAAGTGCTCCAAAAGCTACGAAAAATTAGCGTATCGCTAATCGCCCAAAAAGCATAATTCAAATCTGCTCTCAGGCGTTTCCGAACTTCCCAAATTAACCCAAAATCGATCGAGCACGAGCAAAGTCATGGCAGCTTGAAATTTCGATATTTGTTTTGTTTGTTTGCTTTTCTTTGAGAAATCCAAAATAGGAACGAAAAGAAAACTATACTCTTACCACATTTTCAAGGGCCTATTCGATCGGAAATTTTTCACTGATCACTAATCAAACCTACCATTCGTCGAAAATTAAAAACAAAAACAAATAAATATGAGACAAGCCGAAACGAGAGTTAGTGGAAATTCTCGTTGACAGGCTCTCGTAATGTCGTATATTTCAAAATTCCTTATGCAGATGGTTTTTTTTTTTTTAATCTACATATCCACATACACACGAGTTTTGGCCATTAAAAAAGTTGTAAAAGTCAAGAAGTTGGCCCTCCTGGCTCGCTCGTTGTGCCCTAACCACTGTAACGTGGTCTGTTCTCTTTCTCTCTCTCTCTCTCTCTTTCTCTCTCACCACACACGCTCATCCAAAAATACAGCATGTATTTTTACCGTTTCTTTAAACCGAGACAGAAAGACGAAAAAAAAAAAAACGAAAATAAATAAGAACGAGAGTAAAGTTTTTCACATATGAAGAAAGCCCAGGCAGAGTCTGTGGCAGAGTCATCGATCGATATATTAAACTGTGACAAAAGCATTTTATTAAATAATCGAGGAATCTGGCAAAAAAAAATGTTAAATACGTAGAGACCCTTAATTAAAAAAAAAATTAATCGTAGACAAATTATAGCAAAGTTAAATGACCAAAGAATGTTTTTTTTTTTATTACGAGAAATTTCTTTCTCTACTGAAATGCCTGAAAATTTCATTCTCGATCTTTTCCATCTTTGTTTTATTTTCTCGAGTCTCGAAAGGGTCGGCTCGCGAATCCGCGCCTAAAGGGGAAGAAAATCGACTCTTTCGTCCTAAAATTTTGAGCAAAGCTAACACGATAATTCGAATTATAATGAAAAAAAAAAAAATATCACAAACTATAGAGAGACAATCAATGTTGTCGAGAATTTTTCACGCTACCATGGGTCACTTCCTCTCTTCACGTTATCACGAATAAGATACGTCCACATATATACATGCCAATTGTACTATTTTTAATGCTCGGCCATTTTGCTTCTCCGTTTGTCCCGATGGAAAATGAAAAATTCTCCGCGGTAAACGAAGAATTCGCGATTTATGAATTTTTCCATCGCTGAAAGACGAATATAATCATTGATTGTGATTGAAGTTTGGTATTGAAAAAAAAAAATGATTTTTAAACATTTAAAAAATAATAAATTACTCAAAAATGTGACGTGATAAAGCTTTTACCGCTGTTTGTCTTTTTATTAGCAACGATCGTAGCTCGATTTATCATCAAATACGACGATTTAAATGACAGAGTGCATCTCTTTACGAGAAGGCATTTCATTATATTTTAATCGAGAAATATTTTCATTTCACCAATCATCGCGATCTGAGTAAATCCAATTTCGTAATCAATCAACAATTTGTAATACATGAAAACCGAAAATTTAATTGCAAAAATAAATTTTTCTCAATCAAATTATCATACGATTATTAAAATTTGATTTCAATTGGAATTTCAATTAGCCGAAAAATTTAGCACGTCGAAAGACGCTCTTTTTGTTCTCGGATTTATACGTGACGATAAATCGATATAATTAAGCTCTTGGTAAATTATTTTCTCTCTCTCTCTCTCTCTCTCTTTCTCTCGGCCCCAAAAGTGCTCAAGGGTTTGTAGAAAACGATAAAAGACCATTTAACAGCGCTTCGCTCGGTTGAATTATCACTACTCTCGTCCTCCCCGATATAGAGATATACCGCATGGGCATCTTCGTTAAACTCGACATTTATCGACATATTTGTCTGTTTGAGAAAATATAAAAACAAAAAAACGGAGAGAAAGGCCGAAGACTTTCGGGGGAAAAATAAAAGTTCGTCCGGTTCGTTTGGTCTCGTCCCGTACGTATGCATATATTCAACTCCACCCCGTGACGCAGTAGATTAATTATTATTCGCGGAGTTGGTATAATATAAAACCGTCTGTACCGCTCGTTGCATTCGCAGCACAACACGATGACGACGAGACGCACAGCTGGCCTCGACCATCATCACACTATCGTTTTCTCTCTCTCTCTCTCTCTCTCTCTCTCTCTTTCTCTTTCTCTTTCATGGTCCAAACTCTTTCTCGTCGTTTTTTATTCCCTCCCAACCCCCTTAAGCTCTGTCTATCGACCCTAACTAGCTATTTATATACGCAAGCTTCGCACCCGTGCCTATCAACCGTTTCACGGCTCACGAACTCACGCTCGTATATATTATATATAATATACACTTAACTCATGGGTGCTATTAGTCCAGTCGTTCCAGCCATTTTTTTCTGCAATCTTCGACAGAATTGATTTCGGTTTTTGACTCAGTGGTGTCCCCTGAGGGTAAACTCAAGTTGGCAGGACGTGGGGGAATCGAGCCTCAGCCGCCATATTGGAAAACACATTTTATAAAATATCTCGCGAACCGTGCATCGTATGACAAAAATAGTACAGACCTTTTTTGTAGATAATAAAATTCTCTACAACTTTTATTTAAAACTTTTTCCTGTATAGTGAATGGTTTTTGATTTATAGCGTGGCAAACTTTTTCAAACATGGTTATTGCTAAATATATCGCTAACGCGGTTGATGTGACAGTAAAAATGGCGATGTTTGGAAAAGTTTGCCGCGCTATAAATAAAAAAACTATGGACTGTACAGGAAAAATTGTTCGATAAAAGTTGTAGAGAAATTCAGTAGCTACAAAAAAGGTTTCTATTATTTTTATCGCATGATGCACGGTTCACGAAAAAAGGCAATAATTGCACTAAAAAGGCAATAATTCCAAAAGCGACTAATTTACTTATACTACTTAAGGGGGCACCGAGGCTTTTATTTTAGAGGTCTATTGCAACTATAGTGATGGGGTTGGAATGGAAATGATATACTTTCAGTAGAAAGCTTGGATCATTGCCTACGAAATGCCCCATTGACGGTCTTTCAAATAAACATAGTGAATCCGTAACAGGGAAGTTAGTGAGTCACTGCGAAAAGCTTGAGCGCAGGATATCTCCGGAACTGTTGGATCGATCTGGATCAAATTTTTCACCGAAAATTGCCAAAGTCATTCACTTTGAAATGATAATCCAGAAACTTGATCCATTGATTGTTTTTTTAAGATACAGAATATTATCGATCAATAAAAAATCTAAATATCAAGACACAAATATTTAATCCTCTGCCAATTCGTCAATTCTCAGTGAAATTCAAAACTGGTTCATTATATTTTGATTCGCCACATTTTTTTCAACGTGCGTGGTCCAAGTTTTAGCTCAATCGGACAAATCTGTCATGAGAAATCCTGCGGTGCAAGCTTTTCGCAGTGACATACTAACTTCCCTTGTTACAGATATATATATATACTTTGTTTATTTGTAAAACGTCAGTGAGGCATTTTGTAGGCAACGATCCAAGCTTTCTACCGAAAGTATATCATTTCTACCCCAATCCCACCACTATTGTTGCAATGGATCCCTAAAATAAAAGCCTTATGACCCCTTGAAATGCTTGGCGCGTTACACGCACGCTTTATTTATCATTTTTCACTTCTCTCATGGTCTTTCTCTCTCGTTAAATTTCTCCCCTCTCGCGGAGAGCTCATCGATTTCGGGCCATTAGTATACACACCCGCACACCAGCTATTTCGTAGTCATGCACCCGGAAGATTGGAATAAAAAAAAAAAAAAAAAAGAGAAAAACACAAAGAAAAGGATAGGAAAAACTTTACCAGAGAGGCTCAATTGTATACTTTGATCATCGATTGTACTTTTCGTGATTTCCAATCACGTAATGGAGAAGACTTTATTTCTCTTTGTGTATTATTCCAATGAAGATAAAAGCCCACGATCCTCTGGCGAATCGTCATCGCATCGAGTTCGATATTTGTCGAGGTTAATTGACAATCGTTGAATGATACAGACATTGCCCATTGTTGAATTCGGAAATGAATGTGCAATGAGGGGAGGGAATAAGAATTTTTTTTTTTTTTAATTCAACGAGTGCCTTTCACAGATTAGTCACTTGGGGGGAAAAAAAATGGCTGGGCTATGAAATTTAGTTAACCGACGCCTCGATGACGTAGTTTTGGCTAAATTACCATTTTTGAATACTTTTGAGTACAGATATTCTGGCATTCATCGAGTCTTACGTTGCTCTCAATGTGACGATAGTAGAGCGTTAAAAAATCTTAGGCTCGCAGAACGATATTTACTGCTGCCTCGTCGATGTTGAATTTTTTTTTTTTTTTTCTTCAACTTCAGAATGAAATTTGCAACAAATTTTTCATGGTCAAGAGAGCCAAGGAAGATGTCTCAGGGCGTTTGAATTCTGAGAAAAAAACCGTGAGGACATTTTTCAATTTCTTGCGATAAATTTAATCGAGGTTGAAAAAATCTTCGAAGTGCAGCAATGTTTTTTGTTTCGTGCAACGTTCAAGATGACATTTTTTATCGAATCGAGTCGTGTGCATTGCAGCTGTTTTTCGATTTTATATGGAAATGATGCAAGGATTATTGCGGTAGATCCAATTTTTGTTTAGTCCGCAGATAGAATTTTCGAAATTCTATCGGACCACGATTCTCGCCTATAACGAGACGCAAAATTCTCCAACTTTCTCGTATACGAGAATCGCTCTACGGAGTTTCTCCGCGTGTATAGAACAGTCGCGATTATAGCAGCTTCACTCGTGTGGTAATTGCTCGTTTTTGCGTTAGTCATCCCCGAGTATCTGGCGAGAGAAACGACAAAAACGAAGGAGAGAAGGCCCAGAAATGAATATATATTCTTGGCACGCGAAAGCCTAGTCTATATAGAGACAAGACACGTGAAAATCTCTCGAGGCGTAACTGAGATTCACCCAGAACTACAGGAAAAGAACAAAAAAAAAAGAAAACCTCAAATATGCCGGACCTTTTGGCTATTTCCAAAAGTTCTTTGTCATTCCCGAAATACGCGTGAGAAAATTACTCTCCCGCGTCCAATTAAAAAATCATGAAAAATTTTTTCACATTTCTCCCTCGGAAAAAATTATATCGCACGTCCATTGGAATACCTTTTGCCATTGAAAGGGAATTCGAATAGGGAAGACGTACCAGTTGTGGCCACTTTAAGCATTTTTGAACATTAATTTACGAGGAGTGTTCACGTTATTGAAAATTCATAAATGAAAAAGTAATCGATATAATCGAAAAGGTACACAGAATCGAATTTTTATGATTTAAAACCAAAGCTGGGCAAAGCACTCGTGTATTTCAGGTACCAAGTACCGTAAATACTTGAAGAAACAGGTACTTCAAGTGCTCATTGCTTGAAGTACTTGTACTTGAAGTATTTGTACTTTAAGTACCTTTACTTTAAGTACTTGCGCTTAAAGTACTTGCACTTGAAGTGCTTGTACTTGAAGTAATTATACTTGAAGTGCCTGTACTTGAAGTAATTATACTTGACGTGCTTGTACTCCAAGTAATTATACTTGAAGTGCCTGTACTTGAAGTTCTCGTACTTGAAGTAATTATACTTTAAATACATGTACTTGAAGTACTTATAATTCAAGTACTTGCACTTTAAGTACTTGCACTTTAAGTACTTGCACTTGTACTAAATATTTGAAGTATTTGAAATACGTAAAGTATCAAGTATCAAATACTTTTCGAGTACTTTTTGTATCAAAACATATTTTTACATTGTGCAATTCACTCAGGTTAGGCAGATTGGAACAGAAATATTTAAACGAAGAATTAGAAATAATTTTAAAAAATAGCATTGACGATTCTAATTAATATTTATTCAACTTCAGGTTCGAAAAAGAAAAAATAAAGAGTATAATGCACGAATTGTTAAAAACGGAGCCATGCATTGACAATGACACGGTGACTATCGTAGTGTGATAGCCTTTGAACGGTCATCCCTTACAATCTTAACCAAAAGATGGCGCACAATGTTCCTTAATTATATATTCAAAGGATTTATACATGCAACCATTAGCAAAATGTATTCAAAAGTACTTTTACTTGGTACTTGAAAAAGTACTTGAAGTGCATGAAAGTTTTTGAAAATTTAAGTACATATACTTGAAGTACAGGTCGGGTACTTGGAAATTTAAGTATAATACTTGAAATACTTTTTAAGTACTTTGTATTTCAAGTACCGTATTTCCAGTACATCGAAAGTACCGGGTACTTAAAGTACTACCAAGCTCTGTGTAAAACCTTTTCTGATCATGATAAATAAGAAAATAGGAAATTATCTTGTAGCTGTCATTTTCACCATTTGTGGCCACAATTGTACTATACTTTTGGTCATCCGAAGTACCAATTGTGGCCACGAAGCTTTGAATTGGGCTACGGATGCGCTACAAACGAAAGGTGGAGTAATGGACAATAAGTGATGGCAGATTCGAGTTAAAAATAGTTATTTATTTGCGTCATGAACATATTACTGGAGTGGCTTAAGTGTACTCTATTTGTGACCATAAGCTGGCCACAAATAGAACAATTGCATTTTGAATCTACCATACATTCGGCCACCGCATATTTTTCAGGTATTTCAGCTGATATGTCAGTTTTTTGTGATTCTAACCCAAAAAAATGAGTTTTAACTTATAAAATATAAATTTTTGATAGGGTTGAATGACTTTAGATATGAGAAACCGTGTATAGTCTTCTTACTTCAGGATCCCTTAACACTTCTGACAAGAAAACTACACAAAGCGCTCAGCGTTGACACATTTCGTCATATTTCGTTGAAATGAATTAGCAGATATTCAATAAAGCAGTCGATAGCGGTGCGAAAACATTTCGAATATCGAAATATTACGCTTGATCGAGTGAACACAGTCTTGAGACTAAAAAATTCGAGTGAAATGCTGCCACAAATGATACAGTGGCCGCACAACTGGTACGTCTACCCTATGCTAATAATGAAATGAGATATTTTTAATGATATTGCACATGGTCGGAACTCAAATACATATTAACGAATCGGAAAAAAAAAAGATAAATAAATAAATTTCGTTCTTCAGAAATTTTAATGTAATTTATGGAATTTTTTTTTTTTCAATAAAATTTCTTGATAAGGAATATGAATAAAACAACATGTTTATCGACTTTAAGCAAATTTCTATAAAATTGACTTTTTAATTGCTTTAAAAATCGATCTATATAGAGGGGCATACTTTCCGCATACTTGAAACTATTTTGCACCACGTCTTCCGCATAATTATAGTCTCTCCTCGTTCGCTCTCTCTCTTGCTGGCTCTTTCACGGATGCTGCACCGTGAATATTCCCGGTGGTGAGTCGAAACGCTGAAAAGTTCATCTTCGTCTATCTGCCTTTCTCAACATCTCTCTCTCTCTCTCTCTCTCTCTCTTTCTCTCTCTCTCTCTCTCTCTCTCTCTCTGTCTACTACACTAGACAAGAGTATATATGCGTTAACAAACCAGTTTCTCCCTTGGCGATTCTCTGGTCCCAACAGCAGCTAAACTGGTTTGTCCTGCATGCGTCCTGCGTGTGCTCTCGAATAGAGGGATGCTCCAGAGATTGGATAGGTATGTATATCTCCAATATATACATAGGATAGCCGTAACAGACCGGTAGAGCTATAGATGAAATAATGTAAAGTATCTCGGACACTCGAGGCAAAATATAATATCGAATTTCGTGTGGCGAAAAAAGTGTCGTTTCAACATTCACACCCTTATGACTTGAATCCCATAAAGAGAATGAGCATCGACAAAACGCAATGTCTCATGTCACGGTATAGAGCTTTTTTAAATATCGACCAAAATATCCATTTTATTCGCAAAGGCACATCAATATTCGGGTAGAAATGTCCACGGAAAAGATAGAAAAAAGATAATTATATTTATAGGTAAAAAAAAATAATTACGATTCAACGTTCAGATGCATTTTAATTCAGCCGGATTAATTGTTTTCTTTTTTGTCATGTTTAATTTTGTGATAATTCTGGAGGGAATTGGCAAAATTGGGATGATTTATTATTCATTATTTAGCCTCTTGATCTGGTCGAAAAACCTTTTAAGCCTCAATTTCTCGCAGTATGAATCGACCAAAGAATATCTTCGATAGAACGGAGCATATAATACACAGTGACGCAACTCAAAGTCTCGTGCGAGTTATTGAAAATCGTGGCAGTAGTTCAGGATAATGGAACACGAACTCCCCTCTCGTATATATTCCACCCCATTGTAATCGTAATGGTTACATATATATATATATATGCTGACTCGTCTGGCTCTCTCTTGGGCGAGAGCGTTATATCTGAAACCCATGAATAATCCACTCTCAGCTCAGTGACAGTATGATGGAGTCTAGACGACTCAGTTTGTAGGATATCTCACACAACATATATATGCATAAATATATATAGACTAGCCACGTCCTATAAACTATTATATGCATTAAATGCATGTGACTTGTGAGGGGTCCTGGAGTCTATTTTATTTTTTTATTTTTTAAATAATCGATCCCCGAGTGTTATTTTCATTGAGAGACATCCCGTGATTATGAAATCGATGGATCTCATAATGCCAAACGATCCAAAAATTTCTTTTCTCAGAGCTCTACAGAAGCCAAAAGTCTCTGCGCCCCGATCACTGGGACAAGCAATTTCGCCGAATAAAAAGTCCCTCAGATGGTGCATCTACCCTTAAAGCCGAAAAAAAAAAAACAAGCATCAAGAATCCTTTGAATGCCAAAAAGCACTGAGAGGATCATTTGTTCTTCCAAATCCAAATTTTCGATGACATTCACCCATTTGTATACGTGAATAGAATAACCAGGATTTCTACCCGAAAGGCAAGGGGAAGGTATAAATCCCACAAGGATCGCAAAGCGTGACTATCTAACCCCAAGAGAGAGAAAGAGAAAGAGAGAGAGAGAGAGAGGGAGACAGGCCAGACAGATGCCTATTGGCTGTTTCAGGCTTCCTCGTACCATTCTTTTACCATAGTGGTCACAGGGGAGGGTTGATGCTTTCACGGTTACAGCGGTCGAGAGGGGGTTTGAAACAAGCTTTCTGAGCTAAAAGGGAAGTGAGAGCGAGAGAGAGAGAGAGAGAAAATCGCGAGTTGCGTCGTACGGCAAAGCTCGACATAGTTTGCCGCACCCAACCAAGCGCTCGTATGCGGCAACTCGCTCGTGCGCTTGCCGATGATAAAGCCGGCTGGTATAGCAACGAAATTTCATCCCCCATAACAGAGAGAGAGAGAGAGCGAGATACCTGAAACCCCCCCCCCCCCCCCCCCGCGAGCTCAAAGTCCCGCACTAGACGCACATAGCCGAGTGGCAAAACGCAACAGTCGCAACCGACCTTCGTGCTACCCTGTACCCTTATCTTGCTGTTACGAACTCCTGGAAACCTCGACTTCCTCCTCCCTCCTCCCTCCTCCTCCTCCGTTTAACCTGAAAATATCCTCCCTGCACCCTCAAAATCCTACCCTCGAGCCTCAACGAAGCGGAATATTCTCTCTGTTGCTACGGAGGGGAGACCTTTTGCTGTCATGGCACTTTGATACAAATTTTTATACCGATAATTCAAACTAAGCCCAAATTCGTCCGCGGTGTGTGTGTGCTCCAATGAAAACCAATGGTACACGCGTGTTTTTTTTTGGCCTCATTGAGGAACTTTTGATGTTCCTAAAAAAAAAAGTGATATCGAGTGAACAGACTCAGGCTTGGAATTCGTAGTGTGCTCGCGCGATGCAGCAAGTGCGGAGTCTGCCACCTGCATGTACATCGCTCGTGTATGTGTGCGTAACTAAGGGTGGAATTGATAATTCTGCCAGGAGAGAAAATATAACACTTTTGAAAACCGCCCAGCGAGTCCTGCCATTGAGAGATATCACAAGCATCGCGTCCCATTTTTGCTTGTCGCTCACGCGATGATATTTTATAAAGTGTCTCAGGGTCATTCGAGAGAGTTCAATTGTTCTTTCGCGCTTCAATCGTCATTGTCAAGTTCAACACGTTGAACACGCCCAAAGTTTTTCATCGAATCTCAGCAGGAAGAAAAAAAAAATAGCGAACAATATAATCAACATATCGTGGATTGCCGAGTGTGCTTAACAAAGCTCCAGGTTGAATTCGGCGAGAGTGAGCGCGCGAGACTTGCAGATACGAAAATTGCGCTTGCGAGTTTGTTTCTGTAGAATATGTAGAAAGCTATTTGCAATTCGAGGCTTTCCTCCGGACATTTTGGAAGAGAACATTCGATGGGGAAGAGGGGAGCTTTGCTCTCTCCCTGGCTCGTGTAATTTTAGGAACTTCTTCCTCTCTCTCTCTCTCTCTCTCTCTCTCTTTCTTTTTCTCTCACCATCGTTTTCGTACACACGTTTTGCTCCAAGCTTTTGAAACTCGCTTGGCTCTACGAACTGTGCTTTTATACCCACGGGTTATAAGTCTCGGCGTGTGGCGCGGTTGTGTCCCTGTCCGACTCTGATACGAGGGCACTGACCGCTCTCTCATATTCCTCCGTGACTCCCAAAAAGCTCTTGCTCGCCAGCGGTCGAAAGCCCAAAGAGATACCGCAAAAAAATATCGCACGACAGAAATAAAGAGAGAGAGAGAGAGAGAGTGAGGGGTTCATGAGAATTTATCGCGAATTGTGAGTTCATCAAGGTCTTGGGGGGGAATCAAGAAATTCTTCATTGAAAATGAAATAACAAATCTCAGCTGACTCTCGCTATACTCGTGATTTATTGAACTCGCTGAACATGATCCTGTATCGACGAGAATTCCGGGAGCGCGATTTTGAATGACAACTCCGTCCGAAAATACAATTTTTCTTGCGACGAAAGCAAAACACATTTTTCATACGAGCCAACTTTTTCCCGCAGCCACGCCAGTGGAGTTTTGATAAACAATTCGTATCTATCCGGCCTTTGCAAGCGTCAATGGCTTCTCTTTGATATCAAAAATTTTGATAAACGCTTACCAGCAACACGCAAGTTCGATAATTAAAAAAAATAATAATAATAATAATAACAATTGTGATAAAACTTTGAACCGTGCAATTGCGAATTTATGCCTTGGGGATTCTCTTTTGTAAAGTGCGAAAAGTATGAAAAAATTCTGCTATAGTTAAAGAGAGAAAAGAAAATCTACGCACAGCCCTATCGAAGCCATCATATATAGGAGGGTTTGGACCAAGAGCAGAGGAGGACACCCCATGATCGATCCGTAGAGAACGGGCAGCCGTCACTATATATATATATATATATATATGCAGTGCAAAAAAGGGAAATAACCGGGGAACGAGAAGTGAATTGCGTGTGACTCTATACCGGCCAACGACATATCGCGTCCGTTTTTTAGCGTTTTTTTTTTTTTTTTCGTATAATAATTCTGAAATTCAGGGAGAAAGAGAGAAAACGAAAGACACGAGAAAATAGTCGAAATTTTGGAAAATTGTGTGTGCGCGCGCGTGTGTGGTGTGTTTCCGCGTTTTAAAGTTTGTGCGTGTTGATCGAATGCTAATGAAGTGATAATTAGGATGATGGTGGATCGTGTGGAGGGTCACCTCTTCATGTATCGACGTCCCGTCTATCGGGTCTTCCAGTACCTCGAAACAAGCGAGTAAGTATAAGAAACAAAACCGGCTGTAGAGATTTTCGAAATTTCCAAATTTCGTTGCAACAAATATGAAAGTTCAGTGTGGCTTGACGAAATTTATGTCAAGGTGGCTCATCGGTGAATTAAAAAACCGATTATACGAATGAAACTTCGGGAGAGTGTCATTTAAGATGCAATGAACGCTCTCTCAAAATTTCAGGGTATATGTTGCCAGGCAAATTATTGCGAACGAGTAATTTAAAATTACTTATTTTAACATGGGTCTTGTGACAGTTGATTCCATTTTCACCGGAAGTGACATGATACCTTTTGATAAAGACGAGAGATCTTATTCAAATTTTCAGTATTGAAAGATGAAATCGTGAACTTTCCAATGGTATTTTAAAAATTGTGTCTTGCCAGGGATTTTCCCGAGAAATTTAATCGCGAAAGTCATCGTGTGTGCAAATCTCGGATACAATATATGTCTGTCATTCTGCACGCGAGGAAACATATGAATATCAGCTATCGTTTTTTACTTGATCGCTCCGACAGCGTTAAATACTTTTGTCAGTTGAGACTTCATTTATAATATTATTTATAATAAATTATGGATAAAACATCACGGGAAACGTCATCGAAATTCATAAATTTTATTTAGACAGAGTATTTAGTAAATATTATGTATAGGTTTTATGATTTTTTTTCACGTCACGATTTTTGACTAGTTGCGTCACTAATGGGCCGCCTTAAGGTATAGGTCCTCGTGAAAATGCGTTTACAATGAGAATTTGTTGAAATTTATAGCGGACGAAGAGAATTCTAGTATACTCAACTTCTCGTGAAATTCTCTGGACAGACTCGTTCAAAATTTCGCTGCATACGATCACTAGGGCCGTGTAAATTTTATCATGCGGTACATAGGAAACTTTCTCGCACTATTGTAGCACGAGGACTACCTTGAGCCAGACGTATATCGAGCAAGGAGTCTCTTTTGAGCTTTAGTTTCCTCAAAGAGCAAAAGCTTCGCGATTGCGAAAAACAAATATTACGAGGATGCGAGCTTTAGTTTTTATTTTAATCTTCACACTTTAACTCTAATCTCTGAGGCTTGGTTGATTCAGGATTTTCAAGACCATGTTGGAATTATTGTAAGCGTTATTGTTTTAGTTTTTGTTTTTTTTTTTTTTTTTTTTCATTTTCACTCGATGGCCTATTTTTCTCGAGTCTGATAATTGATATCTCGATAAACATGAATTATCGTATCGCGTGAATCTCTTTGCAGATTCTCACCAAATTATCCGCTAAAATGTAAATTTAATTTCAAAATAAATGCCATAATTAGTAACTCGAAAACAAACACCGATTAAATCATTATTTAATTGGACGATATTTGTTTTATCTCAACGAATATTATTATTACTTTAATGAAACGTAAGTTTATTCGTGAAATAATTATTACTTTGATTTTAGGTGATTTGAAAAATTTTGATTTAATTGTAATTTTGATCGTTTCAAACGATTATAAAATAAATCTTCTTTTCATTTTATATCGAAACAGAGTTGACATTGCTTGAATGTTTTTTTTTTTTATAGCAATTTTAATATTGATTAGAACTAATTTCGCGGACATTTAAAAAATCTTCGATCCAAATGAATTTTTTTATGTTTTTTTTTGTTTTTTTTTTTTTTTTTTTTTTTTAAATCATGTGACAAGGGCATTTTCTCTCGTAATGTACGTAAGAAGTTTCTCTGGGGCAAAATGAGCTAGATAAAAATGATTTTAATCTTAACTGCGTGCTCCGATCGCGGCTAGCTAGACCTCCAGGGAATAGAAAAAGTTCAGCATCGACAGGATATAGAGAGGAAGTCGCGTTTTACGCTGGCTTAGGGCGTCAACGATCGAAGGATTTGCACGTAGGAAGCATTTCCTGCAATAACATATCGATGAAACGGAAATTAAGTTCTCGTTATAATAGATTCGACGATGCTCGTGGCTTACTAATGAGGGAGGGGGGGAGGGGTAAATATCCGTTAGATCGCCGCATATCCTCTCGATTATTCGAGATACAATTTTTTTTTTTAATCCAAAAAAATATTTCGGGTCAAGAATTTGAATTATTTGATTATCGCGAATCGAATATAAAGAATACTGCGGGCAAATCTTTTAGAGAGTTTTCCATTTTATAGAGAGAATTATCGACTTTGAATTTATAATTAAAAAAAAAATTTCAAACATTAATGCGCAAAAATAAAATTAACAATGATAATTTAAAAAAAAAAATCTTTCTAGAATTTTCTAAATTTTAATGCACAAACGATTTTCGTTTCTATTTTTTTACTGGTCGAGAGATTCAGGGATTGATGGAAAAAAAAAACAAAATTGTAATTCCGTTTTTCTTTTGTTTGGTTTGGAAAATAATTTCGGCTCGAGAATTCGATGTACTTTATCATCGAATTGAATTGAGAACGCTGTGCAATTTTTTTTGAAGAATTTGCTATTTTATAGATGGAATTATTGATTGTCAATTTATCATAAAATAAATTTTAAATAAAATGTTGATACATTTTCTACTTTTTAAAATCTTAATGCCCAAATATATATATATATATATATATTAGGCCGGTTTTTTTGTAATTTTTTTTTATCTTTTTACGTACCCTTCAAAAAGTTAGTTGTTAGCTTCAAACGAAGCCTCGTGAAACCGGGACTCGGTAGCAAAATTCTAAAAGGTTACTCATCCGGTTTGAATTTTTCAAACACTCCAACGGAAATATCTCGAAAACTATACAAGTTAGGAAGCTCTTTTTGGTTTCATTTTGTAGATAATTAAATTTTTTTTAAAAAAACTCCTGACCACTGTACATCCAAATGTTCATCTTGTACTCGATACGAACGTTTAAAGTCGAGTTAACCGAACAAATCAATGAAGATGCTTATTGCCTTGAAAATTTTGATTTCACCCGCGTTCCAAGCTGATACCAATTATGTCACGCAAACTATTTCATGAAAAATTAAATTATCTACGCGATATGTCGCTTAATTTTCTCTCTATCTTTTACCGCTCACCGTACAGTTCAAAGTAAAAATTTTAAAATTGATAAATTCCTCGATAAGATAATTGTTACATTTTAGCTCACAGAAACTTTTCTAATTAATTTGAGTTCCACTGTTTCGAAACGCAGTGGAACACGCTATTAGGAGTAGGCTATCGGAAAATAATCCCTTTCTACCTGAATGATAAAACTTTAGCACCGGCGCAACTGTACAATTTATTGTTGGTAAATGAAAAATTTGAATTTTCGCGCCCTACGGCTACGCCGCGTATGATCGATAATTTTTTCACTACTTCTCCCTGTACCCAGAGATGAGGAGTCGCGTTGGTCCAAGGGTACAATGCTCTATATTAACTAAAAATGAGGAACCAAAGCGGTTCGTCCTGCGAGTCGTTTATTGTAATTCGTTTTATTGTAATAAAACGAGTCTCTATTAACAAACTCCGGAGCAATTTAAAATGATAAACTCGTTTTTTTTTTTTCAATTTTTATTTCAAACTATATTGCAAGCGGTAGAAGATATAGGGTGACTGAACCAGTGAATGAACGCATAAGCCTTTTTTCTATTTCCATAAAGCCGTATAATTTAACTTATTACGAATTTCTTTATGAGCTAATTAGATCTTATAGAACAATGTTCACAGAATATAAAAAAAAATATTCGAAGTGCCCTGTTCGCAAGGATTTTGTAAAAAAAAAATTATAATGAACGAAATTACCAATTTCCCAGTGAATGAACAAAAATTCCAATGAATGAACTCTTATCTTTCCAGTTAATGAACGTACAATGGAACCAGAGATGCGTACGCATACTCGTGCGTTTTGAGGTTATGAAAAGCCTTTTCAACGCTCGTTCAATCACTGGAAATAGGTTAAAAAGCTGGACCAGTGAATAAACGGCCATATATCGCATACAATATTGGGTTTTTGACCAAAAATTCATTAATATAATTGAAGCTTAGCAATGTATAACGTTGAAAAAATTATTGCATATCTTTTAAAAAGATTTATCGAGGTGATATGGAATATTCTGGTATTCGATGCACAGTCAGATGGTTATAACAACATGGCTGTCTCTTATGAATATGCGCCCCAAGTACGAAAAAAAAATCCATAGCATCGCAAATCTTTAACAGCGTCAAATAATATCACTACTAGATGTTTTCTCAGAATTTTCACTTCATTGTGAATACAAAATTCTTCATAATAATAGAATCATATCTCTGCCGTTTAATTAAAATACTAAGCCTGTTCATTCGCTGGTAGGTGTTCATTCACTGGTTCGGTCACCCTATATAGATAATCGTAACACGTATCGTGTAAATAATTGAATTTTCTATGAAATAGTTCGCCTGACATTATTTGTATCAGCTTGGAACACGGGGTGAGATAAAAATTTACAAGGTGATAAGCATCTTCATTCATTTGTTCGATGCACTCAACTTTAAGGCGGCCCATCAGTGACAAAACTAGTCAAAAATCGTGACGTGAAAAAAAATCATAAAACCTATCATAATATTTTCTAAATACTCTGTCTAAATAAAATTTATGAATTTCGATGACGTTTCCCGTGATATTTTATTCATAATTTATTATAAATAATATAAATAAAGTCTCAACTGACAAAAGTATTTAACGCTGTCAGAGCGATCAAGTCAAAAACGATAGCTGATATTCATATGTTTCCTCGCGTGCAGAATGACAGACATATATATTGTATCCGAGATTCGCACACACGATGACTTTCACGATTAAATTTCTCGGGAAAATCCCTGGCAAGACACAATTTTTTAAATACCATTGCAAAGTTCACGATTTCATCTTTCAATACTCAAAATTTGTATAAGAACTCTCGTCTTTATCAAAAGGTATCATGTCACTTCCGGTGAAAATGGAATCAACTGCCATAAGACCCATGCTAAAATAGGTAATTTTAAATTACTCGTTCGCAATAATTTGCCAGGCAACATACCCTGAAATTTTGAGAGAGCGTTCATTGCATCTTCTTCATTCATCTCCCGAAGTTTCATTCGTATCGCCGGTTTTTTAATTCACTGATGAGCCACCTTAAACGTTCGTATCGAGTACAAGATGAACATTTAGGTGTAATACAGTAGTCTCGACCTTTTTTTTATAGAAAATTTGATTATCTACAAAATGAAACCCAAAAACAGCTTCCCAATTTGTATATTTTTCGAGATATTTCGGTTAGAGTGTTTGAAAAATTCAAACCGGATGAGTCACCTTTTAGAATTTTACTGCCGAGTTCCGGTTTCACGAGGCTTCGTTTCAGGGCTAAAAACTAAGTTTTCGAGGGGTACGTAGGAAGAAAAAGAAAAAAAAAAAAGTTCAAAAAAATCATGGTATCGGTCGATTGAAATGAAAAAAACAATTTTATATCGTTTTTTTTTTTTTATTATTATTTTTCTTGGAAAAAATACAGACAGGATTTTTTTCATCACATTCAATTAAAGGTTCATCGTAATCGTCGAAAATCATCACAATCGATGAATATAATACATCAATTATCAATTAAATCAATTTAAGCTTAAAAAAAAAATCGTAATCAGCGAAAATTGAATTCCGTTCTCGTCTCACAATCGGTAGTTCCGTCGGCCTTCACGTAACAAGTATTAACGTTGTACACCGGTACGTTTCGTAAGATCGAGATTCTCGGTCGACTCGGTGTATTCGCAAAGATTCGCTCGTTGTTGAAATTCTCCCGTGGCGCCAGACGCGAATTCCTCGCGTACCAGGGATCTTTGAAAATCCCGAGGGACCCTTCCGTCACGGGAGTCTCGATATCCTGAAAATTCCTTGGAAAAACGTTTCTCGCCTCGCTCGGGATTTCCCGTCTCGTCCACTCGTTATTTCCATCGGGAAACTCGGTTTTATTCTCCGTCAATCGTGTCTCGTCGAACGACACGCTTTCTCGTATTTCCGGCAACGAGCGAGCCTGCGTCGGTGACTTTTCCGTCTCCGAACATTTTCCCACCGGCTCGTATGGCTCGGATACTTTTTTACGTATCCAATTCATGTTTTTCGCGATACTCGCGTATCTCCATTCGACCCAATTTTGAACGTCGTCGCACGTATACGCCAAAAGACCAATCTCAAAAATGAAAAAATAAAAAAAAAAAAATTTAATAGAAATTAGCGCATCGCTTGCTCATTGATCGATATCGCTCGCAAAGATCCCTCGATGAGTATGAAAATTTATCATTTTCAAGCTTTTATTTTTGAATTCGATATCCGGAACAATTAACGAAAAACAAATTTTTTAATTACAATTTGATACGACGGTAACGATGATTTTTTGAAAGTTTCAAAATTTTCTCCAATTCGAATCTCTCGATCGATTTTTCCCGCATTCAATACACCAACCGTGATCGTACCGAATGTTTATTTTTATTTTTCAAAAAAGGTTCGGCTAATTAGCAAAAAAAATTGCGAAAATTGGAGCTATTGGAGATTTTTTTAAATTGAAAATAAAAAAAATAATAAATAATTTTAACCGCCAAACTTTTGGCTCGATAGCCAAAAATTTGCGGTAGAGCTATTGGAAATATTTTTCAAAATTTCAATTTTTTTTTTTGAAATCCGAATCCCTCAAGCGATTCTTGCCAAATTCGGTGCCTGTGACCGAGTCCATTTGTGTAAAAAAAAATTAGCTCGATAGCCGAAGAATTGAAAAAGTTGAAGCGTCCATACAGACGATTTTCGAAAAATTAAAAATCATCGGAAAAATTAAAAATTCTGAAGTGATTTGAACGAAAATTGCGGCAAACGAAGGTGGCTGCATGATTTATCTGTGTACCAACATTATCTCGTGACGTTTTGAGACATTTTTTACTTACCGGCATGAAAATCTCGAAATTTTTTTTTTTTTTCTTTATGAAAACAAAATTTTCTCTTACGAAGAAGCAAAAAAGAAAATTCGTCCCGTTATATTTTTTTCTTATACGCTTCATAAACGTTTGACAAGCGAGAAATTTAGTTATTATTTTTTAAATGACTTTATTTTTGGTACAAAAAAAAATAATATCTCCGGAGAAATTTCATGAAATTTTTAATTTATTATTATACGTAAATAACCTTAAGATTGCCAAAATTTTGATCGTCCAATTATTCAAACATTTTTATTGTTATTTTTACGAAAAAAACTTTCGACAATAATAAAAAATGGAATCTCGAGAATGCTCAAATAAAGAAAAAAAAAAAAAACTCTCACGATTATTCGATCGAATTATAACGCGAAATTAATTTTCAAATTGCCTCAGACATTAAAAAAAAAAAACATTCACGAAAATTGGATCTAACTTTTTGATTTAAAAAAAAAAAAACTTAATTTTTCTATCCTCAAAAAATATGATCGAAAGTATGTTTAAATATTTTATATTTTTATGCAAAAAAAAAAAAAAAAAAAGAAATAATGAGAAAGGCATTCTCACCAATGTCCCATCGGTAATGAGTGGTGAACCGAGCGGTGGGCAATCCTCGTAAATCGGTGGAGGATTTTCGAGATCTTTGTCGTCGATCGACGCATCCGATGAAACGACGATCGTTTCGCCGCTGCTCGGTGGCACGAGGCTCGCCACGACTTTCGTAAAGACGCTTACGAAGCTGCCGATTGTCTTATTTTTCTTGTCGTTCGGCATGAGCGTGCCGAAAATCGTACTGCCATTTCCATTTCCATTTCTGATAGAAATTTCTGATTCTTCCTCGATCTTCGATTCGTCATCACCGAGCACAGTCCCGAGTCTCTTCATCGTCTCGTCAACGACCTTTTTCGCAAATAATTCCATGGCTTCGCGATTCTCGCTGGAAAATTTCTTCGACATTGTTTCCTCGATTTTTTCCCAATCAACCGCAGCCAATTGCTCCTCGATGTTTATACCTTCCTCCTCGAGGGCTCGCAGAATAGGTATATCTATTTTTTTTTTAATATTTCAAAAATGAATAATAATATTAAAATAATAATAATAATAATTTAATAATGATAATAACATAGCTGGGCGGTAATTCAAGTATCCGGTACTTGCGATGTCCTGGAAGTAGAGTACTTGAAGTACAGAGTACTTCAAAAGTATTTCAAGTCTTGTACTTGAATTTTCACGTATTAGGCCTGTACTTTAAGTATTTTCACTTAAATTTTCAAGTACTTTCCTGTACTTCAGGTACTTTTTCAAGTACCCAGTATGAAGTACTTTTGAATACGTCTTGCTAATGATTGCATGTATAACGCCTTTGAATGAGCAAATTGAGGAACGTTCTGCATCAACTTTTGATTAAGATTGTAAGGAATGAACGTTCAAAGGCTCAAGCTAAGGTAATTACGGTGTTATTGTCAATGCGTAGTTCCGTTTTTAACAGTCCGTGCATTATATTCTTGATTTTTTTTTTTTTCTATTTGAAACCTGAAGCTAAATATAAGTCTCAATTACAATGGTCAATGCTATTTTTTAAAATTATTTCTAATTTTTTGTTTCAATATTTCTCTTTCAATCTGCCTAACCTGAGTGAATCGCACAATGTGAAAATATGTTTTGATACAAAAAAGTACTCGAATCAAAATCGAATGAGCTCAAAGAGTACGTAAGAAATCAAATATAAATACTAGAACTGACGTGATGCGTATATCTGAAAACTTTGAAAGTATTTTATACTTGATACTTGACGTATTTCAAGTACCCCAAATATTTAGTACTTGAAGTACTTGGTACTTCAAGTATTTATGGTATTTGGTACTTGAAATGTGCGAGTACTTCAAATATTGACAATACTTTGTAGTTTGGACTCGAAGTACTTCCAGCACGTCGTACTTTGGACGTGAAGTACGTCAAGTACTTTGGGTTCGAAGTACATCAAATACGTCGGACTCGAAGTACTTCGAATACTTTGGACTCGATGTACTTCGAATACTTTGGACTCGATGTACTTCAAATACGTTGTGCCCGAAGCAAGGCAGACACTTTGGGTTCGAAGTGCTTCAAGTACTTTGGGTTTGAGGTGCTTCGAGTACTTCGGACTTGGAGTACTTCAAGTACTCCAAGTACTTGTACTCCAAGTACTACAAGTTTTGGTATACTTAGAGTACTCTGTATTTGAAGTACTTCGCGTACTTTGGATTTAAAGTACTTTGCGTACTTTGGATTTGAGGTACTTCGAGTAATTTGTAACGTGTGTCGGAAGTACTTCAAGTACTTCGTTTTGGAAGTGCTTCAAGTACTTTGTACTGGAAGTACATCAGGTACTGCGCACTGAAAGTACTTCAAGCACCGTTCAAGTGCAAAACAAGTACGAAGCACCGTTCAAGTGCTTTGCACCGTGTACCGGACGTACTTCAAGTACTTTGTACTTTGTACTCGAAGTTCTTCGAGTACTTACAATAATTTCTACTTTGTACTTAAAGTACTTTCCGGTACTTTGCCCAGCTCTGAATAATAATAAAAATTTCCATTATTATTATTATTATTAATTTAATATTAATTTGTGAATAAATATATTTCACGACGAAATTATTCCAACTCACTTGCATCTCGTGATTTTCCTCTATCCGCGAAAACGTCAAGATTCAATGTATCCTTTTTCGTTCCTCCTTGTGCCTGATTCTTCCGTCTCGACGCTACCAACGTTTTCACCTTTCTTCGCTTCTTCGTGGCTGAAGTATCCGCGTTCTTCTGCGAGCTCCGATTGCCCGAGGCGTCTCGTGGCTCTTTGCTGAAGAAAATCGGAGCCGCTGCCAATTTTATGGCGCTTCGAATTCTTCGGGCGAGAATGTAAGTTTTGTTGGGCACTAATTCCTTGTTAATTAATCCGGGAACTTCGAGGGCGGCGTCGGGAAATTCGCGATAGCTCGGTGGCTCGTCGTCGTGCCTCGGCGCTGGCAGATGTTGGGCTTTTATTATTCGCGCAGTGTGTCGATTCTGATGTCGCGCAAAAATTCGTATTTCACGCATTAAAAATTGTTCGTTATTTATTTTATTTTTTTTTTTTTTTCATAAAAAATAAATTTATCGAAACAAACATTGTAATAAATTTTATTTTTTTTGTCTTTTTTATTGACGCAATTCGGATGAATTGAAAGCAATTTTTCGTAATTAAAAGTTTCATCAACTAATTTCAATAAATACGTATGAAAAATTGTATACCAATTGTTTGGAATTAATTTAAAAAATTCAGATTCGATTAATTCAAATTTGATTGGTTAAATTTTATTCGTTGCACTTTTGTAATCACGTAATTTAGATAAATTAAAATGTTTTTTTTTTTCAAATTGAAAATTTCATAGCTTAAATTTCATAAACAAGTATGAAAAATTCTGTCAATTTTTTGGAATTAATTAATAATATTAAATTTAATTTATTGAAATTTGAATAGATCCATTCATTTTGTTTTTTTTTTTTTCTTGCACTTTTGTATACTCACGTCAAAGCCTTGCACTATCGTGATAAGATCGCAGCTCGCTCGGCAGCACATATGCGCCACATCGTCGTTAATTCCCTTGGGTAAGCTCGGAATAATGACATCTCGAGCGACAAAGCTACGGAGCAAACGGTACAAGTGCAATTAAAAAAAAAAAAAAAATATTTTAATCGGTCAATTAACGAAATTTTCACGTCTCATGTACGATTCTCATGCGAACCTGCACTCGAGATATATAAGGGCCACATTGTTCGTTGCATAATCCTTTGAGTCTACGTCGTATTCGTATTCCGGATGCATCTCGTAACGGTTTATCTTGATGACATAAGCACGGGGATCCGTTGCACCGACCAGTATCCCAAGATCAGCGTCAATGTTGTGTCTACATTGAAATTAATTATTGGCAAATTTCTCGTCTTTGCAATGACTTATTGAACACGCGATTAAAAAAAAAAAAACAAAAAATAAAAATTAACGAAATTTTGCCGCTTAAAAAATTATTTTGTAATCCATTCAGCTTAAAAATTATTACAAAATTTTTTTTTTACGCTCATCAGATATATATTTACCACGGAAAATTATAATTTGAACAAAATATTTTTTGCTTTTTTCTTTCGAAAAAAAATAAAAATAAATGCATCTGAAAATATACAAATTTTGATTGCTCACTTGTAAATGTCAGCAAAGTGCATGCAGGATGCCGTCGTAATTGCATGTTTGAGAGTCAACACGGCACCGCTGCACATGAAATATCTCCGATTGCTGAAAATTTGTCCAGCTTGCAATTTGCCTTGTTCTGGATTTCAACGTCTCGTTCATAATTTTCAAACTTTTTTTTTTCGTCACTCGTGACAATCCACGAAACACGAATTAATTAAAAATTACATTACGAGACGTCGGTCATGAAAAATCATCGCAAAAGAAAAAGTACAAGTGTAACATTTTTCAAATTTTACATCAGATTAAACGAGATCTGAAGATTAATCTTGAAAAACATTTTTTTTTTAAATTCCCTATAGTCTTCCCTTAAAGCAAAAATTTAATGATAATAGTAATAGCTTTTTTTCAGTCATTCGAATTTTAGAATGAAGCTTCTCATATTTTAAAATTTTGCTATCTCATAGAGGAAGCTTTGTAATAATGAAAAAAAAAATTCGTGATTTTTATGCATAAAAATTACATTTATGAAAAAAATTTTAGACGTATGTGTGCTGTGTGCTGAATTCAAACCTCCTATAACTTGAGGAGGATTTAGGCTGCAGCGTTACCTTTTCCGTAGAAAAATAAAGCATTACAGCCCCTTGTACTGCAATTTTCGTCAAAATTCCGCCAAAACTACAAATTTTATGTAATTCTGAAATTTTCAAAAAATTTCTGCTCCATCGCAAATTTTGAGATATCGTGGTCAATTTTTTTTTTGTACAGATAAGCTAAGGGACAAAGATTTTTTAAATAGAATGTGGCAAGAATCGCTCACGGGGGTGAAATTTTTTTTAATTTTGGAATTTTTGAAAAATGACTATAAGCGCTCTAACTTTTGTAAATTTGGAGATATCGAGCTGAATTTTTCTACAAAAAATAGGCCAGAGAATAAGGATGTGAATTTGGAAATGTGGAATGTGGAAAGTGAATTTGGCAAGAATCGCTCAAGGGGTTGAAATTTTTTTTAATTTTGAAATTTTCAAAAAATTACTATTAGCGCTCTAACTTTTGTAAATTTGGAGATATCGAGCCAAATTTTTCTACAAAAATAGACCAGGGAATAAGAATGTTTGGTAGTAAATTTGGCTCAAGGGGTTGAATTTTTTTTTAATTTTCAAATTTTCAAAAAATTACTATTAGCGCTCTAACTTTTGTAAATTTGGAGATATCGAGCCAAATTTTTCTACAAAAATAGACCAAGGAATAAGAATGTTTGGTAGTGAATTTGGCAAGAATCGCTCAAGAGGTTGAAATTTTTTTTAATTTTGAAATTTTCAAAAAATTACTATTAGCGCTCTAACTTTTGTAAATTTGGAGATATCGAGCCAAATTTTTCTACAAAAATAGACCAGGAAATAATAATGTTTGGTAGTGAATTTGGCAAGAATCGCTCAAGGGGTTGGAAATTTTTTAAATTTTGAACTTTTCAAAAAATTACTGTTAGCGCTCTAACTTTCGTAAATTCGGAGATATCGAGCTGAATTTTTCTACAAAAATAGGCCCGGGAATAAGGATGTTTGGTAGTGAATTTGGCAAGAATCGCTCAAGGGGTTGAAATTTTTTTTAATTTTGAAATTTTCAAAAAATTACTGTTAGCGCTCTACTTCCGTAAATTCAGAGATATTGAGCCAACTTTTTCTACAAAAATAGGCCAGGGAATAAGAATGTTTGGGATTGAATGTGGCCAAAATCGCTCAAGGGGTTGAATTTTTTTTAATTTTGAAATTTTCAAAAAATTTCTGATATCGCCCTAACTTTCCTAAATTTGGAGATAGCGAGCCAAATTTTTTTTCTATAAATAGAAATAGAAAGATTTTCGCTATTGAATTTGGCAAGAATCACTGAAGGGGTTGAAATTTTTTTAATTTTCAAATTTTCAAAAAATTACTATTGGCTCTAACTTTCGTAAATTCGGAGGTATCGAGCCAAATTTTTCTACAAAAATAGACCAGGGAATAATAATGTTTGGTATTGAATTTTGCATAAATCGCTCAAGGAATTAAAATTTTTTTAATTTTGAAATTTTCAAAAATATCTAATAGCGCCCTAACTTTCCTAAATTTGGAGATATCGAGCCAAATTTTTTTTCATACAAATACGCTAAAGGACAAAGATTTTTTACATTCAAATTGGCAAGAATCACTGAAGGGGTTGAAATTTTTCTAAAAATTTTCAATTTTCGAAAAATCTCCGTGATCGCTCTGACGTTTGTAAATTTCAGGTTATTTAGCCAAAACTTTGTACATAAATAAATTATGAAACAAGAATGTATGATTTTGAATTTGGCAAGATCCGCTCGAGGCGGGCTTCGGATTTCATAAAATTTTGAAATTTTCGAAAAATATATCTGTGATCACTCGGACTGTCGCAAATTCGAGATTATCAATCCAAACAAATTTACAATACGTATAAGCTAAGAGACAGGATATTAAATTTCGCAAGAATCAATCGAATTTCGAAAAAATGCAAATCTGCAATTTGCATATGTTGCTTCCTCATTGCGAAGCTTTCTCTGTATATATATGAACCAGCCAAAATTACGAACAATATCTCCTCATAGAGGTAACTTTGTAATGAGAAAGCAATGTCCAAGTTTCCAATTTGCACGTTATTTTTTCCTTTCTCGATAATTTCCCAAAAAAAAAAAACAAAAAAAATTGAATAAATTTTTATTCGAATTTCGCCGATGTGCTCGGATTAAACGTACGTGACTTGCTTGGCGGGCGAGCAGCAAGGCGGTATATCCTCGTCTCTGACGATGAGTGCTTGCATCTTGAAGCTCTCTTCGTGATCCTCGAAATCTTTCTTGATCCATGCATCATTCTCGCTGGCTCGTTTGCCTCGTTTCTTCGTCTCGACCCCGCGATTATAATTGCCATCGCGATTAATTCGAGACTCGTCAATCGGAACGTTGGGTCGAACTTTGCGCATTTTCCCACGTACGTTTCCTCGAGCATTCGGCATGGAAGTTTCCGATAATTCGTGAAACTCCCTAGAAATTTCTCGATTAATTGCCCCATCGTTTTGGCCAATTATGGCATTGTAATCGTCATCAACGCCATCATCATCATCAACTCGTTTCTCTTCATGTCCACGTATCAGATTATTATCCACCGGTACTAAACCCGCGAGCAATCCATTATTCTTATCAATTATTTTCTCAACATTTGTGTCCTCCTTTTTCCTTCGATTTTCCCATTTTTTCGCTGCCTTCACGCGACGCTGCTGAATTATCTTCTTCACCATTTTGCTCATCGCGTTTTGCAAATTTTCGCGCAATTTTTCGCTCTTAGCGCCAGCGTAATCCTGGCTCTTTCGGCTGGAATTCATTGCCGGATACTCGGCGCGTTCGTTGGATTTAACCTTTCGATCGAACGTGTCATTACGTTCGATTTTATATCGCGCGAGGTCGTTCGTGCGAGACGAGAAAATTGACAGTATGAGTATAAGAAGGATAATCATGATTGGCGACATGTTTCGTTGATGGCACTTTTGATCGATCAACGTGAAACAGAGAGAAGAAAAAGATAATTAAAAAAATTAATTAAAAACGTTCCCCAGTAAAATGTGACAATGACGATTGAGCGTTAGAGAGCGAGAGAAAGAGAGAAAGAGAGAAAGAGAGAAAGAGAGAGACCTGAGAACCGTTGAGCAATTGAACTTGCGCGGTCATTACTGACGCGCGATTGTCGCACGCATATCTTTGAACGGGCCAATTTGCCTCTTTGCGCCAGGTAGGTAAAACGGCCATTCGAGTTTCATGAACTCTCGCAATAACGGGACAAGTTTAATGAGCTATTAATACCGGCAATTAGAGCATGTGGCATTTCTGTTTTTTTTTTCTTTCTTTCTTTCTTTCTTCCTTTTTAAATGCCAATCGCGATAATTTCAATCGGGGGAAATCCCATAACTCGATGCCCGAGCAAATTAACGTTTTTTTTTTTTTTTCTGGACTGCCGATAGGATTTCACGAAGTTGATTGTCGAAAACGAGAAAACAAAAAAAAAAACACGTCAATGGCTTTTTGAAGGGGGTATCATAAAAATTTTCACAGCTCAATGTGAAATTTGTTTCATTCTCGTTATTTATGCGGTTTCGTTTGCAATAATTATTCGATGAATGATTCGATGAAATCGCGGGAGGCCATTCGTAATGACTTTGTGACGAAAATCACTGTAAGAATTTAAATGAACTTTCGTACATTTATTGTTTTTTATTTATTTATTTGTTTTTTTTTTAAATATTTTTCAACTTTATAATAACGCTCGACTCGCTGCTAATTCTCTTTGCTTTTTTTTTCGTTGATGTCAATTGAAATTATATTCCAGCTAATCGTTTCAAAATTTCGTTATTCGCAATCTCTATACAATTTCTCATAATAATATTCATACATGACTGAGCTGGGAAAAGTACCAGAAAGTACTTGAAAAAGTACTCGTGTATTTCAATTACTTGAAATACGTCAAGTATCAAGTATCAAATACTTGTCAAGTTTTCAAGTATACATCTCGTGAGTTCCAGTACTTATATTTGATTTCTTGCGTACTCTTTGAACTCATTTGATTTTCATACGAGTACTTTTTGTATCAAAAAATATTTTCACACTGTGCAATTCACTCAAGTTAGACGGATTGGGACAGAAGTATCAAAACGAAGAATTGGAAATAATTTTAAAGAACAGCATATTGACGATTGTAATACAGATTTATTTAGCTTCAGGTTTGAAAAGGAAACAAAAAAAAATCAAGAATATAATGCACGGTTTGTTAAAAACGGAGCCATGCATTGACAATGACACCGTAACTACCGCAGCTTGAGCCCTTTGACATTCCTTACAATCTTAACCAAAAGATGACTCCGAACGTGCCTCAATTATATATTCAAAGGCGTTATACATGCAACCAGCAGCAAGACGTATTCAAAAGTACTTCATACTTGGTACGTGAAAAAAGTACTCGAAGTACAGGAAAGTATTTGGAAATTTAAGTATAATAATTTGAAGTACAGTTCGAGTACTTGGAAATTAAGGTACAAATACTTGAAGGTCGAGTACCTGGAAATTTAAGTACAATACTTGAAATACTTTTAAAGTACTTTGTACTTCAAGTACTGTAAGTACGATACTTGAAATACTTTTAACGTACTCTGTACCTCAAGTACTTTACTTCCGGTACATCGCAAGTTCCGGATACTTGAAGTGCAGGAAAGTACTTGAAAATGTAAGTACAGATACTTGAAGTACATTCCGAGTACTTGGAAATTTTAGTACAATACTCGAAATGCTTTGTGCTCAAAGTGCAGGAAAGTACTCGAAAATTTAAGTAAAAATACTTGAAGTGCATGCCAAGTACTTGGAAATTAAAGCAAAATACTTTAAATATTTTTAAGTACTTTTTACTTCGAGTAATGTACTTGAAGCACCGTACTTCAAAAGTACATCGAAAGTGCCGGGTAATTGAAGTACAGAAAAGTACCTGAAAATTTAAGTACAAACACTCGAAGTACATTCCGAGTACTTGGAAATTTAGGTACAAATACTAGAAGGTCGAGTACCTGGAAATTTAAGTACAATACTTGAAATACTTTTAAAGTACTTTGTACTTCAAGTACTGTAAGTACGATACTTGAAATACTTTTAACGTACTCTGTACCTCAAGTACTTTACTTCCGGTACATCGCAAGTTCCGGATACTTGAAGTGCAGGAATGTACTTGAAAATGGAAGTACAGATACTTGAAGTACATTCCGAGTACTTGGAAATTTTAGTACAATACTCGAAATGCTTTGTGCTCAAAGTGCAGGAAAGTACTTGAAAATTTAAGTAAAAATACTTGAAGTGCATGCCAAGTACTTGGAAATTAAAGCAAAATACTTTAAATATTTTTAAGTAATTTTTACTTCGAGTAGTGTACTTGAAGCACCGTACTTCAAAAGTACATCGAAAGTGCCGGGTAATTGAAGTACAGAAAAGTACCTGAAAATTTAAGTACAAACACTCGAAGTACATTCCGAGTACTTGGAAATTTAGGTACAAATACTAGAAGGTCGAGTACCTGGAAATTTAAGTACAATACTTGAAATACTTTTAAAGTACTTTGTACTTCAAGTACTGTAAGTACGATACTTGAAATACTTTTAACGTACTCTGTACCTCAAGTACTTTACTTCCGGTACATCGCAAGTTCCGGATACTTGAAGTGCAGGAAAGTACTTGAAAATGTAAGTACAGATACTTGAAGTACATTCCGAGTACTTGGAAATTTTAGTACAATACTCGAAATGCTTTGTGCTCAAAGTGCAGGAAAGTACTCGAAAATTTAAGTAAAAATACTTGAAGTGCATGCCAAGTACTTGGAAATTAAAGCAAAATACTTTAAATATTTTTAAGTACTTTTTACTTCGAGTAATGTACTTGAAGCACCGTACTTCAAAAGTACATCGAAAGTGCCGGGTAATTGAAGTACAGAAAAGTACCTGAAAATTTAAGTACAAACACTCGAAGTACATTCCGAGTACTTGGAAATTTAGGTACAAATACTAGAAGGTCGAGTACCTGGAAATTTAAGTACAATACTTGAAATACTTTTAAAGTACTTTGTACTTCAAGTACTGTAAGTACGATACTTGAAATACTTTTAACGTACTCTGTACCTCAAGTACTTTACTTCCGGTACATCGCAAGTTCCGGATACTTGAAGTGCAGGAATGTACTTGAAAATGCAAGTACAGATACTTGAAGTACATTCCGAGTACTTGGAAATTTTAGTACAATACTCGAAATGCTTTGTGCTCAAAGTGCAGGAAAGTACTTGAAAATTTAAGTAAAAATACTTGAAGTGCATGCCAAGTACTTGGAAATTAAAGCAAAATACTTTAAATATTTTTAAGTAATTTTTACTTCGAGTAGTGTACTTGAAGCACCGTACTTCAAAAGTACATCGAAAGTGCCGGGTAATTGAAGTACAGAAAAGTACCTGAAAATTTAAGTACAAACACTCGAAGTACATTCCGAGTACTTGGAAATTTAGGTACAAATACTAGAAGGTCGAGTACCTGGAAATTTAAGTACAATACTTGAAATACTTTTAAAGTACTTTGTACTTCAAGTACTGTAAGTACGATACTTGAAATACTTTTAACGTACTCTGTACCTCAAGTACTTTACTTCCGGTACATCGCAAGTTCCGGATACTTGAAGTGCAGGAAAGTACTTGAAAATGTAAGTACAGATACTTGAAGTACATTCCGAGTACTTGGAAATTTTAGTACAATACTCGAAATACTTTGTACTCAAAGTGCAGGAAAGTACTTGAAAATTTAAGTAAAAATACTTGAAGTGCATGCCAAGTACTTGGAAATTAAAGCAAAATACTTTAAATATTTTTAAGTACTTTTTACTTCGAGTAATGTACTTGAAGCACCGTACTTCAAAAGTACATCGAAAGTGCCGGGTAATTGAAGTACAGAAAAATACCTGAAAATTTAAGTACAAACACTCGAAGTACATTCCGAGTACTTGGAAATTTAGGTACAAATACTTGAAGGTCGAGTACCTGGAAATTTAAGTACAATACTTGAAATACTTTTAAAGTACTTTGTACTTCAAGTACTGTAAGTACGATACTTGAAATACTTTTAACGTACTCTGTACCTCAAGTACTTTACTTCCGGTACATCGCAAGTTCCGGATACTTGAAGTGCAGGAAAGTACTTGAAAATGTAAGTACAGATACTTGAAGTACATTCCGAGTACTTGGAAATTTTAGTACAATACTCGAAATGCTTTGTGCTCAAAGTGCAGGAAAGTACTCGAAAATTTAAGTAAAAATACTTGAAGTGCATGCCAAGTACTTGGAAATTAAAGCAAAATACTTTAAATATTTTTAAGTACTTTTTACTTCGAGTAATGTACTTGAAGCACCGTACTTCAAAAGTACATCGAAAGTGCCGGGTAATTGAAGTACAGAAAAGTACCTGAAAATTTAAGTACAAACACTCGAAGTACATTCCGAGTACTTGGAAATTTAAGTAAAAAAATACTTGAAGTACAGTTCGAGTATCTGGAAATTCAAGTACAATACTTGAAATACGTTTAAAGTACTTTGTAATTCAAGTACTGTTCTTCAAGTACATCGCAAGTTCTTGGTACTTGAAGTGCGGGTACTTCAAAAGTACTTTGTACTTCAAGTACATCGAAAATACCGGGTACTCGAAGTACTGCCCAGCTCTGCTACAGGACAACTATGAAAATATTCGGATAAATCGTATAAATATCTCGATCGAGTATAAACGTTTTCCTCGCGCGGAAATAATTTCCAATCGATCGCAAATGTTATTCCGTAAAATCAATGATTTTTTTTTTTTTTAATTTTATTTTTTTTTTTAATTACAACAAACGATCGTACATCGATATACATTTTGTCAAATATGCTACAAATATATGATCTACGAGAAGCGTCACGCGACGATCGATTCACGTTTAACATTCGTGTTAATGGTATCCAATCGTTTCTCGACTTCGCTGAGCCAATCCGTCGTGTCGCCCTCGATATTCTCAAGACCAATCTCATTGCTCGCTCTGTCATGATTTTTATCATCGTTCTTGGTCGTTTTGTACGCACGCGGCAATAACGATGAAATTCTTATCGCATCATCGGAATTATCCTTTCGCGAATATTTATCCTGCTTATCGTCGGATTCCTGACGATCCTTGATTGAGCTCGTTTTTCCGGATTCAACGCTTATCATCGATTTTTCAAGCTTCGTCACATCGGAGCTCGCGGAATTTGGCAAATTTTTCGTGCTCACAGATTCGAAATTTCCCGAGCTCAATGTTTTGTCCCAATTGGCCCGATAATCCGTTCGCTTTACGATATTATCGTTAATTTTTTTGTTGCATCTTTGGCCAGTGACAGGATCAATTCCCGAGGTATTGTTCGCGCCCAAGCAGCCTTGATCCATTGACTTCGTAACTGTTATGGAAGTCGATGGATCACGGGGTTTCTGATGGGGCGAGACGCTTATGCTCTTGTTGCCGCACGATGACTTGTCCTTGCAGCCGATTTCAATGAAAAAATTGAATATACAAGTGCTGCAGCTACTGAAATTACCGCCTGCAGAACCGGGTCTTGTTCCTTCGACCTTTGGTCCATCTCCTGTTCCTCCTGGCTGAATCGACGACGAGCCATTAGGACTTGTGTTCCAGTCCTGAAGAATATCGTGAATCCAATCCAGATTCTCGTATATATCGGTATAGCCCCATTTTATTATAGGCTGACGATCGTCACAGGGCACAGCTACGATCGCTGCCTGTCGAAAGAAAAAAAATGGCTTTTTTTTTTGTTTTTGTTTTTTTTTTTTTCGTAATTTAAAATAATTATTCAAATCTATGGCAATTATCCTGCTCGTACATTCCAACGAGAGTAGTTTCTTTTTTTTTTTTTTCACGCAAAAATCCTTTTCTCGATAATCAATTATTTTTCCATTGGATCGTCATTCGATTCGAATTGCGATTGAAAAATCGGAAAAAATTCAACCGCAACAAAGACGATATGAAGATTAATTTCGAACAATAATAATGCCAAAAAGTTATCGATAAATTGTTTAAACAAAAAATTGCTTAACAAATTTTTAGAGAAAGTTTTTTTTTTTTTTTTACACGCGAAGTGAAATTCGTTGCTTTTTCTGACTGCGCGTGAATTAAAAAAAAAAAAAATTCTTATTTTGAAATTTCGGTTTTCGAAAATTTTTTAATTTTGAAAAATGAAAGAAAAATCATGAATTTTCGGTATGTTTTTTTTTCGTACAAACGTTGTATATTACAATTAAGAAGTTTCGAGGGTATTGAACGAATAGTTTCGTAAGTACAACCTTTACAAATTTACGAAAATCGAAATTTTAAAATGATAAGAAAATTTTTTAAAAATTCACGCGTAGTCAGAAAAATGAACGAATTCATTTCACATGACAAAAAAAAACATTCGTTAAAAATTTGTTGAACAATGTTTTGTTTAAACAATTTATTGATAGATTTTGGGCATTATTAATATTAAAAAGTAATCTTCTTATCGTCTTTATTGTGGTTGAATTTTTTCCGATTTTTATCTTATCATAAAGTATGCAATTATTGTCGACGAAAGTCGACACGTCCGATATACATATCCTTAATTGACTTTTTCTCGAATCGATTGAAAATTAATTTCGATCTTAATCCACGGGGGGTTTTTTTTTTTTTTTTTATCGATCCGCAGAGTTTAAGGAGCATCATTAAAGAAAAAAAAAAAAAAAAACGTCAAACCGATCATTTTCCCTTTTAAGTAATTGAAATGGATTTTTTTTTTTTTTTTCATTTGATTGCTCCAAAGCCTTTGAGTATATATTATACATTCAAAGTAAATTATACATGGATGATGTACCTGTGTCCTGTTGAGCATAACAGGTGCCCCGGTCTGTGCACAGCCGCGACGCCCGTCGCTCGATCTTACGACGAACGATCTGGTCGTTTCGTTGCCGCTCGATGGTCTCGACCAATCCTCGTATCCATCGAGTACATCGAAACTCGTGGCCGTAATGTGGCTCGAATTTTTCATCTCGTCGATCATCATCGTCGTTGTTTCCTCGATCATTGATGTCTCGGTAGTCGATATTTCCGTTAAATTCGTGAAAATTTCGCTACCATTCTCGATCGTCGTTCTCGTCTCGTAATGACTCATGAAAATCGGTGGCTCTGCCATTTTTCTCTTCGTTCGATTGTTCACATGATACGTCGTCTCGTTCGTCTCGTATTTCATGATATTTCGCGAGTCACCGTCTCTGAGCATCGTCTCTTTTCTTCGTCGATTTTGCAGTGGCACGTGCGGCGCAAAAATTTGTTGCATCACCCAATGCGTCTGGAAAAAAAAAAAATCAAGAATTTTTGACTTTTTCGTTTCGTCCAATCGTCAAAAATCTTTATACTTTGTTTTTTTTTTTTTTTTTTTTTTTTTTTTTTTTTTTTTTTTTTTTGCCAACCTTGCTGTATTTTCGGAAAATAGCAATGATGCAATTCTCCTCGCTGCAGGTGTGAACGAATGGTTTTTCCGGTAGATCGATTTTTTGAAAATTTTCCATCTCTATTCTGAAAATTAAGATTAGAAAAGAAAAAAAATATTCAAGAATTTTTTTTTTTTTCCCCCATTCGAGACTTTTCTTTCTTTCATTTCCAATTCGTTTGTTTTCTCGATAGAAAAAAAAAAATTCAATTGAATCAGCTCTGATTGCACTTTTGTTTGTTTTTTTTTTTTTTTTTTTTTTTTTCCACATTAAATAAACATTCAGTTCCAACGAGCCGTATCGCGCGTGGAGCTCGCAAGGGCAATGCGATTATTCAAATTACCTGCAAGCCAATTTCAAAATCGCCAAATTGTGGGTCACGTGATTAGGCGAGTAGGGATTCGTATTGTGCCCAGGATGAACTTTGTACTCGGTCACTCTGATGACCTGCATGCTCGCTTTCAATGGAGCAATTGCCACTGCCAGAGTTCCTCGAATATTGTGCCTAAAGATGGAAACAAAAAAGAAAATTGCGCCAATACTTATTTCTTATTGATAATAAATCGAATGAAAATTTGATTTTTTTTCTACTCGAAATCCTTGCCCCCCCCCCCCCCCCCCCCATCGAGCTCTGAATTGAAAGATAATAAAAAAAAAAAATACAAAAGTTTGTGTTGACGGGAAAAAAAAATTTAAAAAATTCCCACGTATCGCAATTATCCTTGGGATAACTTGCCTGATATGCGTGGCTGTGTGTACGCATGACGCCGTCGTGAGCACATGATTTCTATTCAATATCGAGCCCGCGCACATCAGGTACCTCGTGTTCCTGAAATAAAATGAAAAACAAAAAAATACAAAAATACAAAAAAATTAACCGAACGAAAAGAACGTTTGACTAAAATTTAAAAATAAAAAATCAATCGATTCGTTTGAAGGGAAAAAAAAAAAAAACAAATTTTGATAATTTGTATAATTCTCACGACTTTCTGTCGGCTTTTTCGCAGACTTCCTTTACATCCTCGTCTTTAACAATCATAGCCTGTACATTCGTCAGATCCGATTGCATTGAACCCATTATCGTCATCCAATTGTTCATCCATTTTTTATAATCGACATTTTTCATCCCGGCGATCGGCAAACTTTCGTTCGTACTTTCCCCTGTTTTTTCATTCGATAATTCGGAAATATTTTCACAATTCGCGTATCTCGCAACGTAAATCACGAACAATATTAAAATGGCGTGAATCTCGTGGCAATTTTTATCCATTTTTAAAATATTGTTCTCTGCCTTTGTATTTCTCTCTCTCTCTCTCTCTCTCTCTCTCTCTCTCTCTGTCTCTGTCTCTGTCTTTCTCTCTCTCTCTCTCTCTCTCTCAATCACCCTTTCCAATTATTCAGTGTTCAATTATCGTCTCACGATTGAACAAAAACACGTGGCCACTTCAGTGCGAATTACAAAGAAACATCGCACGTGGCTAATATCGTGCGATATAAAGAGCGTGTAAAAGCGTTCTTCGAAGCTCGAACGAAAAGTGTACTAAACGAGAGCCCAAATCGATGTTTGTGGGATTAAAAAAAAAAAAAAAAAAGTGATCGTCGAACGATTGGTATACTAAACGAGGAGATTGCTTTGGACCGCAAATGCGATATGACTTTCAACGTCAAACTTCAATTTCGGGAGACTCGTTATTCCGAGAAATCATTCTTTTTTTTTTTTTTTTTTAAATAAAATTTTCAGCGATTATCCTCGTAGGACTTTAGTTATGGTTTTAGGCGGAATATGACAAGCTTATTTTTGCACTTGTCTATCTGAAAGTTGCAAATCTTATAAACTAACGTACTTAACTTTTACTTTTTGAGTGTAGTCAACCAAGCGACTGAATTTTCTAAAAAAAAGATATCGTTTAATCCAACTTACATGCCATATTTTTTATCCTGCAGGATGCTACTTCATTTTTTAATTAAGCCTCGCCGGACACTAAACTCAACTTATAATTACCCTTTAAACGCGATATTCGAATGGCAGGTTTAGTTACTCAACGGTATGCCTAGCCCGCATCCCCAAGACGAAGCCAAGAGTCGACATAACCTCAAAATACTTTCGAGCTGTTTTTCTCGTAGGCGGCTTTGTCGAATGAAAAACAAAGAGATGAATCTTAATCGTGCCATCTTTCCACGCGTACTGTCCCAGTTGTATTGAATTTCACGATCCCGGCGCCGAGAAAAATGTATTGGAAATTCTGAGGTGACGTTTCTCGTCATACATACAACCCGAATTTGGTTACTCCAAAAATCAAATCTTTTTTTTTTTTTTTGTATTGGAGTGAGGGAAATTAACCAATCAAGTTTCCTCTACGCAAGATTGAATATTGCCTAGCCCGCATCCTCAAGGCGAAGCCAAGAGTCGACATAACCTCAAAAAACTTTCGAGCTATTTTTCTCGAAGGCGGCTTTGTCAAATGAAAAACAAAAAGATGGATCTTAATCGTGCCAACTTTCCACGCGTACTGTCCCAGTTGCATCGAATTTCACGATCCCGGTGCCGAGAAAAATGTATTGAAAATTCTGAGGTGACGTTTCTCGTCATACATACAACCCGAATTCGGTTACTCCAAAAATCAAATGGTTTTTTTTTTGTGTATTGGAGTGAGGAAAATTAACCAACCAAGTTTCCTCTACGCGAGATTGAATATTTTATTTTTTTTTTTTTCAAAATTCGTCGACAAAAAAGATTCTTGAAACCCAAAAAAAAAAAAAAAAACTAACTTACGCATTGTTCGAATTTATGATATTTTCGAGCTCATATGTTTATGCACATACGCAAAGTGTGCGAGTGTGCGGATGTATGAAGATAGCGTGAGAAACTTCACGAGCAAAAGTCAGTGAGTCTACCCACGCAGAAGGGAAACCGCGAATGAGAGGAGTGTCGAAGTTTATGGGAGAGAGGGTGCAAAAGCAAAGTGTCGGCTTGTACACCGTGCAACCAGACAGCAGATCAGTTTGCGCTTGACGGCTGCGGATCCCCGAGATCCTCGCGCTTTTATTTCTCGCACGATAAATAAACATATATAGATATATATTAATTATTACGAGCGTGTTTCTGTGTTTTTGTCGATACGTGATCGCGCGTGAATCACCCGAGTGATGAACACACCGAGATAGGGTGATTTTTTTTAACGGGCTCTTTGCGCACAACCCTGGATTAACGTTGCAATTGGAAAAAAGAAAAAAAAAAATTAATTATACGGTAAATCTCGATGTCCTTTGTCGATCTGAGGTTAATTATCGAGCATATAATACGAATGTCTTCTCGCACTCGCATCCTCGCGAGTATAAACTTAACTCGAGAAATCTGCAATTAAAGATCCGCAATTATTTCAAATCGATTGCTGTGCGATTTCTCGATATAATTCGATATTTTTTTTTCTTTCAATTAACTGCAGCTTTTTAATGAACCAATTGCACATATTTTTCGTAATTAAACAATCGAATTTTTCAAATAAAAATTCCTCAAGTCAATTAGCCGACTACAATTATTATCATTATTATTTTTTTTTAATTACAATGAAGATTGAGAAATTACAAATGCAATTTGAGGGCTCTTGTCGAACAATCTATCGAGAGAGAGAGAGAGAGAGAGAAAATTGATTAGAAATTTTTAATTTTTTTTCTTTTCTTTTCAAATGCATCACTCAGTTTATTTAACATTTTTGTTTTTCGGCTCTGTGGTATTTCTCACGATAAACGAGGACTCCGATTGCATTTCAATTTTTTCATGCAATTTTTGGCGTTCGAAATTTCGCCTTTCCCGATATATGAATTTTGGGGCGCGGGGAGGGGGATCGGTATAGATCGGCAAAGGATCGTCTCGCTCTTACACCCACGTCGATGTTGCGCGATGATAATAATTCTTCTCGTTCCTCTCTGTGTGTTTCCCTCTTCGTTCTTCGTATACTCGCGCGGTTAAATCTTGTGTGTGTGTGTTTTTTTAGAAAGCGTTTGGGCACAGCATCCGCGCCGACAATTTGTGCTCGAATGCGCGTTTTTCGCTCGATTATCTCGTAAAAAATGAATGAATTCACGTCCTTTCGGTCGATGGGAATACATTATATCGGTTTATATGGTGGGGGAGACCCCGAGACTAGCCCAAAGTGATATATCACTTTGATGTAGCGGTCGTTTGTTAACGATCCACCAGGTGTGTTCGCCGACTATATCGCAATCGACGCGCCCACACATCCTTCTCTGCCTCTTGCGTGAAATCGACAATGCACATATATATATATATATATATATATATATATATATATTAGGGTGGATCGAAAAATTAAAAAACTTTTTGCTACCCTCAAAAATCAAAGATATCATTGAAATAAAGGTCTCCGTGCAATGATTCGATTTTTCGACGATATATAGGGGGCGCGCGGGACGTTTAAAAACGCCGATTTTAGCGTTAAATTCATACTTTATCACTGATAACCGGAAACAGTTCATTCCAAAAATTCTGATTTTTTTATATAAGGTGCCCAGATATGTACCCTTTCAAACCCACATTCACGGAACATTAACAGATGGTTCATATCTTCGAAAAAAATATCTAAAAATCGATATTTTAACTATTTTTCAATTATACCTATCGTTAAATGTTGATTTGTTTCTTCTAAAACGTTTTTGTATTTGTTCCATCTTTTTTTTCTTGTGAAACTCGATATCGGTATTGCTTACAATGCGAAAATTGCTGAATAATAAATCTTTATTTTGGAAATTTTCATATTCACGAAAAAATGGTGTGAATCAATAAAATATAAAAATTTCCAAAATAAAGATTTATTATTCAGCAATTTTTGCATTGTAAGCAGTACCGATACCGAGTTTTACAAGAAAAAAAAGATGGAACAAATACAAAAACGTTTTAGAAGAAAAAAATCAACATTTAACGATAGGTATAATTGAAAAATAGTTAAAATATCGATTTTTAGAGATTTTTTTCGAAGATATGAACCATCCGTTAATGTTCCGTGAATGTGGGTTTGAAAGGGTACATATCTGAACACCTTATATAAAAAAATCAGAATTTTTGGAATGAACTGTTTCCGGTTATCAGTGATAAAGTGAATTTAACGCTAAAAATGGCGTTTTTAAACGTCCCGCGCGCCCCCTATATATTGTCAAAAAATCGCGAATCATTGCACGGAGACCTTTATTTCAATGATATCTTTGATTTTTGAGGGTAGTCAAAAGTTTTTTGATTTTTCGATACACTCTAATATATATATATTAGGATTTTTCAAAAAAAAAAAAAATTTTGATTTTTCATGCTCCTACTCCTCAAAACTTGAGTTTTGATAGAAAAAAAAAACATTTTTTTCCGTCTAAAAAAAATCCTGTCGCTATATCGTAAATCGATAAAACGAATGAACGATAAAATGAATGATATGAATGTTCAATGTCGACGAGAGCATTATTAATAACGAAATAATTTGTCTCAATTGTGTAAACGAACCTGTGTCATTATTATTATTATTATTTTAATTATTATTATGCGACGAAGAATCTCTCGACTGAAGTGCCGTTAAAATTGTCGTTTTATCAAACTTCATCTCGCGTATATCCCAGATAGTTAAGCACTAAAATCGAAAGAATGCTGATCTTTTGGCGACATTCTTGGCACGATTCTTCCTCTCTTTTCCAAGACCTCAGAACAAAGACGATGTGAAATTGAAAAAAAAAAAAATCTTCGTGCTGGAATTATAAAAACAATGCAAACTCCGGAAACGATTTTTCGGCTTAAACGTTTAAAATAATAATAATTTGAAATTCTCTGTCGGGAATTAAAAATAGAAAATGTGAATTTCCTAATCTAAGAGACGAGTCCCGGTGTAATTTTACGTATAATCGGTGTACATCGATTCTATCAAGCCAAGTGATGAATATAAAGTATAAAGGAAACAAAGACGCGAGAGAGAAATAAACTTAAAAAAAAAAAAAAAGATGTTGGGTATAATTGAACGGAAGGACAGTAGAACATCGTGGCCTGTCGCGTTATTTCGCGACGAGAATGTGAAAAATTTGGTCGGTGATAAAGAGTCCCTGCGTGATTTGCCTGTGAGAAGAAATCTTTCGAATGAACGCGAGAGAAGGGACATAGCCCGTGAACGTGTCTGGCAGAGAAACAGCAAAGGTTTGTTCTGCGCTCTGGGACAGTTTGGCTGCAACGATTCCCATTACAGTCCGGACACCATAGGAACGTGGAAATTTCACAGGGTTCCCCGTTCGAGGTAAATCACAGTCGTGAATCAGAAATCTTGTTCCTTGATCCTTTAGCAGTCGAGATTTTTGCTTTAGAGGTCCATTGCAACAATAGCGGTGGAGTTGTGGTTGAGGAAATGATACTGTCAGTAGAAAGCTTGGATCATTGCCTACAAAATGCCTCATTGACGTTTTTTCAAACAAACATAGCACAGCTGTAACAGGGAAGTTAGTAAGTCAATGCGAAAAGCTTGAGCGCAGGATATCTCTAGAACCGTTGAACCGATCTGGATCAAATTTTTCAAAAAAAATTGCTAGTCATCCACTTTGAAATGATGATCCATTGATTACAGAATATTATCGACCAATTAAAATAAAAATATCTACAAACAAATATTTGATCCTCTGCCAATTGGTCAATTCTCAGTGAACTTCAAAATTGGTTCATTATTTTGATTCGCAACATTCTTTCAACATGTGGTTCAGGTTTCAGCTCAATTGGATAAGTCTGTCTTGAGAAACCCTGCGCCGCAAGCTTTTCGCAGTGTACTAATTTCCCTTGTTACAGATATATACTTCGTTTATTTGAAAAACGTCAGTGAGGTATTTTGTAGGCAATGATCCAATCTTTCTACTGAAAGTATCATTTCGACTCCAAGCCCACCACTATCATTGTAATGGACCTCTAAAATAAAGGCCTTAGGGACGTATGTGTGCTTGAGGCTTCGAAGGAATAAAAGTTGAACAGTGGGCTGGATAGTACAATTCTTCAACTGGAGACGTCATCAATTTTTTTTATATTTTATTTTAGATACCAGAGTTATGACTTAACTTTGAGCTTCGTACTTTATCGTCTCTCAAGCCGAAAAAAAAAACACAAAATCTTCCTCAAATAAAAATTTCATAACTTCTTCAACCATTTTACGAGTTGACAAATTTTCTTTAGAAATTCTTCGTTTTTGTTCCCTCTTTTTTTTTGACATTCAACCTGCGACGAAACTTTACCAGCAGCTGGAGACACCACAATTTTTTCCAAAATCGTTTTCGTTGTCACTCTTCGAAATTTGATCATTTCGTTGTTTTTTTTTTTTTTTTTCCCCTCCAAATTGATCGAGATAACCCTTTCGATGTTACCAAATATAAATCGAATTTTGTCTTAGAAATTTATGAAATAAACGATAATTATTATCGGCGAGTTATATTTTCGTCAAAATTCATTGGAGAAAGCAAAGCGGGAAAAGGTGAAACGTGGGCGATTACGCTGTAGGTGCAGGTGCATCTGGCGGAACTGCGATGATGCAGGTCAGGGTCGAACTTAATGTACGAGGGGAGAGAAAAAAAACAGTAGCGAATGTACGCACGACTTTATCCCAACTCGATTCATTTCAGGCTATTTTTTTTATAAATAGTTCCAGCTTTAGGAAAGTCACTGTTTTTTTTTTCGAATTTTTTAAATTGCCATCAGCAACTACGCAATAATTTATTAATTTTTAAATGGATAACGAAAAATTCGACAAAATTAAGAAGAAAAAAAAGTAAAACAAATTCTCAAAACAAGTTTCTCTTTCGTATTAAATTATCGAAAAAAAAAACAAAATCGTTGAATCGAACTCAAATGCCATATTTTTTATCCTGCAGGATGCTACTTTATTTTTTAAGCCTTGCCCGACACTAAACTAAACTTAATTACCCTTCAAACGTGATATTCAAACTGTCTAACGCGACTCAACGGTATGCCTAGCCTGCGTCCTCAAGGTGAAGCCAAGAGTCGACATAACCTCAAAAAGCTTTCGAGCTATTTTTCTCGAACGCGGCTTTGTCGAATGAAAAACAAAAAAGTGTATCTTAATCGTGCCATCTTTCCACGCGTACTGTCCCAGTTGCATTGAATTTCACGATCCCGGCGCCGAGAAAAATGTATTGGAAATTCTGAGGTGACGTTTCTCGTCATACATACAACCCGAATTCGGTTACTCCAAAAATCGAATCTTTTCTCTTTCTGGACGTAATTTTGTGGACGTTTTGGCACTTTTTAAACTTGGCAGTGAAAACTGAGGTGTTTACGCGTATTATTTTATTATTATTATTATTTAATGTTTATTATAAATTTTTTTCATCGGAAAAAAGGAAGGAAGATAATATTCTCGTATTTTTAAACCATTAAAAATGCTCCGATGACTACGGAAATACAAAATATAAATTTCTATTTACAATTATAAAAATCGAAAATCAATTACTCTTGTTTTTCACACTCTCGCGAGAGGTGTCGTAACGCGATCCCTGTTAAGCATACGCAAGTTTTACATTCTTTCGAGCTTACCTCACTCGCCAATACGACGGTACGTGAAATTTCATTTATCAATATTGATCCTTTCGAGGCTCTCTCGCGATGAATATTCTACATATATACCGCATATCAAGCGTTATAACAACCGGTAAAACATTAATTTTCCCTGTCTCTTCTCTTTCCATCCCCCCCCCCCTTGATTCACGTTTTCACGGTGCAATCTGCGATCGCATTACAATTCACGACAATATATGACAATGACAAAAGCACAAAGGGGACACGCAGGATTAAAAAGGACCTTCGCGAGAGTTAGAAATTCTGTCTCGTTCAAACGAATTAATGGTACAATCCAACAGCGCTAAGCGCCTCCCTTCATCCCATGCTGTTTCACTTGCGGAAATGCAGTTCCCATATTTAACGTCCATTGCGTGCGTGCACGCGATGCATCCATTCCGTATGAATTTCAACGTCCTCGCGTCTTTTGCCCCGAGAAAATTTCTCTCGTCGCGTCCTCCTATACCACAACCGACGCGAGCATTGTACATTTTTTTTCTTTCTTCTTCCTCTTTTTTTTCTTCACTACGCCCCTCGCCCTCTGGCAATTCCCCTAGGCTGCAATGTTTCTTGGGCGATTAACAATTTCAGCGATCAGCCAGGCGAAAAGTTAAGCCTTTGCGAAAAAAAAAGATGCTCGGTCACAAGTTTTTTTTTTTATTTTCGGACGAGAACTTTTCCGAATACGAAGACTCGTTGTTGGAAAAAAATTTCATTCGTCCTGTCCGTCGAACTTTTGAGAAGAAAATCATTTTCTCGGAAGAAAATACGTATTTGTTTAAATTTAAAAAAATTATATTCCATGGAAAGAAATTCGTTTGAATTTTATGAAAATTTTTATAACACAACTTGAGGATATTCGTGGTAAAATTGATTAAAAAAAAAAGGACCAAATTCAGCCAATTATCGTTCCATTAAAATTTTATTTATTAAATAATCAATGGGTAAATTTGACACGAGAAATTGTCTGGGAGGAAAAATTTTGTTACAATGAGATCTATTTGGAAAAAAAAAAATTCTCGATGTGTTTATTCGAGTGCAATGCACAACAGAGGGAGAGGGAGAGAGAGATCATTGCGATAAATTGCCTCATGTTGAAATCTTTTCTTTAATTAACCCGTGGCAAAATGTGCGCACCTTGTGCAGCTTTTTTTTTCTTCCTCTTCCCTCGGGCTCTCAATGATGGCAAGTTCAGGAATATGTACGATTGCATACATATAAATATAAATATATATATATGTGAAATAAAAGAAAGAAAATCCGAGGCTCGTTACACACACACACACACACACACACACAAACGGATACGTGTAGGTGCATTGCAGGTAAACTTTGCAAGATTGCACGCAGGATTTCTTTTCGTAAAATGCCGTCACGCTCAGCTGAGCTCTCATACACACATGAGAGAAAGAGAGAGAGAGAGCTCTTGAGACTTCTATCGCTCAGACTATTAAACGGGAATTCTACGAGATACCTTAACGTCAATTCGCCACATGCACGTGCAAATTTCATTTTTTTTTATTCCTTTTTTTTCCATGGATTATCACACCTCGCGAGAGAAGGAGAGAAATAGAGAGAGAGAGAGAGAGAGAGAGAGAGAGAGAGAGAGAGAGAGAGAGAGAGAGAGATAATCTCTCGATAATAAACTAATTCGAGATTTCATTATTCCCATATGTTTGTTTCAAAGGTCAGGCTCTTTCGTATTTCTCTTTGTGCATTATTTCGCAGGGACTGCCATTTTGTTAATTTATAAAAGGCTCGCTTGTTGCGATAAATATTAAATTATTGTATCTCGCGAGAAAGGCTAAAGAACAATCCCCGGTTAAACTGATTTTCACATCCACCAAAGAAATAAATTGGTCTCTCTGATCATTCGAACGTCAAATTTTTGAACTTTTTTTTTCGTATAGCTCGGATAATTAAATTCTCTTAATTAAATTTATATTATCCATTGTTCATATTTATATTAAATTAGTTGATAAAAATTGGATAATATCGATGATGAACTGATTTTCATATTCACCGAGTAATTAATACTTCTTTTTGATTATTTAAAGGTCAAACTAAAAAAGCTTGCAAATTAGTAATTCCTCACTATGAGCAAGTGGGTTTTCCGAATTTGGCTTTCTCATGGAGGAAGCTTTGCGAGCAAGTTAAAATAATGAGGAAGCAATGTGCAAGTTTTTAATTTTCAAAAGTTTAAAAAAAATTCAAAATTTAATGCAATTAAATCTTAACCCATTTGGCAGTTATTTTCAAACTCAATACCGAATATCAATAGCCCCTGGCTTATTTATGTGGAAAGTGCTGGCTCGATAGTGACAAATTCACGAATGTCAGAGAGTTAAAATATCATTTCCCATGAAAAATCAAAATTTCAAAAAAATTCAATAACAAACATTCTTGTTTCCTAGCCTATATGTGTAAAAAGTTTCGACCCGATAGCTGAAAATTTACGAAACTTGGAGAGAGTAGACGTTTTTTTTTTTTATTTAAAATTCTATGTAAAATATGAAAATTTCAAGCATCTTTGACGAAAATTATAACAAACACTTCCCTACTTATGTGCAAAATTTGGGCACGTTTGCTCAAGGCGTTCTCGAGATATAAATGTTTAAATTTTGCCAGGCCAGCACATTTTACGTCCAGACATTTTTTCGAAATATATTTTCTTGAATATTCAGTATATTTCAATTTGCACTAAAACGATATTAAATATTTGGACAATTAACTTTTTGGAGTAAATATAAATACTGCAATAGTGAAATTGCTTGAATATTTTTTTTCATCGTCATAAAAAAAATATCTAGTCAATTTCACGATGAAAATACTGAAAACACGAATATTGCTTTTTTTTTTGGAGTAATTTTTATTACGATCCCGGTAAAAATTACTCCAAAAAGCGATCTCCATCACTGCCATGGAAAAATTGACCCAATATTTTTTTTCCCGCAAAACTTTTTGCGAAAGAGCTCAAGAAATTTGACAATCTCAATAAATTTGATTGTCCCAACGTGTTGATTACAAAAGGTTTAAAAATTACAGTCTTTCTCGAATTGATTGTAGCATTTAAAAAAAAAAATCCGGTACGCACATTCCGGTTTTACTTCACTACTCATATTCATAAAATTACGAATTACGCTTCGGTAAATTCATTATATCATGATATATATTTTTTTATTAACAATTTTTTTTTCCTCATAGAGGAAACTTTGTTTTCATGAAAAAAAAAAATCGCGATCTTCATGCCAGAGTTCTTAAAGTGTGTCTAAATGTTTAAAAAATCACGTTTATAAAAAATTTCTGGGCATGTATATTGTATATGATGTGTGTGTTGTGTGTGTAGCTTGAGAGCTACACTGCTGTCTTTTCGTACACGAGTGAAGCAGTCCAATCACTTCTTTTACTCCAATTTTCGTCAAAATTCTTCGAAAATTAAAAGTTTTATGTCATTTTAAAATTTCTTACATCTTATCATCTAAAACATCTTACATCTTTACATCTACTCCATCAGGAGACGACGATATTAATTTTTGCAAGAAAATCGTTGAATTTATTTGAACGAGCCTGCAAATTGAAAACTTGCACATTGCTTTCTCATTACAAAGTTTTCTCCATGGGGAAGCCAAAATTACAAAAGTCATCTGTACATTTACGAAATTATGAAAAAAAAAAAATCATCTTCTCATACAGAGCTAACTTTTTAATGAGATGTGCAAGTTTTCACCTTTTTTTTCATAAATTTTTTTCGTATCCCATCTGAATTGTTAAGTATTTTTTTTTTTCTCCCTTTTTGCCTTAAAGCCATGAGGGTATGAGCGCTGGAGGTGAGGGAGGTGGAGTCGGTGGTGGTGGTGGTGGTGTACAAAATGCCGGTGGAGGTGGAAGAAATACACCACCGCATGGATCACCAACGCCCATGGACAAAGCCACCCTGAAGGTGCATCTGCCCAACGGTGGTTTCAACGTCGTCAAATTTGGCGATGCTATCGACGTTAAGGGCATAATATCACTCGTGACGAGTCGTTTGGCCGTTGGTACGAGAAATTATCGTAATTTGTACGCAATGAGGCTTCATCATCCTGGCTCGGGTGAGAGTTATTGGCTTCATCAGGACACGACCATGTATCAGGTGCAAGAGAAATACGAGAGAAAGCATCCGCACAGCGAGTGGAGATACGAGCTGAGGGTTCGTTATTTGCCGCAAAATCTCAATGATCTTTACGAGAAGGACAAAGTCACGTTCTACTATTATTACGATCAGGTAAGAATCGTTTGTTCGCATCTTTTTTTTTCCTTCCTCTCCCAGAGAAAACTTTTTTTTTTCCTCCTTTTTTCCACATTTAAAAACGAATATTTCTCGATATTTAGTTTTTTTTTTTTTCGAGATACGAATCAAAGAAGATTTTCCATCGAACGGGACCTTGAGATTGTCGTAAAGTCGAAAAAAATGAAATTTTTTTTAATTTTGGAAGTTTTTTTTTATTCGAATATTTCATAATTCGATCGCAATTAGGAAAATTGGGATAATGAAGCAAATGGCATTCTCGGTGGCACGTTGCTTTTGAATTAAACAAAAAAAAAAAAATATATCCAAACTAGCCGACCAAAAGTTAACTCAGTGCCACTTGAATATTCGAGATTATCAAGATTCTTGAGAAAATGGTAAAAAAAAACGTGAACTTTTTTTTTAATCCGACTGCTATCAAAATAAAATAGAAATGCTAAAAATAAATAATCAAACTCGTGTATTTTCATATTTTCAATTTGTAGATTTTTCTAAGATACAGCATTTGTGTATTAATTTTATAAGATTTTATCAAATTTTTTACACAAAAATTGAGATATTTATACGGTCTGGGAACGTTTTTTTTTTTTTTTTTTTTTTTCGTTTTTTCCATCGTAAGGTGCGAAACGACTATCTCAATGCGAATCACGTAGCCCTGGATCAGGACGTTGCTGTACAGCTGTGCTGTCTTGAGATACGTTATTTTTTCAAAGACATGCCCCAAGTGGCTCTCGACAAGAAAAGCAACTTGGAATATTTGGAGAGAGAGGTACGCGCACATTCGTCTCGTTTCATTCACCGAAACGAATTATATTTACATTAGAAAAAAAAATAAATAAAGAAGTACTCTATTTGTGAGACTGAAAAAAAAATTGGTATTTATCTTTGGTACAGGTTGGATTGCACAAGTTTCTTCCTCGATCCGTTCTCAATGGCGTAAAAGCGAAAACATTGCGAAAACTCATACAGCAACATTTCAAAAAAGTCGCTGCACTCACCGAGCTCGAGTGCATGTTCAAATTCTTCGAGCTCCTGCAGTCCCATTATCGATTCGATCAGGAAAGATTCATATGCGCTTTGGGGGTGAGTCGATTTGGAGTAAAAATCAATTTTGGAGTAAAAAAAAACATTACATTATCCAAAAAAACTTTTGGAGTAAAAAAAAACTTTTGGAGTAAAAATCAATTTTGGAGTAAAAAAAACATTACATTATCCAAAAAGTTTTTGGAGTAAAAAAAAACTTTTGGAGTGAAAAAAAATTTTTGGAGTAAAAAAAAACATAACACTATCGAAAAAGTTTATTACGATTTAATACAGAAAAAAAATAGTAAAAAAATGTTATAGTACGAATGAAAATATGAAAAAAAATTGAAAAATTGATAAAAGGTAAAGTAAAAAAAAATTATGAATCGTAAAATGATATTGTAATTATAGACAAGTTGGTCGATACGCGTAGAGCTGGTCATCGGGCCTGATCTGGGAATTTCTTACATGGCACATCGAGGTGGGACAGTGGTGAGTCCCGAAATAATTTATCCTGTCTCTAGCGATGTGAATTTACAGGTAAATCATATTTATAGCAATTTGTTTTTTTCTCTCCCCAACCCGGAAATGTCAAAAAATATAACCGGTAATTCGAGTAACGATGCATTCCCTCATCGATTCGTTAAAAATAATCTTGAAATTTAAATTTCATCAAATTATTGCAATTTGTGGCCGTTTGATTTCCAAAATAAATTTGCCAGTAGCAAATCGTAGATCATTTTTTTTTTTTTTTGAAGAAAAAATCATTTTGTACTCTCAGAGTATGCAAAACAAAAAAAAAACTTTTTTTTTTGTTCAATAAAACTGTTGAAAATTATATGTATATTTTTTTTAAACAAAGCCTTGCATCATGTGCTCGTTAACCGGTTATATTTGACCACTCACATCGCAAACTGTGTCTGATAAACCGAAATTTCAATTTCCATTAAACATATTCAGAGAGGTAAAATTTTCTTTTTTTGGTTTTTGTTATTTTTTTTTTTACAGCCAACGAGAATGGCGGAATTCTCTCAGATACAGTCCATTCAAACTCTCGTCTCGGACTGCAAGGAGCACGCAAAGGCTTGCATAAAATTGCGAGTCGCCGGTGCGGCTGAAACGCTTAGTATAACTTGCTCGAGTCTCGATCAGGCCGAGAGCCTGGCTGATCTCATTGACGGTTATTGCAGACTCGTCACTGGCAGCAACACGTCATTATGGAACCGCAAAGGTGTGGAGATCTCGAATAATTCTGATTCAATATATTTTTTTATTTCAAAAATTTTTTTTTTCTCTAAATTACACTTTTGATCTATCTGGATATTGCAATGATGTGTTGCCTATACAAATTCAAAGTTTTCTTTTTTTTTTCAATTTTTTTTTCTTTAAATTACATTTTGGATCTGTCTGGCTATTACAATGATGTGATCACTATAAAAATTCAAAGTTTTCTTTTTTTTTTTTTCAATTTTTTTTTTCTTTAAATTACATTTTGGATCTGTCTGGCTATTAAAATGATGTGTTCACTATACAAATTCAACGTTTTCTTTTTTTTCAATTTTTTTTTCGTTAAATTACACTTTGGATATATCTGGATACTGCAATGATGTGTTCAATATACAAATTCAACGTTTTCTTTTTTTTTCAATTTTTTTCTCTCTAAATTACACTTTGGATCTATCTAGCTATTGCAATGATGTGATCACTATAAAAATTCAACGTTTTCTTTTTTTTTTCAATTTTTTTTTCTTTAAATTATACTTTGGATCTATCTGGCTACTGCAATGATTTGCTCACTATACAAATTCAAAGTTTTCTTTTTTTTTTTCAATTATTTTTTCTTTAAATTGCACTTTGGATATATCTGGATACTGCAATGATGTGTTCAATATACAAATTCAACGTTTTCTTTTTTTTTTTCAATTTTTTTTCGTTAAATTACGTTTTATTTATTTTTTTAAATTTTTTTTTCATTAAATTACACTTTGGATGTATCTGGCTACTGCAATGATGTGTTCACTATACAAATTCAACGTTTTATTTTATTTTTTTCAATTTTTTTTTCTTTAAATTACACTTTGGATCTATCTGGATACTGAAATGATGTGTTCACTATACAAATTCAACGTTTTCTTTTTTTTCAATTATTTTTTCTTTAAATTACACTTTTGATCTATCTGGCTACTGCAATGATGTGTTTACTATACAAATTCAACGTTTTCTTTTTTTTTCAATTTTTTTCTTTCTAAATTACACTTTGGATCTGTCTGAATATTGCAATGATGTGTTCAATATACAAATTCAACGTTTCCTTTTTTTTTTATTTTTTTCTCTCTAAATTGCACTTTGGATCCGTCTGGCTATTAAAATGATGTGTTCACTATACAAATTCAACGTTTTATTTTATTTTTTTCAATTTTTTTTTCTTTAAATTACACTTTGGATCTATCTGGATACTGAAATGATGTGTTCACTATACAAATTCAACGTTTTCTTTTTTTTTTTCAATTTTTTTTCTCTCTAAATTGCACTTTGGATCCGTCTGGCTATTAAAATGATGTGTTCACTATACAAATTCAACGTTTTCTTTTTTTTTTCAATTTTTTTCTCTCTAAATTACACTTTGGATCTGTCTGGCTATTAAAATGATGTGTTCACTATACAAATTCAACGTTTTCTTTTTTTTTCAATTTTTTTTCCTGAAATTACACTTTGGATCTATCTGGATACTGCAATGATATGTTGCCTATACAAATTCAACGTTTTCTTTTTTTTTTTTTTAATTTTTTTCTCTCTATATTACACTTTGGATCTGTCTGGCTATTAAAATGATGTGTTCACTATACAAATTCAACGTTTTTTTTTTTTTTGCTTAATGAAAACTTCACAGTCAACTAAAACTCAGTTTCTCAATGTTACAAGCTGCTTCATGGAAAAATTATCCCTGTCCCTGCAAAGGTTCGTATGAAATTTATTTCACGACTCCCATCGCGAAGTAGCTCAAAAAGAAACGAGAATTCTTCTATTGACTCTTCGATTTCGTTCAAATATCGGAATTTTGAGAATAATTCGATTTTTTTTTGGGTGTGGTTTTTTTTTTTCGTCAGATGCTCATCCACCAAAGTACAGACAGGATGGTTCCGGTAGTCCGGAGAAAAATTCTGGAAAAACCGGCACTATACTATCGGAGGATTATGCGGAAATTGTCGACGAGGAGGGCGATTACTCGACACCGGCCAGTGAGAGAATTCTCTTTTTAATTTATTAAAACTTTTTTTTCGTGAAATTCCTTTTTTTTTTGACACTTTTACGAAAATTTCACGTTTTCAATGATATTCATTGCTTCTTTTATTAATTTTTTTTTTCTCGTTTATCCAGCTCGAGATTACGAGATAGTGAGGAATCAAGTGGAGCTGGGAGAAATAATTGGCGAGGGTCAATTTGGAAATGTTCACAAAGGCTCGTACAAGGGACGCGATGGCCAGTCGATCGCCGTTGCTGTGAAAACATGCAAGGTCGATGCCGATTCAGCAACGGCTGAAAAATTCCTCGAGGAAGCCTGTTAGTAAAAGCAAAAAATTTATTTGTCGTTAGAAAAAAAAAAAAAATTCATTCTATCATTGAGAATAATCAGATTCGATGGAGTCAAAATTGACAGGCACTTTTGGCACTCGAACTTTTTTTTTAAGTCTCATGGGGCATTTTCAGTCAAAAAAAAAAGAAATATTCGAAAAATTGCCAAATTTATAAAAATACGTGCTGGTATAAAATTTTTCAACTAAAAAAGAATCGAATCAGAGGTAAATGCGTTTGAAAAACGATAAAAATTTTCGAGACAACGAGATTTTGGACTTGAAGAAAATGTAAAAGAAAAGAAAAAAGCAAAAAGCAACGATTTTTTGGGAAAATTAAAATTTCGACATTTCGAAAAATATTTAACGAAAATATTGTTTAACAGAGTTAGGTCCTTTTGGATCAACAAATTGACACGATAAATAATCGAACGTCGAGTATCGAGCCGAATTAAAGTTCAAAATTCTATAATTTCGAAATTTTCATAACCGCAACTCAATTTTTTTCTGTTTTTCCGTCTTTTTTTCTTCATAAAAATTGCCAATGGGCAGAATAGCTTGAAAATGATTATTTTACAGATATAATGCAGCAATTCGAGCATCCTTATATAATAAGACTGATCGGTGTTTGCTCGGAAGCGCCGATATGGCTGGTAATGGAAATGCGTTTGAAAAACGATAAAAATTTTCGAGACAACGAGATTTTGGACTTGAAGAAAATGTAAAAGAAAAAAAAAAGCAAAAATCAACGATTTTTTGGGAAAATTAAAATTTCGACATTTCGAAAAGTATTTAACGAAAATATTGTTTAACAGAGTTAGGTCCTTTTAGATCAACAAATTGACATGATAAATGATCAAACGTCGAGTATCGAGCCGAATTAAAGTACAAATTTCTATAATTTCGAAATTTTCATAACCGCAACTCAATTTTTTTTTCTGTTTTTCCGTCTTTTTTTCTTCATAAAAATTGCCAATTGGCAGAATAGCTTGAAAATGATTATTTTACAGATATAATGCAGCAATTCGAGCATCCTTACATAATAAGGCTTATCGGTGTTTGCTCGGAAGCGCCGATATGGCTGGTAATGGAAATGCGTTTGAAAAACGATAAAAATTTTCGAGACAACGAGATTTTGGACTTGAAGAAAACGCAAAAGAAAAAAAAAGCAAAAAGCAACGATTTTTTGGGAAAATTAAAATTTATCTAGCCCCTTCGATCCTTCGAAAAATATTCATGAAACGCTTCTGCCTGAACGAAAATATTTTTTAACAGAGTTAGGTCCTTTTGGATCAACAAATTGACACGATAAATAATCAAACTTCGAGTATCGAGCCGAATTAAAGTACAAATTTCTATAATTTCGAAATTTCCATAACCGCAGCTCAATTTTTTTCTGTTTTTCCGTCTTTTTTTCTTCATAAAAATTGCCAATGGGCAGAATAGCTTGAAAATGATTATTTTACAGATATAATGCAGCAATTCGAGCATCCTTACATAATAAGGCTTATCGGTGTTTGCTCGGAAGCGCCGATATGGCTGGTAATGGAACTGGCGAAGCTCGGTGAGATGAGGGCGTATCTGCAATCGAACAAGCATCGTCTCGATCTCGCGACGCTTCTTCTCTACGCATTTCAACTGAGCACAGCTCTCTCCTATCTTGAGAGCAAAAAATTCGTTCATCGTGACATAGCAGCGAGAAACGTTCTCGTCTCGTCTCACAATTGCGTCAAACTCGCCGATTTCGGTCTCAGCAGATGGGTCGAGGATCAGAGTTATTATATCGCCAGCAAATGTAAATTACCGATCAAATGGATGGCACCGGAGAGCATAAATTTTCGTAAATTCACAACATCCTCGGACGTATGGATGTTCGGTGAGTGCATCAAAGAAAAAAAAAAAAAACAAAAATTAATCCTTAAGCCCAAAAGATGGTTCTCATTTTTGTCCTAGCTGATTTTAATTGTTCGAATAGATCGAGAAATATCCATCGCTTCTTTGTCGCTCCTGATAATTATTTTCAGATTTTCGTTTTTATAGCATTGTAGGCAAAAGGTTCGAAGATGGTAAATTAATTTTTGCAGATTTTTTTTTTTTATAATACGTCAAGTTGGTGGAAAACGAGCCGGACAAAAATGGACTTTTGTGTACGAGGGTAGCAAAAAAAAAAATACATTTTGGGCTTAAATTGAATAAATTGAATAAAATCGAATCTTTGCATTATAAAATCAAGAAAAAAAATTAATATTCGTCAATTTGTCAAGGTTGACGCACTTTTTACGTTAAATTTACGAAATGTAATGTAAAATTCACAATTGTTGTGATTTTTTTGTCTCCCCTTTTTTTTTTTTTTTCTACGTTACAGGTGTATGTATGTGGGAAATCTTGATGCTGGGAGTGAAACCGTTTCAGGGAGTCAAGAATAACGAGGTTATACGAAAACTCGAGAACGGCGAGCGTCTGGCACTTCCGAATCATTGTCCACCGAGGCTCTATTCACTGATGTCACAGTGCTGGAGTTACGAACCGAGCAAACGACCAACTTTCAAGGATATACGAGAAAATCTACAGTAAAGTCCTTTTATATATTTTTTTTCTTCTCTGTTTTCTTTCGAAAAAATCGTTTCCCCAATTCCTCGGCCATGAGAGTGAATCATTGATTTTTTTTTTCGTTTTTTTTTTTTCAGTGAAATTCTGTTGGAAGAGAAGCATCAGCAGCAAGAGACGATGAGACGCGAGAACAGAAGAGTACAGGCGATGTCGTGGGGTAAGCGAGAAAAAAATTCCGATAAATATCCAATTACTCAATTTTCTTTTTCTTTTTTTTTTCGTTTTCTCGAAAACCAAAAAAAAAGTCCATGAGAAAAGAATAATAAATATTTTCCGTACATTTTTCTCAAGTAGAACAGAAAAAAAATATATATATTCATTTTTACATCATTTTTTGTACAATTGCTTTATAAAAGTGATCTGAACTATTTAACAACTGCGTATTATGCTTTTCTTTTGCCTTTCGCGACAAAAAAAAAATGAAAATCTTGAAAAATTAATTTAACCCTGATCACTTGCATGCCTCAGCGACCCCAATATCAGCTTCAGCTGAAAATTTCAAAAAAGGTTCTGAAATCTGAACCTGTGGCACCGTCTGTTACCAGTTTGAAGTTTTAACTGGAAGTATTTTTTTTTTCTTAAATTAGAGTATCGCAAGAATATCTAATTTTTTCTCAAAGTAGTACGGTACCTCAAGAATGTCCGAATAAAAATTTCAGTAAAAAAAAACATCAAAAATGACAAAAGTCAAGTCTTTGAGTGAAACAACCGACTTTTTCTTGATTATTCGCTTTGAGAATTTTTTACAAGTCTCGAAACTTAATTTCGTCTCAAACGAACGATGAGAATCAATTTTTGAGATGTCAAAGTTCGTCTCGGAATTTTTTTCATGCCGGGAATTCGAACAGAATTCGTTCGACAATTCGTCCAAAGTTGGCTGGGGTCAGAGCGATCCCGTATAAGATGTGGAAGTTTTCAGAGGTGCAAGTGACTAGATTTAACAAAGAGAAGGCTCGTTATATATTCTCTTTTACCTGTTGTATACCAAGTTTTTGTAATTTTTTTTTTTCGTCCAATGCATCGGAACATAATTCAATAATAATAATAATAATTTACACGAGAAAGTGCAGAATTTTCAATATAGAGCTACGATAGAGAACTTGCTTGAAGCTTTTAAAATTGAGTTGCAATTCAAATGTATAATCGCGTGACAGTGACGTCACAACACCCCAGTGCAGCAGCTCCTCTAGCGGTAAAATTAATAAATTCAAGCATATAATCATTTCTAACCCAAAAAATCTTAATTCGTAAATATGTAGTCTGTAAAAAGGATTCAAACATGACTAATGTAGCTGACCAATCGAAGAAAGTTTAAAAAAATATTTTTTTGTACTATGTCGCAAAAACACAACTCTATCAGCATCAGAAAAAGAGTTTATTCGCGTTGGGAACATCTCTAAATCTATTCTTGATAGATTTTTGCAGATTTTTTTTCAATTTACATCATACGCTGTAATTTATATTACACACACTCGAGCACCAATGATTTACTTTCGTGAATTTCTTCACCGCCGGAAAAATTTATCCAACGGATATCCTATCCTTTTAACATGGCTTATCCAGTGGATAACTATAGTATAATATACTATAATATACTATAATATAGTATATTATACTATAGTTATATAGTATATAATATATATATGTATATTAGACTGTTTCAAAATAAATCGATAATTTTTTTTTTCCTTTACATAATCTTAAACTATACTTGGACATCAAAAAATAATCCTCGCGAAATGAGGGGCCGGTCCTTCAAGATTTAGAGGTGTCTCATCGGACTTTTGTCATTTTTATTTCGTCAATACGTGAATAATTAATTTACATGGATGGAACAAACGTTTTTCTAGTCCTAAAATGATGAATATATTCCAAACATATGTATAAATACTGAATATACTAGAAAAAACGATCTTGATGATCGCAGCAACAATTATCGGTCGATATATACGTCGATAAATGCAAAAAAAACGAAAAAATACAATAATTAATATTAATAATCTCCTACTTTCCTTTTAAAGTACTTCCTACTTTGTACTTTCTTCTACAATTAAGTAGGAGATGATTAACTACTGATAAATAACGTTTTTAAGAATATTTTTATAAAAATCGTAATTAATTGTTTTTTCATTTGCTAACATGTTATTATTTTGTTCAATTAATCATTAAGTCCTGTTTGCTAATAATAATAATTTGTACTCGATTGACAAAGTAGACTAAGAGTTGAATAATCATTAATGTTATTGAGAAAATCGATGTGGGGTTAGAAAAACAGGCGTGCAAAGGTACCCGCGCGCCGATACGACGTGCCGCGCTAGATAAATTAATTTATCTCTACCGGTAAACACAATTTCTCCATTAATAAAAAAATACGTTTTTCATGGAAAGTTTGACGTAGAATAGGATGGTTGTATTGAGAAATCGTTAAAATTTGGGGGCCATGGTTAAAAATTGATTTAAAAATTTCAATTGTTTATAATAATATGAAATTTTTTAATAAATTTTTTTGAAAATTTTTTTTTCTCAAAATTCACTCTTTTATCATCAAAATGAAAAAAAAAAAGTTTTCTCTAGCTTAAAAATAACCGGAGTTATGAATTTTTCGAAGATGAGTCTCCGAGGCAAAAATCACGAAAATCTCAAACTTTCAACCCCCTCTATTAAAAAAAAAAAAAAAAACTTCTCGAACGCGTATCTTTTTTCTTTCAACATAGAACCCGTAAAAAAAGTTTCAGCAAAAAAAAAATTATCGATTTATATATATGTATATATATATATATATATATATATATATATATATATATATATATATATATATATATATATATATATATATATATATATATATATATATAATATAGTATATTATACTATAATATACTATATTATTACTTATTATAATATACTATATAATAACTATAGTATAATATACGCCCGCAAAACGCGTAAATTTCTTACAATTTTCACACCTTAAGATATAATAATTTACTTTCTTAAATAAATTAATGCACTATTTATTAACTTCAGAAAATATTTGACTATGACAGAATGATAAAAAAAAAAAACAGAATAAAATCGTTCACGTGCAAGTTCTCTGTTACTTTGTCCAATTTTCTTCCACAATAATTTATAACGGGGGAAAAAAAAAAAGAATCAATTAGCAACGAATTTTTTTTTTAATTTTTCAATCCAACGAGAATTCACGAAGAACGGATATATCGAAGAACAAAAAAAAATGACAATGATTATTGAATAATCGACAGGAGCCGATGAGAATCCACCGCCAAAGCCATCGCGCCAGCCGCAGAACAATTCCTCGGAGCAGCAACAAGCGTCAGCGACGATAGCACCCGTCTCGACCTACATCGTCGCCCAGAGTCCCGAGGTACTCGCCCAGCTACTGAGGGACAATCAAGCACGGGGGGTATGTCCATCCGTTTATACGACGCCCGCTTCGCCCTTCAACACCCTTGCCGTGCAATTCCAAGAGGAGGACAGGGTCCTCACGACCTCGCTGGTCACGGATATGCCATTTTTCGAATCGACATCCGTAACGTCGGATACGACGACGAAAAGCCCGTACAACGACTGCTGCTCGCAGTCGTCGGCATGCGGTGACTCGGCAATGTCAACGACGCGTATGGTATCGATCGAAAATACGGAAAATCTAGACCCAATAATGCTGTCAAGCCTCGGTATCACCGAACAATCCCCGGCACTCTCGTCACCCGCGTCATTTCGCAAACAGCGAAAGATTAAAGAGATGCAAAATTTATATTCGTTAAGCTCGAAGAACATCGCTGGCATAAATTGCGGCGATGTTTATTCGCCGATTGTGAAAAAAAATACAAACGCAGCTGTCGCGTGTCCCGTAGCGAACGAAGCCAATAATAAGGGTTGCGATAATTCAACGAGCTCCGATATTTACGCTCCCGTGGCAAATTTTACCCAAAGCTCAGCGATAATGAGCAATTTTTCACAATCACCGTGTACGACGGAAAATTATTCCGAGAATCCTGGCAATTACGGATCAACGTGCCGGATCGACGATAATACGACGAGCGGGGCAATGTCAGCCGAGAATACGATCAATTGTTCCATTGGGGCGAATATAAAAAATTCTATAGCGTCGATGAGCATCGCGAGTAATTCTAGTAACAATATTTCTCAAGCTTCGAGCATAAATGCTTCCAACGATAATTCAACGCGATCCGTTGCTTGTTCCTCAACTTCCACGACATCTTCCTCCTGTCCGAGCAATTTCTTTGGCACTTCCGCCACGGCTGTTGCGGCTTCCGGTGGTGATGGTAGTAGCAATAATGGTGTTGGTGGTGGTGGTGGTGTTAGCACGATTAGCAATGTCCTGCCGAGTTCCGGTATCGAATGCCTGTACGGTCCTGTCCTTAAATTTCGCGCCCAGACCTCGAACAGCCAAAATTGTCACGAATTAAAGTCATCGACACCAACGAGCGTGCCTCACATGCAAAATTCACGAGGTAGCCTCGTCAGCAGTCCCATACCCGGGCAAATATATCAGCAGCAGCAGCAGCAGCAGCAGCAGCAGCCGATCTACGTTCAAAATTATCAGCAGATTTATTCGAACGTTGGACAAACCGGTCAACCGATGTACGTAACGCGCGGACAATTGATGACGAGCTCGCCGAAGCAGCAGCAGCAGCAGCAGCAGCTGGTAAATCAGGCATCGTCGTGCCTGCTTGCATCCGGTCAGCAGTACATCGGGCATCATCATGGACGTATCAATGATCCAAATCAGATTTATACGGTTCATGCGATACCGGCGAACGTAATACAGTCGCAAAAAATTCAAAATTACGACAATCAGATGTGCGGAAACGTGACGATTCACGGGCAATCGAATTATCCGAACGTTGGCCAATCTATTCAGCAGAATATCGAGCAGCAGCAGCAGCAGCAGCATATTATGCACGGTCATCTGGTATATTCGCAATATCCTTTATCCTGCTCGCCACAGCAGCAGCAGCAGCAGCAGCAGCAGCAGTCGAATCAGTATATTGGACAAGATGGCGGAAAATTTATGTCATCAGAGCTGGAACAACAGCAGTTTGGACAAATGTCACAGATGATAAGTTATGGACAAGCTGGTGGTAATATAATGCCGCAGCATTGCATGAGCAATTCGTCGATGATACAGCAACACTGTGGCCCCCGAATGGCCAGCGGTGTTGCGAGATTAACGACGAATCCCGGCAATTTTAAAACCGAGGAACAACGAGATACCGGCGATTGCGATTATACGGGTGGGATGTTAACCGCGGGCGTTTGCGAGGGCGTCGTCTCAACCGGCTGCTCTATTTCGGAGGAGTCACAGCAAGATCAGGTTTGACCAACAATGACTCACAACTAGGAATAGGGTAGACGCATCAGCTGTGGCCACTTTTTAAGCATTTTTTCGAACATTCATTCGGGAACATTATTCGCATTATTGCAGAATTTAGAACTGAAAAAGTCATCGATGTAACCCGGAATGGTACACAGAATCGAATTGCTATCATCAAAAACTTTTTCTGATCATGATAAAGAAGAAAATGGGAAATTATTTTGTGGCTGTGATTTTCACTATTTGTGGCCACAATTGTATTAAGGTAGACGTACCGGTTGTGGCCACTTTAAGCATTTTCGAACATTCATTTGCGAACATTATTCACATTATTGCAAATTCAGAACTGAAAAAGTCATCGATGTAACCTAAATCGTACACAGAATCGAATTTTTATCATCAAAAACCTTTTCTGATCATGATAAATAATAAAATGCCAAATTATTTTGTGGCTGTGAATTTCACCATTTGTGGCCACTTTAAGCATTTTCGAACATTCATTTGCGAACATTATTCACATTATTGCAAATTTAGAACTGAAAAAGTCATCGATGTAACCCGAATGGTACACAAAATCGAATTGCTATCATCGAAAACCTTTTCTGATCATGATAAATAAGAAAATGGGAAATTATCTTGTGGCTGTGATTTTTACCATTCGTGGCCACAATTGTATTAGGGTCGACTTACCAGTTGTGGCCACTTTAAGCATTTTCGAACAGTATTCACATTATTGAAAATTCAGAACTGAACTTTTAGCTGTCATTTTCACCATTTGTGGCCACAATTGTATTAAGGTAGACGTACCAGTTGTGGCCACTTTAAGCATTTTCGAACATTAATTTAGGAAAATTATTCACATTATTGCAAATTTAGAACTGAAAAAGTCATCGATTTAACCTAAATGGTACACAAAATCGAATTGCTATCATCAAAAACCTCTTCTGATCATGATAAATAAGAAAATAGGAAATGAACTTTTAGCTGTCATTTTCGCCATTTGTGGCCACAATTGTATTAGGGTACACGTACCAGTTGTGGCCACTTTAAACATTTTCGAACATTCATTTGCGAACAGTATTCACATTATTGCAAATTCAGAACTGAAAAAGTCATCGATGTAACCCGAATGGTACACAAAATCGAATTGCTATAATCGAAAACCTTTTCTGATCATGATAAATAAGAAAATGGGAAATTATCTTGTGGCTGTGATTTTTACCATTTGTGGCCACGCAATTGTACTACTTTTGGTCATCCATTGGATGTTACGCATATGAAAAACCGGGAAAACTTAGGGAATTTATTTCCTCCTGCAATAATCAGGGAAAAGTCAGGAAATTTAGAAAATTCTCTGGAATTTTTCCCAGAATTTACTTTTTGCCAGAATTACGAAAAATGAAACCAACTTAAAAAAAAAAACAGAAAAGTATCAAAATAAATATTTCTGCATATTTTTAATATTAATATTATTCTTTATTATGTACAAAAAAAGTTACGTTAGTGCGAAACAATAAAAATTTCAAATGATGTTGAAATTTGCATCGTTGGAATGCAAGCAAAATAGGTTTTTTGAATAAAATAAAAATAATTTCCAGTACTGTCAACGCTATACTGTCATATTGAGGCCCCAGGTCGGGGGAAAAAAACTGTAAAAAAGGTTTAAACGGATTATTAGACAATCAGTGACGGCAGATTCGAGTTAAAAATAGTTTTTTTCTTTGCGTCATAAACATATTATTGAAGTGGTACAAGTGTGCTCTATTTGGGGCCACAAGCTGGCCACAAATATAGAACAATCGCATTTTCAATCTACCACTTTCACCCATCGCGTATTTTTCAGGTATTTTAGCTGATTCGTCAGTTTTTCGTGATTCGAAACCAAAAAATGACCTTTAACTGATAAAATATCAATTTTTGATGGGTCGGAATGACTTTAGATATGACAAAATAAATTAGCAGATATTCAATAAAGCAATCGATAGTCATGTGAAAACATCTCGAATATCGAAATATTACGCTGGATGAAATGAACACAGATTTGAAATTTTCAAAAATTCGAGAGAAATGCGAAGTGGCCACGAACGGTACAGTGGCCACAACTGGTACGTCTACCCTATGCGCACGTTGCGAGAAAAAAAAATTAAATAAATAAATAACTCAGTAACTTGGGAGAAAAAAAAAACAGTCTCGACAAATAAAATTGTCGTATTGTTCGTGATTATTTTTCGTCAAATTGGTTTTTGTGGCTGATTTTATACCGGCAGGGTGCACCGAGGATTTTGTTCCTTTTTTTTTTTTTTTCTTTGGTTTGTAATATCTCGCACCTAAAATTCTACGTTTAGACACGCTTGAGGTACTTGCGAATGTTTAAGCACAATTGTATTGGTGGAATTTTATTTTTTTTTTTTAATTTTCACGAGGATTGTCTTGATGAGCGATTGGACAGGCACGCACACAGGGATATGTAAACACGCAGTCTGTTGCATGATGAATGAACGTCATCGCTGAAATTATTATCGTTATTATTTTTTCATTGCGTTCTTTTGAATTTTTATGAAAAAAAAAAAAAAACGAAAATTTTATGCATGCACAACCGTATGTGATCTGTGCTAGTATTATTTTGGAATTATGCATCTCTTTAATCTTTTATATATATCATTTCCTAAAACCTTTATTCCATTGCGATACCTTGTCCCGATTAGAATTACGTTAATTTGTACATAGAAATAATACAATAAGCGCATCGATTTTTAATTATTACAATCTTACGTTGAATTGATTCGTTCAATTTTTTGCAAAATGTGTAAGATTATTATATCGTGCTTTTGATTCGTTTTTTTTTTCTTTTTGATTCTTTTTCTTTTTTTCGCAAGTTCATTGACGTTGCGATTGTGCTATGAAAAGTTTCAGAGAAACGCCCAGTCGCAGATCTTCGAGAGCACGGGCGATAATAATTCGTGCAACGTCGACGACGAGCAAAAATTGCTGGAGCAAAGGCTGTTCGAGCAGCAAAGACAATCGGAGGAGGACAGTCGATGGCTCGCCAGAGAAGAGGTGCGCTGCTTCGATTGATCCGACTGTTATTGCGTGAAAATTAATTAATTTTTGGGTAATTTTCTTTATTTTGTCTTAATTTTATTTGTTTTTTTTTTTTCAGAAACGTTTGTCCATAGCGACGAGCGGTGACGAAAGTGCGAGTCCGCCGATTCCACGATCAATGACACAATCACCGAGTCACGAGACTCACAGTGCCAATACGAGCTCGCTGGGTTCCGACAAGGGCTCTGATAAAATAATCGTCGTAAAGGTAAATTCGTTAAAAATTCTTTGGTTTTTTTTTAATTTTTTGTCCTTTTTTTTTTCATATATCGATAGAGACTGTGCTTTAAATTATAAATCGAATGATTAATTATTCGTAAAGAATATTTCTGTGCAAAATATTTTTTTAAAAATGTCAGCATGGATAATTGATTAATTAAATTCGTCAATTGGATTTTAAAACGTAAAAAAAAAAACGAACGAACTAAATCGGAACCGGAAGGAGCCGATCCATCGACGAGTCATAACTCGAAAAGTTGAATCCATCGATATTTATTTTAATTCGACAGAAAATGGAGCCCACACCGACAGCGGATCTGGATCGGACGAACGACAAGGTCTACGATTGTACGACGAGTGTCGTACGAGCAGTTATGTCTCTTTCCCAAAGTACGTATACGAAAATTCTCGAAAAAAACGCAAAATTTCTGTTTTCATTTTTTTTTTTTTTTTATTTTATTTATTTTTTCTTTTCGAACTATCGATAAGAAATTCTTTTATCGAAAAAAAAAAAAGAAAACAATTTTCGTGCAATTGCAGGAGTACAGCAGAGCAAGGCCGATGAGTATTTGGAATTGGTGAGAAGAGTGGGCGTCGAGCTCAGAGCTCTTTTATCATCGGTCGACGCTCTGGTCGAAATTTTACCGGGCAATGCTCATCGCGAGGTCGAAATGGCCCACAAAGTTTTGAGCAAGGACATGGCCGAGCTCGTTTCGTCAATGAAATTGGCCCAGAGCTACAGCTCGACGACCCTCGATTCCGAATACAGAAAGTAAGATCTTTGAAAAGCTCATTTTATAAATTTCTATGAATTTCTGATGTTTTGATTACTCAAGATTTTAAGTTAATTCAAACTGTCAACTTTCAAAGTTAAAGGAAAACATTTGAAAAATTTAACTCTCGGAGTAAACGAATATATTTAATCTTCTAAGTAAATTTACAATTTGTTACTTCAATCAAGACGTTTTACTTAAAATTTTATATTATTAATGATATAACTTAAAATTTGCAATTTAATGTCTTTTTTTTTTAACTCAAAAATTATTCGCAAAATGATTAATATCAACGAATCATAAAGATATTTAAATGTTATTTTTTAACTTTTGAATATTAGCAGGAATAATTGGTCCTTCTGTAAGAATAATTATTCGTTTAGAATTCGATAATCCTGGATTTTTAATTAATAATGACAAAATTTATAATTCTATTGTTACAAAGCATGCTTTCATTATAATTGTTTTTTTTTTTTATAGTTATGCCAATTATAATTGGTGGATATGGAAATTGATTAAGATATAACTTTCCCACGTATAAATAAGATTTTTATTACTGCACCCCCATTAATGTTAATACTTCTTTAGAAGAATTCTTTAAAAGAATTCGTTACAAGACATTCTTTAGAAGAATTATTAATCAAGAAATTGGAACAGGATGATCGGTATTCCCCCTTAATTATCACTTAATTCAAATCATGACGGCATATCCGTAGATTTAGCAATTTTTTCTCCCCATTTAGCTGAAATATCCTCTATCGTAAGAACTATTAATTTTATTTCTATCATAGATATCAAAATTACCAAATTATTTTTATTTGCCCGATCAGTTCTAATTACAGCAATTTTACTACTTCTCGCTGTACCTGTATTATCAGGAGCAATTATAATCGATCGTAATCTTAATACTTCATTTTTTGACCCTCGTGGGAGAAGATGACCCAATTTATATCAACATTTATTTTTATTTTTCGGTCATCCGGAAGTTAATATTCTAATTTTACCTGAATTTGGAATAATTTCTCATATTCGCTCCGTACGCAATCCCGCAAATGCAACACCAGCGCTGCCGTGGCCAGTTCGGGAACTCTTTGGCTTTTATTGCTATAAATAATTAAAAAAATATGAATTCCAAGCGTTATAGTTGCTCAGTGATAAAGCGTGGCAATATTAGTGCGAATTCAAGTATTAATTTTTACATATTTCCGCTGGACATGACGTTTTTGATCAATCTGTAACATATTCGTGTTACTGAAATCGAAAAAAAAACAAAATAGAGGGGCCTTTTGCCTATATCAATTACGTAGAGGACCCCGCTATTCTTTTTTTTAATCCATCAAACCGTCCACGAGAAAAATGAGTTTGAATTTTTTTCAAATTATGCTGACCCGAAGCCTCGCTTTAAGGCTTATAAGATAGGGCAGAGAGCAAGAACCAATTATTTATCACTATATTTTGAATTTGGTTAGAGATAAACGAGCAACATTACATATTATATTTTTTTATAATACTTCCGCTTGAACTTTATTTAACCCCATAAAATTGGGTAATTTCAATTCCTCCATCCATCTCGCATGAAACTCTGCGAGAGCTTCACCCTTAACTATGCCTTGGGGATTAAATGGAATTGCATTTTTTATGCTTTTTGAAACTCTGTCCTCATCGCAACATCAATTACCATGGGAATTACTATTTTTCCACTCAATATTAACTAATATTTCGACTATAAATTGATTCTACAATATATAGCACAATTTGTGACAATGTTTTGATTTATTTTAAAAAAATAATTATCGTATTGATTCAAATATCACATTTTTTCTAAATATTCTGTACATTTTGTATGAGCATGGCATGGGCCGTTGACAATGTTTCATTTGTAAAACAGCTACGAGGCAGGTTGCGCGCAGAGCGAATAATCTTCGGAGAAAAAAGAAACTTTTGATTCCACTGCGATAATTTATCCTATAATAACTGTTGAATTTTTAGGATTTATCGTTCGAGCTCATTATATATTTACCATTGTAATAGATATTTGTTACACGAGCTTATTTTACCTTCGCTGATTACAATTATTACAATTTCTACAGGAAACAAAGTATATTTAGTCGATTAGCGACAACTCATGGAATAAAAATAAATTTACAAGCAATGTCTCGAATTTATTTATCACAGGGGTTAAAAAAGCGAGCGGTGGGGATAAACAATAATTTTTCAGGCACAAAAGTTTAATTTATTGTTTTTTTTTTTTTTTTTTTTTTTTTCAATTCGAATTATACAGAGGGATGCTCTCGGCAGCTCATATCTTGGCGATGGATGCGAAAAATTTGTTGGACGTTATTGACTCGATTCGCATACGTTATCCGCGCGTGAATCATCGGATATGCGAGAAGCACAACGAGTCAGTGTGCGGCAATCGAAAATCCGCGACGCCCGAGAATCGTACGAGCTCGGGTCAGTCGGGCGAGCAATCGTTGCTGAGACGAAGTCAGTCGAGCGAGAGATCGGAGACAACTTTCAGGCAAAGTCAGAGCGGTGATTTGCTTCATCGACTGGGACAATCGGTCGATCGTGCGCTACAGGTAAATTAACAAATTTACAAAAATCCCGAGATTGAATAGTTCGAATAAATTTTTTCATTCCCACTGGGCCGAGGCTGATCGAATTTCAGAGTTCGAATTTATCAATTTCGAGTCAGGAAAAAAATCAAATGAAAAATCACACGACGAAAATTGTCGGAAAAAAAAATTTGTAATTAAATCAATATTAATAATTAATATTGATTATTTCCGTAATTAAATCAATATTAATAAACAAATTTATTTATTTATATAAATATTCATATAAATATATATAAATATTTATATAAATAAATATATATTTATATAAATATTTATATAAATATTCCGTAATTAAATCAATATTAATAAATAAAATAAATTTGTTTATTAATATTGATTTAATTACGGAAATAACGAAATTAACATTTTTATTTCTCATTTTGTTTTTTTTTTTTTCAAATATTGCTTGCTCGATCGAGCTGAAAACGAAATTTGCGTGAGATTTTTTTCCATCGTTATATATTTTTTTTTTCGTTTCTGGATATTTTTGTTTTTTTTTTCGATATTTTCTCGAGAAAACCCTTCGATAAATTTTTGTCCAAGCATAACTCTCGGACTCTGCTGAAAATAATTTAAAAAAAAACATTTTCACGTTCTTTCGTCAATTTCCACTCCGCGTCCTTTTGAGCTCGTACAATTTTTCTTCCCTTTTGCATTGAGAAGCAAAAAAAAAGGAAAAAAAAAAATTCCACATAATCCCAACGTATGAAAATATTCAGGACGGTCAATCGGACATGTGCGCGATTTCGAGCCTGGAGCGACGTCATCACATCGCAAAGAGCAGCCTCGAGAGAAATTCGTCGGCCACGAGAAAGCAAATCGAAACGAGCAGCCTCGAGAGACGAAGACCATCGGCGACAGTCACGAATTCGTCCCGTAATCCCGTTAGTCTACCGCCTATCGTTCCCGTATCCTGTAGCATCGTTCAAACCGTTTCACCGGTCATGCATCCCTGTCAGATAATAACAAGCGACATTAGCCAACAATCGGCGTCGATTTATTCGAACAGCAAGCAGGAATGCGCGGCCAGCGAGAAATCGCAAAACGACAGCTAGCAAAAAAATCGTCGCGTCTCGGCCGCCGTCTCGAATATAACTCTCGTTTGAAGCATAAATTATCCCGGAAAGAGAGAGAGAGAGCAGCAAAGAAAAAAAAAAAAAAAATTCAAAAAACGAGAAGAAATGAAAAGAGGACAAAAAAAAATGAAAAAAGCACCACGGATATTTTGACTCATGCCGCAATTTCAATTAATCACGTGATAAGCAGTATCGTTAGTATTAAATTGCGCATACTGTACGTTCGAAAATTCCAGCTAAGAATTTATTACAAGGGCATCCTTTAGTTTTGTACATAAACTGGAAAAACAAAACGAGCAAAAAGTTGAGAGAAAAAAAAAAAATAATGGACGACTACGACGAAAACTTTGAGTTACCCGTGCAAATGAAAAAAAAAAATTTCGTGAAGCAATTCTTTTATTTAAAAAAAAAAGCAAAACAAAAAAGAGATTGTAAATGCGCTTTCGTACGTGATTTTTTTTTTCGTTGTTTTGTTTTCCATACGAGGTTTTTTTTTTTTTCCTTTTTCACGACTGCGTACTTATAAGTAGGTACAGTATTTACTAGTTTTTAATTATCGATTATTATTATTATTATTATTATTGAGAAAAAAAAAAAGAGGGGTGGATAAGTTTAGAGCGTAGCTAATAATTGAAATGACAACTCCAAAGCTTTAGGATTACTGTCAATATTTGTTTACCATATAAACTATAAAAAAAAAAATATATAAAAAAAACCGCGTGAGCCGGGTGACGCGTGTGAACTGCCCAATTTTCATCGATTTGTACCCGCTATTTCCCCGTTATGCACGAGCGCATCGAGCAATCAAGTCCAAATATACCGTCGTGTAAATTGTGACGGCGGCTTTTGCGGAGAACCCTCTTTCTTTCTTTTTTTTTCTTCTTCTTCTTCTTCTTTCGTGTCCTGTCGAAGAAAAAAAAAAGCTTTACAGATTTATAAGAGAGAAAGGGGGGGAAAAAAAAACTGTTGCGAATTTTTAAATTTTTATAGCCAACAGCGCTAGGGTCGTCGGTATCATTGTCTCTCACCCCTGCATATATATATATAATATATATATTGGGCCGTTTTTCTTTTTAACTTTGTTTTTTTTTTTTTCTAAAAGTTAGTTTTTAGCCTGAAACGAAGCCTCGTGAAACCGGAACTCGGTAGAAAAATTCTAAAAGGTGACTCCATCCGGTTTGAATTTTTTCAAACGCTCTAATTGAAATATCTCGAAAAGTAAACTAGTTGGGAAGCTTTTTTTGGTTTAATTTTGTGAATAATCAAATTTTCTTTTAAAAAAAGGTCGTGACTACTGTACACCCAAATGTTCATCTTGTACTCGATACGAGCGTTTAAAGTTACAAGTTCATTGAAAAAATGAATGAAGATGCATATTAGCTTGTAAATTTTTATTTCACCCGTGTTCCAAACTGAAAAAAATTGTGCACATTTGGTTGTATAGTAGTCACGACCTTTTTTTTTTTAATTTTATTATTTACAAAATGAGAACAAGAAAAAGCTTCCCAGCTTGTATAGTTTTCGAGATATTTCGGTTGGAGTGTTTGAAACATTCAAACCGGATGAGTCACCTTTTAGAATTTTACTACCGAGTTCCGGTTTCACGAAGCTTCGTTTGAGGCGGCAAAACTAACTTTTCGAAAGGTACGTAAAAAGAAAAAAAAAATAAAAGTTAAAAAAAGACCGGCCTAATATATATACATATATATATATATATATATTCGAAGTGAAATTGAGGAGTCATTTTCCTCGGGTCGTCAGATCTTTGCATAACTTTTTTTTTGGCTTCATTCCACATGAAAAAGAGCCTAATTTTTTTAAAAAATTTTCCCGATACTCTTGCAGGTGGCGCGAAGATCGTTTTTGTGTAAATCACAATTTTTTGAATTCCGAAATTTTTTCCACAGATTCTGGGTCATAAATAAGCAATGTCTATCATGATCAGGGAGCGGGATGCGGCTGCCTTATATTTTTTTTTTCTAAAATGCAAACAAAAGCTAATTTCTAATTGTCCTTATAGGAGTAAAAAAGAAAAAGAAAAATAAAACATGTCTCGGAAAATTTTGATATTTTGCATCTTTTCCCAAAATAAATGAGAAATCTGATTTTTTTTTTTCAATAAAAAAGATCAATATACAAAAATTAATGAGGAAAAAAATTATTTTTTACTCCAAACCAGCATCAACTTTGATATTGTAGTCGTATCTTGAATATTTGATTATTGGATATGTCGCAGGGAGAATTGTATCTTTTATTTATACGATTGGGCAAACGTGCCAATTAAATCTTTGAAAAATTGAGATACGATTTTCGAGCGAAGAGTTTTATTTCGTAGAAAAACCTCGTATCGCGAGGAAATTTGAAAAAGTCAAAAAAGTCGAAACACGCGCAGCGAATATTCCACGAGAAAATGGAATTATCATGGAAAAAGTATTTTCAGGTTTGTCGGTCGAGGAAAAATACAAAATCCTTGTTTCGCGAATTGTACCACATTCGACTAAATTATAACAAATCGAATCACGGATAAAAAGTATGATGAAAGATATAATTGCAACATATCCAATAATATAATAAATATTCAAGATATAACTAAAATATCAAAGCCGATGCTGGTTCGGAGTCAAAAATCATTTTTTTTCTTATTAATTTTTGTATATCGATCTTTTTTACGGAATTTATTTTGGAAAAGATGCTTGATATCAAAATTTTCCAATACATGATTTATTTTTCTTTTTTTTTACTCCTATAAGCACCATTAGAAATTAATTTTTGTTGAAATTTTAGAAATAAAAGAAAAAACAATAAAAAAATATAAGGCGGTTGCATCCCACTCCCTGATCACGATAGATATTACTTATTTTTGACCAAGAATCTGGGGAAAAAAATTCAGAATTTTAAAAATGGTTTTTTTCTAGTTTTTCCTTTTTTTTTTGCACAAAAACGATCGTCGCGCCACTTGAAAGAGTAACGGAAAAATTCATTTAAAAAAATTAGGCTCTTTTTGAAGTGAAACGAAAGCCAAAAAAAAGAAGTTACGCAAGGATCCAATGACCCGAGGAAAATTACTCCTCGATTTTACACGGAATGTCTCATATATGTATATTATAATTGTACGATATTTAAAGATATCCGCATCATATATTCTGAATTATTAACGAGGCTCATATCCAATATAACGTGACCGTAAAAACGTTCGCATTATACATTGTGCGCGATTTGGAAAAAAAAAACAAAAGTCCAATCACTTTTTTGTCCCCAGCGAACATGAAACATCTCGTTACTTTCAGAAAAAAAAAAAAAAAACAGAAAACTATTTCCATAATTTGTTTATTAGCAATTATTTGATAAAAGTGATTTTCGATATTTGTAATTGCACATCTTACCCTCCGTCAATCATAAATTCAATTATTTTTCCGGGACAAGGCATGGAAAAAAAAAAAAAGATAATAAATGTAACGAAGAAATGAAAGATCGTTACTTTTTTTTTTCGTTAAATTTTTGTTTCTTTTTTTTCAAGAATTTTTTCACGAATCATAAAAGAAGACTACTAATGATTTACATTATGGAGTGAAAAGCATACGGATGCGGTTACAAATATTTCCATTTTGTGAAATAATTGATAATAAATGAATTGCAAAAAAAAAAAGAAGAAAAAAGATGAATTTTTTTTTTTTTCATAGTTGCGAGATTTTCTCCATCTCCGCGACGAGGAATAATTCCACGAAAGACGAATTTTGTAATTTTTCGTTTCTTTTTTGTTGAAAAACTTTTTGACAAAAAAAAAATCCTATGCGATAAAGTACGTTCGATTAGATTCATTTTGACTGTTGTAACGAGCGATAAGTGTCGCGGAATTAGATATTGTATTTCTCGTACGCCGAATCATATGAATTATATAATTGGCATGGGGATCGACGCGAATCTCTGTAATTATTGATTTTTATGTTGTTCAATAAACGTGAATTGCATGCTCGAGTGTGCCCGAGATGTTTTCACGCTCGAGCCATCGCAGATGCCTCGTAATTTCGATAATTATCTTCGTTAGCCCTTAAACCCAAAAAAAAAAAAAAAAAAGGCGGATAATTTTTGTCCGAGTCGATTTCGAATGTTCAAACAGGTCGAGAAGTATCCACCGCTTCGTATAATCGCCCCCCCGATAATTATTTCAGATTTTTTTTTTTTCCATAGCGTCGTCGTCATAGCGGAAAGTTCAACGATGGGCTATGAATTTTTCCGAGATTTTTTTATAATTTGGTGAAAAACGAGCCGAACAAAAATGGATCATTTTGCGTATTAGGGTGCCAAAAAAAAAAAAAAAAACGTTTTGGGTTTAAGGGTTAAAATTGATCATTAAATTTTTTTATTTTTTTTCCAAATCAATTTTCCACGCGGACGAGCAACATTCCAATTAAAAATATTAATTCAAGCTGTTCTCTTCTCACGAAATAATTGTCAATCGGGGGGAAGGACAAAAGCTTCGGACTCTTCGAATTTGCCAAAAAAAAAAAAAGAAAACAAACTCAAAAAGTAATTAATATTCGTTATAAAATAATTCCAAATTACTGACTGATTCGAAAAAAAAAAAAAATCTTTTTTTCCCTTCAATTTAACGATGCCCATTTACGACTCGATACGAAAAAATAATTCTCACAATCCGCCGAAATAAATTTCCCTCTTGACTTTACCGTAAAAGTAAAACTAGCAGAATTTACCCCATCGAGTCCGGACTGTCCTCGTTTTTTTTTTCTTCTTTTTTTTTCTCAGTTTTCACAATAAAAAAAACGCACAACGGGGGAGCTCGAAAGGAAAAATGAGAAAATAGTAAATAACGAAAAAAAAAAAAAAAAAAAGAATCCATAATCACTTGCGGCATCGCGCATTAAATAATCGCACGTAGAACGACACGAATGAAACGCTCGCTTGTCGCGCGATCGGCGAGATATTTTTAAGATTTTTCGCACATTTGTAATACGAGATTGATAAGTTTGAGGAAAAAAAAAATTTTCATCAACAAGAAACGACATCGATACATAGTTCCTCTGCGACGAAAATTTAGGCGTTATTTTCGTCTCGTCTCGATCATATTCGATAAATGTTTTTTTTTTTTGCGCAATGAGAGCACGAATAATTTGGAGATGCTTGGAAAAAAAATTTCTACATATATAAAATTTATAATATAGCGAAAGAGTAAGTGCGTGAATCATTGAAAAATCATTAGTCTCGGAGACGATAAATGTGTATTTAAAAAAAAAAAAATTTTTTCATCATTGCGATCATTATACTTGAAAAATGTAACGGTTAATTCTCAAATTTATCAATTAACGAAGAATTTATTTTCCGTGCTTCGAACTATAATGCTTGATTCCGTTAACGGTCGATATCCTCGCATATTTTGTCAACAAAGCGTTCACGTCTGCGGTACGTGTAGTGCATCTCCTGAAAATAAAAAAAAATTTAAAAAAAAACGAAAAAAAAAAAATTTTTTTAAACGAAAAAAAAAAAAAAAAACGAAAAATTGAAGTCACGTTCACGAATCGTATTGCGGAAAAGTAAAATTTGATATTACGAGATGTAAGGCGTTATCTCGTCGACGGTCCATTTGTCTTTGACTTTGAAAAGTTCGTTCAGCCTTTTGACAATGTTTTCCGATAAATGAGCTTCCGGAAATGACATTACTTCCTTCCTCATTTTTTGCGAATTCCATCTCACGAGCGCTATGCCACTCAGATATTTATCCACTGGCTTAAGTTCTGCGGGAAAATTGAAGAAAAAAAAAAAAAAATCATGCAAGGAAACGATATCCGATGGAAAAAAAAAAATTGAAACAAGTTTGGCGGATAAAAAAAATTATCTCACTGTCGGGACAGCCCATTCGCCACGATTCCATAAATTCCGCGTAATCGTTGACCGGCGATGCGGCGAGTAATATTCGAGCCAAAAATTTGCAAGTTTTCTCCTCGTTGTATCTTGGAAAAAAGTTTAATTCAATTCGCTCGATTGGTCAATTGAGAAAAAAAGCTTCGATTCATTCGAAAAAAAAAAGCTTCAAATTCGATCAATTTAAATTCAATTGATTTAGCTGAATAAACTTGTTTCCCCCGAAAAAAAAAAAAAAAAATTTACCTGTAAAGATTGTCGCCGCTCGCGTTTTTCTTATCGCTTGGCTCGGCATATTTGTCAAAAATAATATCAAAAGCGGAACGCGGTATGAGCTCTTTCAGGGATTCGTAAGTTTCTTCCCTGTCGACCTCGTCGATGTCCCAAGAATTCTCATCCATGAAATCGAGCATAAGTGTCGCGGCTCGTGCTTCGTATTCGAAAGAAATATGACGAAAATATCCGTTCATATTGGCTATCGTATGATCGGCCAGAGCCCGTCGCAATTCATTGTCGCTCGCTTGCACGTGACTCCTGAGCTTGTCCCAATCGTACAGATTATCGGGATTCACATTTTTCTCATACTCGAGACCCTCGAACGAGGACGATTCCAAAAGAGCGAGCAACTCGCCCAATTTCGGCTTACACAACGTTACCTGAAAATTATTTATTTGTTTTTTTTCTCTCCGCCCACGCGACGCGATAGCTCCGATTTCTCATTCGATTAAGGAAAAAAAAAAAAAAAAAAAAAAAAAATAGTATCCTTAAATGAAATGAAATGAAAAAAAAAAAAAAAATATAGCTATCTTTCTCTGACTTACTTCGTAATAAGTGTTAAACTGCCCTTTGACCCTTATCTCCTCGATAATCCTATCCTCGGGAACATTGCAAACACCCTGAATGTCGTTTGACAATTTTACATCCGGTATCAACAGCAGAGCGTTGGAAGTTTCTGCATCTTTTATCTCATAAGTTCGATCGTCGGTGCACAAGACCGCTCGTTCATTTTTTTGGCCCCTGAACGATAGGCTTGGGGAGCATTCGAGAGTCGAGCGAGGAAATTCGAGTAGAATAAAAGTTGCAGTTTTTCGTTTTTTTTTTTTTTTCTTTACTTTGAAACAGAATTCATTCATACCGGGTTCCTTCGTCGAGCGCTTTCATTAAATTTTCATCGAGTTCTATCAATTTGTAGCTACCGTCGTTATTCAACGGTGCCGGAAGCAAAATTTGACTTATTTTCTTCAATTCTGATTCTTCTATATTCGCCAATTTAATCGTTTCGTTAACATCCTCCTGACTTCTAACATATCTGCGGAATTGAGACGCTTCGTATTGAAAGTTTCCCCAATGGCTTTGTTATATTTTAATTAATTGATTATTATTGTTGTTATTATTATTAGCCGTTGAAGATGGCAAATATAAAATTAGCCTTTGAGAATGCATGTTCCGTTGGGTCGTAACGGAAATAGATACGCGGAAGTACAAGAATTTCGAACATGTTCATATTCCTATAGAGAGAACTCTGAAGTATCAGTTTTAAATTTACAAATTTTCGTGCATTGCGGCGATATGAAATTTATAAAAAAAAAATTAGTTCGTTATAAACTTGCGTACAAGTTTTTCGGCATATTTTCGAATTTTTTTTATTTATTTTACGATAGTTAACATTACTGATTTTTCTCATAACAATTTGCTCATTGTTTTAAAATTATTTTCGAGCTTCTCCAGGAAGATATATTATCAATGAAAATCGGCAGGACAATGTTATCTGTAACCCTGCAGTATTAACGATAATATGTTTAAAAATTTAAATATTTGAAATTCACAAAATGCTCCAATAGCTGGCGAGATGCAGCACGGACTGCTTATGGGAACAATTAGCTTTTACGAAAATACGATCACAGTTAATTCAATGATCATTATAAAAGATACTTACTGATCGTCAACTTCCATTGTTTCATCGAATAAAAGTTATACTAATATTATTTCGCGCGATTTACGAAGTATCTTTTATTACCGATTTCATAAACACCGATAATGTAAACAATGCAGCCTAACCTCAAATTCGGCAGGAACTCGCGCGCCATACCTCGGCCAGATCACAAAATAACAATTTACGAATGTAATTTCAGGCAGTCGTCCCTGGTAGAGGCCTAAATAAGAAAGGTGATTTTTGATGATTTTTTTTAATACGGAAAGAAACAACGGACCTTCTTGAAAATTTTATTGTACTTTAACACACATTTGAAGAGTATAAAAAAAAAATTTTATTAACTAATTGTCGCAAATGGTGGAGTATTAAATTGACCATATAGAAGCGCCTCGCCACTGGAGTCGCGAACTGGCGGGAAAGATGGTGCGCTTAATTCTTGCCTGGAACGCAAAAACCACAATTATTTTTTATTGACACATATTTTCATTGTCGATGGACTAAAAAAACCCAGAAAAAACCGTGAAACCATATTAATTTTCGAGCTTGAACAAAAAACGTGACGATTTTTACAATTTTTTCTTTCCTCGTGAAATAAAAATAGTATAAAATGACTTTTATATGAATGTTTTGAGTTCATTCAGGATAGTTTTTAATAATCCAGAGAATGAACTTTGGTTCGGGTCGATAGGTCAAATAGTTTTTTTGCTATCACGTCCGCCAGTTCGAGACTCCATTTCTATATGGTCAATCTAATACTCCGCCATTTTGCGACAATTAGTTGATCAAAAAAATTTTTTATACTCTTCAAATGTGTGTTAAAGTACAATAAAATTTTCAAGATCCGTTGTTTCTTTCCTTACAAAAAAAATCACCAAAAATCACCTTTTTTTGAGTCACCTCTGAATCACCTCTGCGCCAGACGACTGTGCCTTCAGGAAAAAAAATGCAAAATCAGTCAAAAAAAAAAAACACTCAAGTCCTTTCATCAACAATAAATTCCTCGGGAACTTTATTCTTTGCATACCGAATTTTTACATATAGCTTAAGCTCTTTTTTTCGATCAATATAATATTATCTCTCTGGCACGAAAAATATCACAGCAGGGATACTCGTGCGATTTTATCCATATATGAACAGCATACAAAAATATATTATAGTAACTCGAATTTATCCAAAACATAACTCGATATAAGCAGACACAATCTGCAGTTTATCCTACTCATATAATATATCTCTATATATTATATATATGTATATCTGACCAGCATATAAAAATACAAAAAAAAACTAACTTAGTAACGCATTTATAGATTATAGATTATAAATATATATCCAAGTATTAGGGTCCACATACATATACCCCTGGGCCATTTTGGCAAAAACTAATAAGAGCGTTATCTCGGGTATTTTATTTTTCGCCAAAAAGATTTTTCCCAGGATATACCTTTCAGTCGTTAAGCTATATCGACGCTCAAAAAAAATTATCTTCCTGCCATAAACAAAGTATACACTCATCCCCCCCAAGACCAAAAATTCGGATGAAATTTTCCAAATTTCTACACGAGTACAATGGGATCCGGGATTTGCCACAATTTTTTTCTGATTTTGGCAATTGAAGAAAAAAAATCGAATTCGATACGAGCTTTCACGATGAGAATGAGAAATTAATACCAAAAATGGCCACAAATGGTTCATATTGGCCGGGGAAAAAAAAGAAAACAAAAAATCGTTACTATCCTACAATACTGATTGTCGAGAACAAGCATTGAAAAAAAAACTCTCTTTATTCCATCGTATCGAGAGCCTCGATCGTGAAATATTTGCCGCTGAACGAAATCTCAAAGCGTCTAAGTACATCCGATCCGTGCGTTTCTCGTTTCACGTACCAGTCGAAAGCTCGCGGTTTTCGTGTTCGCAGTACGAATTTTTTCTCATTAGGATCCCCGAGATACCAGTACCAGGTATCCATACCGTACATAGCGGCGAGACATTCGCGATTGTACTCGCTGTACTTGGTTTCCTCCGGTGTGCAGCATCTCGAGGCATAAGCAACGGGCAAATCACGATCGTCGTGTGATTTTTTTTTCTGCAAAAGAGCCGCCTGAATCGCCACCGCGGACGAGCTCGTCTCCAGTATAAATCTTTCATTCCAATCCGGATATTGCAACAATAGCTCACCGGAAAATGCTTTTTTCACCTCGTCGAAGCTTTTTTTACCCTCGCTCGTCCATACGAATTTTTCATCATTATTTTTCAGCAAATTCGCCATTGGTTTGGCAATCTCAGCGTAATTGGGAATGAAACGCTTGAACGAGCTCGTCAAGCCGAGATAAATGCTCAAAAAATGGCGGGTGATCGGTAATTCGTGATCGAGAATTTTTCGTATCTTCGGCGGTTCCGGACGCAGGCCCATATCCGTTACGAGATAGCCGAGATACGAAACGGAAGTTTCGAACATCTGGCATTTGGACGGCTGTAGCTTTAAACCGGCATCCTGTATTCTCGAGAGTAATTTTCTCACGCGTATCTCATGCTCGACGAGCAGGCACGACGAATAAACGATAATATCGTCGTAGCATACGAATGCCATGCAGGGCGAATAAAGCATATCGTCGATAACGATATTCAATAAACGCTGAATATTCTGCGATGCATTTTTTATACCAAGCGGCATACGCTGAAACTCGTAATGGCCGTTTCTCGTTGTGAATGCCGTTTTTTCGCGATCTTTGCCATCGAGCTTTATCTGATAAGATGCCGAGGCAAGATCAAAAACGGAATAATATTTCGTACCGTCGAGACGATCCACGAGCTCAATTATATCGGGTATGGGAAATTTGTCGGATTCGGAAATTTTATTCAATTCGTGATAATCGATCGCCAAACGATTATTCGCATTGCCACGTGAATCCGGTTTTTTCTTTATCAAACGTATCGGTGAATCGTAAGCGGACGTCGAAACGCGTATTATGCTCTGTCGCAAAAGATTCTCCACTTGACGATCGATCTCTTGCAAATCCTCGTGTGACAAATTATTCGCCGGTAGAGAAATTATATTATCATTTCTCGTTTTTATGCGATATCTCATGAGCGATGTGAATTCGAGCTTTTCATCGTTAAGATAAAAACAATCGGCATAATCCTCGAGTATTTCGAGAACGAAACGACGCTCATCGTTGGCCAAGCTTGGGGGAAAAAAATTTCGTAATTTCGCGAGACGCTTCGGGACCACCGACCAGGGTCCTCGCTCGCGCGATATCGAAGCCTCGATCAAGCGACGACGCAGCAATGACGAATAATTCACGATTAGCTCATTTCCGGTTGAGATCGGTATGGATTTCGGTAAACCGGGCAGCATCAGCTCTCGTGTACTGTCGCGCCAGTATGGTTTTAAAAAATCATAGCCCAATATACCATCGGCGACGATCGGTGCTGTACACTTTGAACGGGTTACGTGCACCCTCATTGGCCTCTCGCAGATATGAATTATCGCGGTACCGAGTGTCTCCACGGCAGCATAAGCCTCGGAATACATTCCTCGTATCCGACCGGAATCCTCGGTTCTTATTTTCACATCCGGACGGAGAGCGTTGATCTTGACGCGCGTCAACGAGGCCGTACCGATCTGCCAGTGAGTCGTCTCGTTTCTCATTTCCGGTACTCTCATGGCGACCGTTGGCGTCAGCGTTTCCGGATCTTTCATTCTCGCTGTGCTGCCACTTTTGCGAATCGCATTGTCATACGACAACATCAGCTCCGTTCTCGTGCAACGGGGATAATTTTCATAATTCGATGACATCGTTGAGTCGGGGGAGGGGAGGGGGGGAAAAAAAGGAAACAACGAAAAAGGGGAAGAGTCCTGCTGAAAGAAACAATTGAAAATTAATTAGGGCATTCGAATAGCTGTAATTTTTTTATGTGATTGAATTGGGTATATTTTTGCTAAGCTTTGTTTTTTATGGAACATTTTTGTTACCCATACAGCACGCAATGTTGCAGCAATGTCTCAGCAACATTGTTAAATCTCATTTTCATTACATTGCATTTGCAATTTTGCTGCAAGATCTCTGCAATATAACTTTGTTATATTTATATGTTTTGTGTATTTACAAAAAAATTAATAATCCGCGTATGTGTATTTATAATAATTATATATGCGCTAGACCGTTTGAAAATAAATTTTTTTTTAAATATTTTTATAATATTTTCAATATTTGTTATTATTATTTTTATTATTTCTATATTTATCATTTTAATATTTATTATGTATTATTTCTAATGTAATATTTAGGTAATATTATGTAATTATATATATATATATATATATTATAAATATATAGAATATGATTATAAAAATAATAAAAAATGATACAATAAATAAACAAAAAAATATAATAGTAATATTTAAAAAAAATGTAATATTATTATATTTTCTTGTTTATTTTTCGTATTATTTTTATAATATTTATAATATATATACATGTATATTATTATATAATATTACATAAATATCACCTTTTTACTGAATATCACGCTGTTCTATCCAGCCCAGTAAGACAGCGCGTTTTCATTAGAACTCGTAGACTAATACCATTTAAATGCACAAAAGTCCTAAGGAATCAATAGCGTAGTGGTAGAATGTCGGTCGTTAGAGGTAGGTCGTGAGGTAGGTCTCAGTTAAAATCTCAGGTACAATTAAAATTCATTTCGACGAAATAACGTCCGGACTACGGAGCCGGAAACAATCGTAAAAAAAAAAAATATTCGGGCGTTAATTTTTTTTTTAAATAATTATTTGAGGATTTAAAGTGCTGAATTCGCCGATTGAAGGATAGCGGGTTCGAATCCCGGTCAGTGACTTTTTTTTTATTTTTTTATTCCCAGGATTTTTAACAATAATGGAATAACACTATTGAATTCATTAATCCATCATTCCTAATTGCTAATTTTTGATAATAAAATGTCAGTTTAATTTGTCAATTTGACCCGCGTAATGATATGCAATGAATGGTAGACATTGAAACATTGCAGCAACATTGCAGATGTTATGCAATATAAAGCGGACATTGAGACATTGCTACAACATTGCTACAACATTGCAGCAACATTGCGCAATAAAACTGCAACATTGCCAATATTGCAAAGTTATGCTGCAGCAACGTTGCTGCAACATTTCGGTGCTGTATGGGTAGTAGCAGTATTGTTTTATTCCACGTATACCCTCCAGGGTGTTTACGGATATTACATACCATATATAAATAACAAAAAGAAAAAAAAAATAAAATGACATAAAATAAGGAACGATGAGGTCTCCTCAATATTTATCGTTGCTCTTGCACACATTTTTCCTGTTACAACTATTTATCCATTAACTCCCTCGCCTCCTTCTCTTTACCTGCCATATTAATAAGTTTCCTCGCTAATTTTTCAAATTCCCCCACATAATCGCATAGTGTCCTAACCGGGGGGCCCCTTCAGACTCTCGTTCACCTTTCGATTTCAATTCTATCCCCTCTACTCCTTTTTTCCAGTCCTTGAATCCCTGCGCACCGTCTCTCCTTCTTGATTCTTTTTTCTGCCTCTTTGCACTCTCGCATATATGTGCCCTAGCGTTTCGTCTTCTTTTTTGCAGATTGTGCATTTCGTTTCTTTGCAGCCCCTGCTTTTTTTTTGCTTTCCAACACTTCCACACCTCATCCTAGCCCAAATTTCTTTTATTCTCCCTTCTCTATTTTTCCGTCTTCCCAATATCGTTCCATATCCGAGCTACATTTCCTATGTTTGTACTCGTTACAGAACCTTGAATTTTCTATTCCGTTCCAGTCCATCTGTATTTCTTGATCAATCTTTGTTATTGCACCTCTTCCTATTTTTTTTCTCCAGTTCCCTCACGCTGCCCTGCCTGATTATTTCCCAGATTCTCCCTTCCACCACTCCTTTCATGGCTGCTTCCATCTCTTTCCCCTATTTCGACGGATTATGGAACATTTTTTGTTCTTTTTTTTTTTATTTTGATGGCATAGTGCTCAAATTCCAAATATTCGAGGAATCGGGTTTTAGGAAAAATTTCTGGACGTATTTTATGTATTTTGATGGTTTCACAACTCAAATCGGTTCCAAACAAGGTTTAAAAAATGCCTGAATTTTTTCGGATTTTTATTTTGTCGATTGACCCTGCTGTGGCCAGCGAGGTAAAAGTTTCCCGTAAAAAAAACACGTGGGGTTTTTAGGATTTGTTGGGTAAAAATCGAAAGCACGAATATTTTTCAGCCGAAAAATCTAAAATTTTCGGGAACTTCGTGTACATTGATGCAGCTGTGTGAAAAAAAAAATTGATAAGACTATTTTTTTGAGTTTTGTGAATTATTTCACGTCGAATAGATTATTTTTCTCAAAAACACGGTTTTCAACGATTTTTTTTATTCATAATAATTGATAAATAAAATATTCCTCAGCTTAATAGTTCGAAATTCTCTGAAACTAGTCTGCAATGATGCCAGTTCGTGAAAAAAAAAAAAATTAAAAACACTATTTTTTACATATTTTATATGGGTTGGAGCGTAAGTTGGTTTTTTGTGCAATAAAGTTGGTGAATTGTCGAATTACAATGGAATAACCTATATCGCGCTCATATGTTATGGAGAAAAAAGAGGACGGATGTAAATGTTAATTTTCAATTTTTTTAAATTCCATAATTAGAGAAGAATTAAAATTATATCTGATCTCAAATACCGTACATAGAAGTTTGGATACCATAAGTTTAATTTTTTTTTCATTTGATAAGATTATTGAAGACTAATTGTCAAATTATTGAGTTGAGAAATATTTTTTTTAATAATTCTATCAGGAAAAGCCCTCAAAAACCGTGATTTTTGAGGGAAAATTCCGAGTAGACGTGGAACCCATATAAAATTTGGAAAAATAGTGTTTAAAATTTTTTTTCATGAACTGGCATCATTGCAGTCTAGTTTTAGAGCTGAGAAATATTTTTTTATCAATTATTATGAATAAAAAATCGTTGAAAACCGTGTTTTTGAGAAAAAAAAATCTATTCGACGTGAAATAACCCACATAAAACTCAAAAAAATAGTGTTATCAATTTTTTTCTCATGTAGCTGCATCAATGTAGATGGGGTTCCAAAAATTTTAGATTTTTCGGCTGAAAAATGTTGATGCTTTCGAATTTTATACAGTAATCCCTAAAAACCCCATGTTATTCTTATGAGAAACTTTGACCTCGCCGGTCAGAGTCAATCATCAAAATAAAAATCTGAAAAAATTCAGAAATTCTTTTTTTCTATTTATTTGAAACCGATTTGGGGGGTGAGACCATTAAAATTTGAAAAAAAGCCTAAATAAGGACCACCCTGATGTATATGCGCTGGCCTTGCAAAATTCAAATAGTGTTCTATCTCGAGAATGCCTTCAGCAATCGTGCCCAAATTTTGCACATAAGTATGGGAGTAAATCCCCATGGTTCGTCACAATTTTTGTCAGAATTGCTAGAAAATATGAGATTTTATATAGAATTTTGAGTTAAAAAAAAAAGTCTGTGCTCTCTCTAACTTTCGTAAATTTTCAGCTATCGAATCCAAGATCCTTGAATAATTAAGCTAGGGGACAAGGATATTTGGTATTGAATTTGGCGACAATACATCGAAGGGCTTAGATTTTGTGAAATTTTTAATTTTCATGAAAAATTGTATCTTGACCCTGAAATTCGTGAATTTGCCACTATCGAGCCAGTCTTTTCCACACATAAATGAGCCAAGGGATGCTAATGTTGGGTATTGAGTTTGAAAATAACTGGCAAATGGGTTTGGATTTAAAAAAAAAACTTTGAATCGTGTGGAATTTTGAATTTTTATGGGAATTTATATGTTTGCTCAAACTTTTACGAATTTACCACTACCGAGCCAGCACTTTTATACACATAAATAAGCTAGGGGACAACAATTTTCAGTATCGACTTTGAAAAGATTCGTCGAAGAGTTTAAGATTTCTTAAAATTTTGAATTTTTAAAATATTTTTCGAATATTTATAAAAAAAATGAGATGCTTGCTCTAACTTTCGTAAATTTGCTAATATCGAGCCGGCACTTGCCACAAAAAAAAAAGCCAGGGGACACAGATGTTCGTTAAAATGTTAGTTATGCCATTACATCGTAACGATCTATTGACGATGCGAGTAAAATGGTTATTTGTTCAACGGCATTGATTTAGCCGAAAAGCGACGGACAAATTTTCTGCAGTTTAACTATTGTAAACAAGAAAATACTTTGAAATTTTTTTTTTTATTTTGAATTATTAAAATCTAATTTGTGGAAAAAGCGTGCAAGTTTAAAATAATGCGGCGAAGCCATGTGCAGGTTTCTATGAAACTTGCACACGGCTTTGCATTGTTTTATCCTGCTCACTAAGCTTGCTCCATTGGGAAACCAAATTTGGAAAACTTACTTGCTCATAAGGATCTTTTTGAGCAAGATAAAATAATGAGAAAACTAATGTGCAAGTTTCTAAATTGCATGCTTTTTTTTTTGTTACAAATTGTAATGCTTTATCATCGTAAATGCCCAAAATTTTTGTCAATGTAATTTATCATTTGTTTATTATAAATTATTCAGGATGAATCATTTTTTTTGGTCTGTAACCAATTTTTTTTTCGGGAAAAAAAAAATTTTCAACACTAAAATTATTCATTGGGAGGGCTTGAAAAATAAATTATTGTATGAAACCTCCTTGAGACTTGAGAAGGGTGAGCTTAAAATATTTCGAGTGAAATATAACGGAACTTTCCACAAATTAACAAATATGCAAAATAAAAATAATTTATTCAATGTTTTTGGTCTATATATGACATAAAAATGGTCAACAAGGAAATTACGAGTTTAAAAAGTACAGCAGTGACCTCTGTTGTATTTTTTTTTTACCGACTAATGGTTACACTATCTTGGGCATCACGGAAGATTTTTTTTTCGTACAACATGGGTACGTGTTTAGTGAATTATCGTAAAACAAAATACGCGATAAGGAAAGTATGACGCAATAAGGATAAGAGAACCGGCATAGAGGGCTCTCACACTCTCTCTATGCGTCCAAATCACAATAATGTACACAAAACCAACAAAACACAAAACAGTAAACACTCCTTTGTCTAAAATATTTCCATCTTCCAACATGCAAAGTCAAATAATTAAATGATCTTTAGCTCAGCCGAAAAATTCATTACGAGTTCACGCAGAATCGAAAAACAAAAATGCAGATAATTGGTTCATGGTATAACTGAAAATAATATTTTCTCTGTTGACAAATATCGCGTTCAATCAAATTTATACACCGGCATAAATATAATTGCTTACAAAGGACGACACTTCCTTGAATGGGAAAATTCGTCTGCTCGATCCCTTTGGGTCCTCGAACACAAAAGATAAACCGAGGAAAAAGATCCGATCATACGATGGGGTTCTATATATATATATACGTCCTTGTTGAAAGAGAACAAAAGATATTTCGGATTTTGACAGTTGGATATCGCTCTTAGCGCGCACGTCCTTTATTCTTCGACTCATAGAGATGAACTGTGCTGAAGTGTGACAATAGACGTTAGGCTCTCGTAGGGGTTTTTATATGGAGGGAGTTCAGGTCGATCCAATAATACGATCGTTTCGACAAAGAACCGCGCAATATATCCTGTCGCGGTCAGGAATTTTGTACCAACATTCGTTGTCGAAAAATACTTTTATGAATTTATAGGTTTTATGCTGTCTCTTTCAGGCTACACGATAATTTAATCGTCGTCTCTTTTATTAAGAATTTTCAAAACATTTCATTACCTTCTTCAATTTTTTATACGAGTTGGCTTAGACTTGATTGATAGGGGGGATTGATGGCGCTAGCGTCGCAAGATTTCATGCCGCTCGAAATTAATATTTTACACACAAGAGATAGGGGAAAACATCAGAAAATTAATGAAAATGAATATATTTTTTCATAAATATTTAAGAAAGCTATTTGATTTATAATTTTAAATATGTACGTATAATTTGTAGTTGTTTTTTTAAGGTTGGTAAGAAAGTCAGAACCCATCGGCCATATCTTGTTTAATTCAAATTCTTCTCAATTTATAATTTAAAATAAAAAATGCATCAAACTCGACAAATTGAGTCAAACAAAAATCAAGTTTGGCCTGTAAATCTGCACATCTGCAATCACAAAGTTTTCAAAATAATTATTACAATTGCCAGAACATACCTTTTGTAAAACACTCGCATCGCAACGTACAAAGTCACTTTTGAATTTCTTTTGAATGAAAAAAAAAGCATCATTATCTTGTCGTTTTTATTATCATTATTTCTCACTGAAATATCACATGAAACAATTTTTTCAACGTATAAAAATTTTAATCGTTCAATCACGATTTATCTTAGAGAATACGTATAAACTGCGGATTACATTATAATTATTTTTTGTCAAAGAACACATTACATTATGAAAAATGGAAATCTCATTGCTGCCCCGAAAACGAAAACGTATTACTTTTTTTTTCTTTTTTTTTTTCGTAACATTACATCTTGGCGCAATGTTTGATTTTTCATGGCAACGATATAAACTAAAAATCAACTGTTATTATCAAAAGTTACATAATATGTACAATTAGGGTGGTCCTTATTTTGGGTTGAAATTTTTTTTCACAAATTCAGTTCTCAGTTCTCACCCCAAATGGTTAAAAAAAAACAGATCTGCAAAAGCTGTGGCCTGTAATTTAATGGCAAGGGGTGCCCCGGCAAGCACGAAATGGTCAAAAAAAAAGGCATTTTATGCTGCGGCAATGTTTTTTCCCCATTTATGAGGCATTTTTTTTACAAACTGTTTAATTATCGTCAAAGTCATTCAAGATTATTGGAATTATCGATTAAATATGTTAGAATTTAAAGATGTATCAAAAACACATGATCAGGCGGTGGAATTTCAAAGGTAAAATGATTATAAACTTTCAGGCGGAGGAAAGGAATTCTGTTGAATTTATTGACGAAAAATTGTTGCATCAACGTACATGATTATTGAATCCAACATTTTTAATTTTTCACAACAGTTCGTGCTGTTAGCGTTTGGGATTTCTTTGCGATATTCGCTTATGACCTGCAGTACAAATTGCTTCTGATTTTCTGAGTTTCTGGTCAGAACTATTGTTGTACTCTTCTATTAGACGAACCGCTCTCTCTCTCTCTCTCTGCAGTTTCATTGATTACTCTTAAACCTCCAACTACTCTCAACGCCTCTTCGAATTTATATATATATATATATATATAAATATTTAATATATATATTTAAAATTTTGAAGAAGGGTTGAGAATAATTGAAGGTTCAAGAGTAGTCAATGATACTGCGGAGCGGTTCGATTCATTATCATTGACTACTCTTAAACCTTCAACTATTCTCAATCCCTCTTCGACATTTTTAATATATAAAATATTTAATATATAAATTTTTAATATATATATCTATATTAAAATTTTCAATATATATTAAATTAAATTTCAATATAAATTTCAATATATATATTGAAAATTTCAATAATTAAAGGTTTAAGAATAGTCGATGATACTGCAGAGAGAAAGCGGTTCGTCAAACAGAAGAGTACAACAATAGTTCTGATCAGAAACGAAGATCAGAAGCAATTTGTACTGCAGGTCATAAGCGAATATCGCAAAAAAATCCCGAACGCTAACAGCACGAACTGTTGTGAAAAATTAAAAATGTTAAATTTAATAATTGTGCTATAGTTATAAGTATACGTTGATGCAACAATTTTTTATCAATAAATTCAAAAGAATTCCTTTCTTCTTCATATAATTTTAAAATCATTTTACCTTTGAAATCCCACCGCCAAATCACGTGTCTTTGATAAATCCTTAAATTCTAACATACTTAATCGATGATTCCAACGATCTTTAACGACTATGACGATAATTAAACAATTTATCAAAAAAAATGCCCCATAAATGGGAAAAAAAAACATTGCTGCAGCATAAAATGCCTTTTTTTTTTTACCCTAGCCATTAACTTACGGGCCACAGATTTTTCAAGCATTTGGGGGTCGAACTGAGAACTGAATTTGTGAGAAAAAAAAAATGTCAACCCAAAGTACTACCCTAATCTACATATATAACGAGTAAATCGAGTAATCGCAATGACTTTTACTCGTTGATAGACAATTTTCGTGTAATTTCGTCGAGCGACTTCGTATTCTGTACGTAACGACGAAAAGTATCGATCCCATAGGCGGATGCGAGTGACTTTTGGATCGACGGTTCGGAACGAGACTCGGAGGGCTTGAAAGTTCTCGATGCCCAAGCGATCGGACGGGACGGCGAACGATCCATCGTATTCTGCATGAGACCGGCATAAATTCCATACTTCGAACAGCCCGTTTTGACGACAAACGGCCGACTCCAGTCCGGATAACGTAGCGTAAGATCGTCGCTGAGGCACAATTGAAAATCATCGAAACTCTCGATAGCCTCGGGGCTCCATTCGAACGTGTCGTACTCCAGCATATCCCACATTGGCTTTGCCCGACCGGCATAATCCATGAGGAAACGTTTGTGAGTGCAGAGCAGGCCGAGATAACTTCGCAAATCATCGGCGTTCGTTGGTCTTCGCTGAGTACGTAATTTTTCAATTTTCGCCGGATCCGGCAGTAGACCAGCGTCCGTCACCAAATGACCGAGATACATGACGCTATTTCTAACAAGCTGAGATTTTCCCGGCTTTAATGTCAAGCCGTATTCGCGCAAACGCGACAATAATTTTCTCAATCCGTCCTCCTGCTCGGCGATGCTCGACGAGTGTATCAAAATATCATCGTGACAAACGAATACGCGCTCCCTCATGCCGTTCACGACTTTGTTCATCATTCGCTGAATATATTTCGAGCCGTTTTTTATGCCAACCGGCATTCGTTGAAACTCGTAACGGCCGCTAAGCGTTGAGAATGCAGTTTTACGGCAATCGTCGGGCTCGAGGGCGATCTGATAGCCCGCCGAGGCTAGATCGAGAACGGAAAAATATTTCGAACCGTGCAACTCGTCGATGGTATCGACGATACTCGGTATTGGAAAATTTTCCATCTCCGAACGTTCGTTCAATCTTTCGTAATCCACCGATATACGATAATCCGTGTTGCCACGCGAATCGGGCTTTTTTTCGAGCAAATCGACGGGAAAATTCCACGGCGAGGTTGTTACGCGTATTATTTCCTGATGCAACAAATCGCTTATCAAAACTTCAATCTGATCCCAATGTTTCTGGGTAAAAGCCGGTTGTCGAATGAATATCGGTTCGATGGATTTGCTCGTTTTTATCGGATATCTGAAGAGTTTCGTTGGCTCAATTTTGTCACCTGGCAGATAAAAGCAATCGGTATAATCGTTGAGTATGCCGTTGATCGAGGAACGATCGACGTGATCGATGGGCAGATACGAGCGAATTTCCGCGAATCTACGCGATACCGATCGTTTTCCCTTATTTTCTCGTCCTATGGAGATGCTGCGTATGCGATCGCGCAATTTCTCCACGTAATCGGTTATCATTGAACTTCCAGGCAGCGCTGGACGTGAAAAACCGTATGAATCCGTTCCGGATAGACGTACGAGGGTCTGATTTGTCTTGTCAAAGTCCCAGCGACCCATTCGTAGAACGTCCAGTCCGATGATTCCATCGACGACGAGAGGCGCGGCGTCCGTTGAGCGTGTCACGTGGGCTTCGATGTAAAAATTGTTGCATACGTGAATGAGAACGGTGCCGAGGGTATCGACGGGCTCATAATTCTCGGATGCCGTTCCGCTTATCGTCGTCGCTTGCTCGGTGCGTATGTCAACGTTCTCGGCGAGCGCGCTGATCTTCACCCGACTGACCGTCGATGTGCCGAATTGCCAGTAGCTCGTGCTCTTCAATTGGGGTGCCCATATCTTGATAATCGGATCGAGAGCCTCCGGTATGAGGCATCTTACGTCGTTCTCGTTGTAAATGCTCGCCGTACCATCGGCGTATGCCATGATTGCTGGGACAAATAAAGAATGAAATGGAAAAACTCAAATAAAAAAAAACTGCCCTGCTTCATCTTTTCTTTCGACGGACTCCAAAACGATAAGAAACATCCCGATAAATGGTATAGAATACTTTGTTCGTTTCGGTTGTGGGGCTACCGGGGTCATCGGTTGGGGGTGGAGCAGCGGATAATGCGATTCATGGACCATCGGATGCCTTTCAAACAGGGAAATACTGAAGATTATGTATGGGAAAAAAACGGACTCTTCCCGTCCGACCGATTGCACACGAGGAAAGAGAAGCAATGCTATGTTGAAATATTACGCAAAGAACAAGGGCTCTTTAGGGCAGAGTTGGGACAAAGAGCGCTGAGGTCGCAAGCGCTTTTGACTTGGTCACGTTGACGACAACTAGAACCACGACGGGAAGAAGGAGTCATGCGCAGGTAGGTCCAAAGATGCTAAGGTAGTACTGTCGATTATAGAATTACCGTTCAGAATTTAATAAAATTTGGTGTAGCGGTAGATTATAATAGGAAAAAGATTCAGTTAAATTTTTAAAAGTCTACAGAGAACCAGAAAAAAGATATTGGCATTTGTAATTTTAAACATTTAGCAATTGAGTCTTATGAGAAATCACAGTTTTCGTCGTATTTTTCAAAATGTACCGTTCAGATTTCAATAAAAATTGGTACAATAAGAGAAAATATTATGAGGAACATTTTAAATCCTTACAAGTACAGGCTCGGAGCATGCGAGAGTAGTCATTAGGAAATAAATATCCAAAATGTACTTTTCTATCGGTTCATTACAGACGTGACGTTGCCTATTCTGAATACTGCGTGAATCAAACATAACGGTGTATACATTTGACTCTTCCAGTATCAACACTACTACCTTAAATGTAATGTCGTGCGAAATTTTCCAATTATGGGGAAACTCACGAGAGGAAATTATTCACGAAAAGCTACGAGAATTATAGGCCCAAAAGGGGTAGCAGGAGCACTGAAAGCGTGTTGGGATTAGTGACGAGATTATGTCACGCGCTCACTATAAAACTGCGAGATTTTTAAAACTAACCGAATCAGACCTGGGTGGTATATGTTTATAGATTATTTATCGTTTATTTATATTGCATAGGGTATAAGGAGAGATATGTATATAAATGATGAATAAATATTATTATTATTATTATTTACACTTGTATTTTCGGTTAATTTGAGTCATAGACCAGCAGGGGAATATATGTGACTGAAGATAAGGCTGTTTACGAGTTTTGGGAATTTAATTTTTGTTATGAGAAAGAAGGTGTAAAGACAACACTGGGGGTTGATTGCGTAATTTGACTATTCACTTTTCTCATATCATCCAAGCATTTGGATTGGCTGACTTAACTTTTAAAACTAATCCGAATTTTCGGATGATGGGAAAAGTGGGAAAGTGAAAATACACAATCGACCCCCTGGTCGCGGCGGGAGCAAGTTTGAAAAAAAAAAGAAAAGAAATGGAAGAAAAAAAGCGTGCAAATTGGATACTTGCGCATTGCTTCCTCTTATCACAAAGTTATACTTCTATGAGATTGTTTTCGTAGTTTCGTAAATGTGAAGATGATTCGTAATTTTGGCTTCCGCATGAAGAAAAGCTTTGTAATGAGGAAGCGATGTGCAAGCTTCCAATTTGCACGCTCGTTTTCTATATTCGATTTTTTTCTGCGAAATTTAATATCCCGTCTCTCGGTGTACTTGGGTAAATTTTTTTTTGCACTGATAATCTCAAATTTGTGACAGTTGGAACGATAACAGACATTTTTCGAAAATTTCATGAAATCTGAACCCCTTGAGCGATTCTTGCCAAATTTAATGCGGAAGATCCTTGTCCCAAAGCGTATTAATGAAAAAAGTTTTGGTTTAATAATCTCAAATTTACGAAAGTTAGAGCAATCGGAGAGATATTTTTTCGATTAAGCGATTCTTGCTAAATTCAATACCAAACATGCATTTTGCCCTGGCCTATTTAAATAAAAAGTTTTAGGCGAATATCCTTAAATTTACCAAAGTTAGAGTAATGAAATTTTTTTTAAACAATTCTAAATCATATAAAATCGGACACCCGTTATAATTTTTTTTTTTTTGAAAATTTCAGCAAAGAGGACTCTATTAGCGAATTCGACTCGTTGCACTGGTGCGCACTGACATGAGTGCATTTTCATCCTTTTCTACCATACGCTTTGGAAAGAGATGAAAATACACTCAGTGCGCACCAGTGCAACGAGTCGAATTCGCTATATCTTTCACTAGTATGCAAAGTTGTAGCATGGTTGTTCAAGCAGTTCGAGAGATATATTGAAATTTTAATTTTTCGAAGGCACACACAACACACACAAATTTTTTTCTAAATGTGTTTTGGCACATTCTCAACACATTAGGATCAAAAACTACAATTTTTTCACGAAAAAAAAAGCTTCCTCTATAAGAAAAAAAAGAATAATAATAATAATATTCGAATCTCATACTCAATATACGTACGATCGACTCGGATCGAGGAGCTTATATTGTTTGCGAGCAACGTTGCTCGTACGCCACCTAGCGGACCTTCTACGAACTTACTTTGACTAAACTTGTTTTCAATGCCCATAATTATACGTTGGAGACGATGACATTAGCGAATCTGGGGTTAACTTCGATCTTTTGATGTTTGTTCTTTTTTTTAAATATAATTCCCGGTAAACGACCTTGAAATTGTTAGAATTTGCAAAAAAAAAAAATAAAAAAAAATAGAGAACAGCGATTTCATGGGATTCGTATCACGAAAACGTTGTAGTTCCTAGTAGAGTGCTTTAACGTTGATAAACGTTATACATTGCTGTAGAAATGGTTCTTGAATAACGTAGATTGTGCAGAGAAGTCAGAGAACGTAACCAAAGATGATAGTCGACGTGCGATAATGACGATATAGTATTGGCGATCGACACTAAGCATGCGACTCCTAGCGGATTTTTGACGAACTGCTATTGGAGTGCAAAAGACTTTATTTGTACACGCGATGCACACGATACAGCGAGTAAATTAGTTTTGACATTTCTTTACCTGTTCAAATTAACAAAAAAGCTGTAGTTCAAATTTTTATATTATTGGATATCGGAATGGAGACTGTCGAAAGGGTCGAATCTGCGAAATTCAGCCCAAAAGTGAAATCTAACACTAGAGTTTATTGTTGCGTGTTCGAATGTCATTCTCGTCCGTGCACGGATCGAGACGTGAAATTTCACCGGTTTCCCGTAAAAAACGCCGGTAAAGTATCTCGGACAAATTTATTCGGTGTGCGTGAAATGATAGATCGACGGAAAATGTGGATAAGAGTGCTCAAAATGTCACGATGCGATCCGAAGTCTTCGATCAGAGTGTACTGGCACTAATATTTCGCGTTTTGTTTCGTTTTTTTTCAGTATATCCAACTACCACCGTTTGCCCGAACTTTAGAACCTCTTCCCCTTCAGTTATATTTCGGTTATTTAGGTCTCCTTTTACGAAATTGTAAATTTGTCGCAGTTTCAAGTATAAACGTCCCATGTTTTCAATGCTAACTGTCACAAACTGCACTCCAATAGCGCCATATTTCCGAGTGACGCGAGCGCCGCCATCGGTAGTGTCGATCGCCAATTTATAGGGTCGAGCTTTTGCTTGCTTATGTTTATATTCCTCGAATGTTTTTTTGTTTACGCTTTTCGTAGCAACATCATAGGATATTATAGGAACATTATAGGGATCAGGCTATATCGAAATTAATGTTTTCTAATTTTTCTTTTATTAAAAACGTAATGTAAAATGTATATATGTATATATACGCATATATATGTATATATATGAAGACGCATGATTTTTTCATGTCTTTTTTTTTTGAAAATATTACAAATATGTGCATAATTTGGTTTATGTAGTCGTGGTGACGTATTCAAGTTTTATTGTTATTTATTACTTATGGCTATTTCTCTCAAAGGATCGCGGTTTGATCTACGCGATTATTACGAGACACGACAGATCATTTTTGTCGCGAAAAAAAAAAAAAAAAACATTGCAAAAAAAGATAATCGAGGTCATTAATATATTAACATAATTATAGAGAATTAAAAAAAAATATATATGTATATATAAATACATACATGAAAATAGGCAAATGTGTTATAAATCTTTAAGTTTGAGCACAATTGTACCGAAAGTTTTCGAGCTTGCTCGCATGTTTTGTGTATATATACATAAGCAAAAGTTTGAAGGAAAAAAAAAAATAAGCGAATACAAAATCCATTGTTTGATTAACGTGTCAATATGCATGGACAATGGTCGATCTATTTCTAACTCCGATTAAATTGAAAAAAATTATTTTTTTATTGCATCATGGCATATATTCGTATTTGGGCATTTTTTTTTTACATAGGAATCGTATTCGCCGTGGACATGGGAACTTGTCGACAACATATGAAATGGCCGGCAGATTATCATTATCTTTATTATTGGAATTTATAGTATACTTACGGGTTTTTTTCGATTGCGCCTCGAGTAATCTCGGTACTGACGATTTTCAATTAAATTCGCCCAATAGTAGGGATTTCAGTTCAATGAACAAACGTCGTTTGAAGACACACATTAAACGGTTTATGTATCAGACGCAATAATAAAGCCGAGCGTGCTTACATGAAGACTCGCTCGGACCGGATGATCTGACCATCTGACGCGAGTTGCCAGTTGCCACTCGGTAGTTCGGGGTTCGGGATAGAGCCGCCGTCTAGTTAGGGGGCACCGGGGGTACTTATTTCTCAATTTAACGGGCAGGGGCGCGCGACTCAGAAAAATCGCGTGCGCGCCTCCCTCAGAGTTGCGGGGATCGGTGAAGCAAACGATTGACTTATCACCAGTCGGTTGCTTACCCTCAATTTTTTTCTCAATTCGTTTGGCCTTTGACCGCCTGGGTGTCACGTCGACAATACGCGCGTTGGAGATCTCCCTCTGATGCTCAGAGGGCATCAGAGGGAGTATAAATTTCGTATAAACTAAAAATCAACTGATATTATCAAAAGTTACATAATATATACATTAGGGTGGTCCTTATTTTGGGTTGAAATTTTTTTTCACAAATTCAGTTTTCAGTTCTATCCCAAATGGTTAAAATAAAAGATCTGCAAAAGCTGTGGCCTGTAAGTTAATGGCAAGGGGTGCCGGCAAGCACGAAATGATAAAAAAAAGGCATTTTATGCTGCAGAAATGTTTTTTCCCATTTATAAGGCATTTTTTTTACAAACTGTTTAACTATCGTCAAAGTCATTCAAGATTATTGGAATTATCGATTAAATATGTTAGAATTTAAAGATTTATCAAAAACACATGATCAGGCGGTGGAATTTCAAAGGTAAAATGATTATAAGCTTTTAGGCGGAAAGAAAGGAATTCTTTTGAATTTATTGATAAAAAGTTGTTGCATCAACGTACACCTATAACACAATTATTGAATGTAACATTTTTAATTTTTCACAACAGTTCGTTTGTTAGCGTTCGGGATATCTTTGCGATATTCGCTTATGACCTGCAGAGTACAAATTACTTCTGATATTCGTTTCTGGTCAGAACTATTGTCGTACTCTTCTATTAGACGAACCGCTCTCTCTCTCTCTCTCTCTCTGCAGTCTCGTTGATTACTCTTAAACCTCCAACTATTCTCAACCCCTTTTCGAATTTTTTTTATATATAAATAAATATTTAATATATATATTAAAAATTTCGAAGAAGGTTTGAGAATAATTGAAGGTTCAAGAGTAGTCAATGATGATACTGCAGAGAGAGAGAGAGAGAGAGAGAGAGAGAGAGAGAGAGAGCGGTTCATCAAATAGAAGAGTACGACAATAGTTCTGACCAGAAACGAAGATCAGAAGGCAATTTGTACTGCAGGTTATAAGCGAATATCGCAAAGAAATCCCGAACGCTATAACAGCACGAACTGTTGTGAAAAATTAAAAATGTTGGATTCAATAATTGTGTACGTTGATGCAACAATTTTTTATCAATAAACCATATAATTTTAAAATCATTTTACCTTTGAAATCCCACCGTCTAATCACGTGTCTTTGATAAATCCTTAAATTCTAACAAATTTAATCGATGATTCCAATAATCTTGAATGACAATGACGATAATTAGTTTGTAAAAAAAAAAAAAGCCTTTTTTTTACCATTTCGTGCTTTCCAGCACCCCCTGCCGTTAACTTACAGGCCACGAATTTTTCATACATTCTTTTTCGACCATTTGGGATCGAACTGAGAACCGAATTTGTGAAAAAAAACCAAAAAAAAAATGTCAACCCAATGGACTACCCTAATCTACATATATAACGAGTAAATCGAATAAGCGCAATGACTTTTACTCGTTGATAGACAATTTTCGTATAATTTCGTCGAGCGACGACGTATTTTGTAAGTAACGACGAAAAGTATCAGTTCCATAGGCGGATGCGAGTAATTTTTTATTCGACAGTTCGGAATGATACTCGGATGGCTTGAAAGTTCTCGAAGCCCAAGCGATTGGACGCGACGGCGAATGGTCCATCGTATCCTGCATGAGACCGGCATAAATTCCATACTTCGAACAGCCCGTTTTAACGACAAACGGCCGACTCCAGTCCGGATAACGAAGCGTAAGATCGTCGAAGAGGATCGATTGAAATCTCTTGAAATACACGATAGCCTCGGGGCTCCATTCGAACGTGTCGTACTCCAGCATATCCCACATGGGCTTTGCCCGACCGGCATAACCCTTCAGGAAACGTTTGTGGGTGCACAGCAGGCCGAGATAACTTCGCAAATCATCGGCGTTCGTTGGCATTCGCTGAGTACGTAATTTTTCAATTTTCGCCGGATCCGGCAGTAGACCAGCGTCCGTCACCAAATGACCGAGATACATGACGCTATTTCTCAACAGCTGAGACTTTCCCGGCTTTAATTTCAAGCCGTATTCGCGCAAGCGCGACAATAATTTTCTCAATGCGATCTCGTGCTCGGCGATGGTCGACGAGTGTATCAAAATATCATCGTGACAAACGAATACGCGCTCCCTCATGCCGTTCACGACTTTGTTCATCATACGTTGAATATATTTCGAGCCGTTTTTTATGCCGGCCGGCATTCGCTGAAACTCGTAACGGCCGCTAAGCGTTGAGAATGCAGTTTTACGGCAATCGTCGGGCTCGAGGGCGATCTGATAGCCGGCCGAGGCGAGATCGAGGACGGAAAAAAATTTTGAACCGTGCAACTCGTCGATGGCATCGACGATACTCGGTATTGGACAACTTTCCGACTTCGAACGACGGTTCAATCTGCGGTAATTGACGAATATACGATATTCCACATTGCCGCGCGAATCGGCCTTTTTCTTGATTAAATCCATGGGAAAATTCCACGGCGAGGCTGTTTTTCGTATTATTTCCTGACGCAACAAATCGCTTATTATAACTTCAATTCTATCCCAATGTTCTTGCGTATAAACCGGTTGTTCAACGGCAATCGGATCTAACGATTTGCACGTCTTGATCGGATATCTGAAGTGTTTCGTTGGCTCAATTTTGTCACCGGGCAGACAAAAGCAATCGGTATAATCGAAGAGTACGTCGCTGATTAACGAATTATTGACGTGATCGAGCGGCAGATGCTTCTTAATTTCCGCGAATCTCAACAATATCGATGGATTGTTTTTATTTTCTCGCCTTATGGAGATGCTGCGTATGCGATCGCGCAATTTCTCCACGTAATCGGTTATAAATGAACTTCCAGGCAGCGCTGGACGTGAAAAACCGTATGAATCCGTTCCGGAGAGACGTACGAGGGTCTGATTTGTCTTGTCAAAGTCCCAGCGACCCGTTCGTAGAACGTTCAGTCCGATAATTCCATCGACGACGAGCGGCGCGGCGTCCGTTGTGCGTGTCACGTAGGCTTTTATGTAAAAATTGTTGCATACGTGAATGAAGACGGTGCCGACGGTATCGACCGGCTCATAATTCTCGGATGCCGTTCCGCTTATCTTCGCTTCCTTGGTATGTATGTCAACGTTCTCGACGAGTGCACTGATCTTCACCCGACTGACCGTCGATGTGCCGAATTGCCAGTAGCTCGTGCTACTCTTCAATTCGGGTGCCCATATCTTGATAATCGGATCGAGAGCCTCCGGTATGAGGCATCTTACGTCGTTCTCGTTGTAAATGCTCGCTGTAACTTTGGCGTATGCCATGATTGCTGGGACAAAGAAAAATCAAATTAAAAAAAAACTGCTCTGCTTCATCTTTGCGTTCGACGGACTCCAAAACGATAAGAAACATCTCGTTTCAATTGTGGGGTTACAGGGTCATCGGTTGGGGTCGAGCAGCGGATAATGCAATTCGTAGAGGATTGGATGGCTTGGAAAAAGGAAAATACTGAAGATTATGTATGGGAAAAAAGCAGACTTTTCCCGTCCGACCGGTTACACGAGGAAACAGAAGCGTACGATGTTAGGCAGCTTTTTTTTTTTTTTTTGCCATGCTATGTTGAAATATTACGCAAAGAATAAGCTCTTTGGTACAGAGTTAGGACAAAGAGCGCCAAGGTCGCAAGCGCTTTTGACTTGGTCACGGTGACGATATAACTAGAACCACGACGGGGAGAAGGAGTCATGCGTGGGTTAGGTCCAGATATGTTAAATGTAATGTCGTGCGAAAGTCGAAATGCGATTAAATCACGTAAAGAAATTATTCACGAAAAACTACGAGCACTGGGCCCAAAAGGGGTAGCAGGACGACTGAAAAAGTGTGAGGATTAGTGAGGAGATTATGTCACGCGCTCACTATAAAACTGCGAGATTTGTAAAACTGACCGCATCAGACCTGGGTGGTATATGTTTATAGATTATTTATCGTTTATTTATATTGCATAGGGTATAAAGAGAGACGTACATAAATTATGAATAATAATAATAATAATAATAATAATTATTATTATTATTATTATTATTATTTACACTTGTATTTTCGGTTAATTTGAGTCATAGACCAGCAGGGAAATATATGTGACTGAAGATAAGGCTGTTTACGAGTTTTCGGAATTTAATTTTTGTTATGAGAAACAAGGTGTAATGACAACACTGGGGGTTGATTGCGTAATTTGACTATTCACTTTTCCCATATCATGCAAGCATATGGATTGGCTGACTTATCTTTCAAAACTAATCCGAATTTTCGGATGATGAGAAAAGTGGAAAAGTGAAAATACACAATCGACCCCCTGGTCGGCGAGAGCAAGTTTGAAAAAAAAAAAGAAGAAAAGAAGAAATGGAAGAAAAAAAAAGCGTGCAAATTGGAAACTTGCGCATTGCTTCCTCTTATCACAAAGTCATACTTCTATGAGATTGTTTTCGTAGTTTCGTAAATGTGAAGATGATTCGTAATTTTGGCTTCCGCATGGAGAAAAGCTTTGTAATGATGAGGAAGCGATGTGCAAGCTTCCAATTTGCACGCTCGTTTTCTATATTCGATTTTTTCCGGCGAAATTCAATATCCCGTCTCTCGGTGTACTTGGGTAAATTTTTTTTTGCATTGATAATCTCAAATTTGTGACAGTTGGAACGATAACAGACATTTTTCGAAAATTTCATGAAATCTGAACCCCTTGAGCGATTCTTGCCAAATTTAATGCGGAAGATCCTTGTCCCATAGGGTATTAATGAAAAAAGTTTTGGTTTAATAATCTCAAATTTACGAAAGTTAGGGCAATCGGAGAGATTTTTTTCGAAAATTTTAAAATATTATGAAATCTCAATACCAAACATGCATTTTACCCTGGCCTATTTAAATAAAAAGTTTTAGGCGAATATCCTGAAATTTACCAAAGTTAGAGTAATAAAATTTTTATAAACAATTCTAAATCATATAAAATCGGACACCCGTTATAATTTTTTTTTGTTTTGAAAATTTCAGCATAGAGGACTCTCTTAGCGAATTCGACTCGTTGCACTGGTGCGCACTGACATGAGTGCATGCAGTTTCATCCTTTTCTACTATACGCTTTGCATGGAAAGAGATGAAAATACACTCAGTGCGCACCAGTGCAACGAGTCGAATTCGCTATATCTTTCACTAGTATGCAAAGTTTCAGCATGGTGTAGTTCAAGCAGTTCGAGAGATATATTGAAATTTTAATTTTTCGAAGGCACACAACCACTGAACTGTACTAATACTGGAACGTGCGCTGTCGCTGGTAGACCGTATCGAGAGAGATAGCCACGAACAACGCTTGTTGGTATCTTGCTGTACAGTACAGTTAAAAAGTTTATTCCTCGATTTCAGATCTTGCTTATATCGGAGCGTCACCGAGGTAAACATATCTACTTCCAATTATTAGTCGTCAAGTCTTGAATTCCTCGTGCGTCATTATAGTTATATTAAGAGAAAAAAAAGAGCATTGCCTCTCAGTTTGCAGTACACTCTCGATAGAGTAATAGAATTCAGTGGGATAAACTTTTTGAAGCGCCTATACAACACCTTCAAGTGCGCGTGCGTCATATGATCAGACAGAAAGATAGTTTGCGAGCTATCTCTCTCGATATACTATACGCTCTTTCTCCAGTGCACGTTCCAGTATTATTAGAGTTCAGTGCACACACACACACACACAAATTTTTTTTCTAAATGTGTTTTGGCACTTTCTGAACACATTGGCATAAAAAACTACAATTTTTTTCATGAAAAAAAAAGCTTCCTCTATAAGAAAAAAAGAATAATAGTAATAAATCGAATCTCATACTCAATATACGTACGATCGAATCAGATCGAGGAGCTTATATTGTTTTGAGAGAGCAACGTTGCTCGTTCGCCACCTAGCGGGCCTTCTACGAACTTTTACTTCGACTAAACTTGTTTGGCGTTAATTTCGATCTTTTTATGTTTGTTCTTTTTTTAAATATAATTCCCGGTAAACGACCTTGAAATCGTTAGAATTTGCAAAAAAATGAAGAACAACGATTTCATGGGATTCGCATCACGAACACGTTGTAGTTCCTAGCAGAGTGCTTTAACGTTGATAAACGTATACATTGCTGTAGAAATGGTTCTTGAATAACGCGGATTGTGCAGAGAACGTAACCAAAGATGATAGTCGACGCGCGATAATGACGATATAGTACATATAGGGTCGAGCTTTTGCTTGCTTACATTTATATTCCTCGAATGTTTTTTTTACGCTTTTCGAAGTAAACCGTGTAGCAAAAGATCACAGGACATTATAGGAACATTATAGGGATCAGGCTATATCAAAATTAATGGTTTCTAATTTTTCTTTTATTAAAAACGTAATGTAAAATGTATATATATATGTATATATACGCATATATATATATATATATAAAGACGCATGATTTTTGCATAAGTCTTTTTTTTCAGAAAATTTTACAAATATGTGCATAATTTGGTTTATGTAATGGTGGTAACGTATTCAAGTTTTATTGTTATTTATTACTTATGGCTATTTCTCTCAGAGGATCGCGGTTTGAGATCTACGCGATTATTACGAGACACGACAGATCATTTTTGTCGCGAAAAAAAAAATAAAAATATGGCAAAAAAAAGATAATCAAGGTCATTAATATATTAACATAATTATAGAGAATTAAAAAAATACATATATATATATATGAAAATAGGCAAATGTGTGTTATAAATCGTTTACAAGTGCCAACATTGAGCACAATATTGTACCGAAAGTTTTCGAGCTTGCTCATGTTTTGTGTGTATATACATAAGCAAAAGTTTGAAGGCAAAAAAAAATAAGCGAATAAAAAATCCATTGTTTGATTAACGTGTTAATATGCATGGACAATGGTCGATCTATTTCTAATTCCGATTAAATTGTAAAAAAATTTTTATTATTGTATCATGACTCATGACATACATTCGTATTGGGGCATTTTTTTTTTTTTTTTTTTACATAGGAATCGTATTGCCGTGGACATGGGAACTTGTCAACATATGAAATGGCCGGCAGATTATCATTATCTTTATTATTATTGGTATTTATATATAGTATACTTACGAGTTTTTTGTCGATTGTGCCTCGAGTAATCTCGGTACTGACGATTTTCAATTAAATTCGCCCAATAGTAGGGATTTCGGTTCAATGAACAAACGTCGTTTGAAGACACACATTAAATGGTTTAATTATTACACGCAATAATAAAGCCGAGCGTGCTTGCATGAAGACTCGCTCGGACCGGATGATCTGACCATCTGACGCGAGTTGCGAGTTGCCAGTTGCCAGTTCCCACTCGGTAGTTCGGGATAGAGCCACCGTCTATTTAGGGGGCACCGGGCACCGGGGGTACTTGTTTCTCAATTTAACGGGCAGAGGCGCGCGACTCAGGAAAATCGCATGCGCGCCTCCCTGAGTTGCACAGATCGGTGAGGCAAACGATTGACTTATCACCAGTCGGTTGCTTACCCTCAATTTTTTTCTCATTGACCACGGCGACGAAAAATAAGACCAATTCGTTTGGCCTTTGACCGCCTGGGTGTCACGTCGACGCTCTTCGAGCTATACCTGTCGTCAAGAAAATACGAGCGTTGGAGATCTCCCTCTGGTTGATGCTCAGAGGGCATGGCTTTTCGAAATTGACATTAAAATGTCAATTTCGACATTTTAATTCAATTTCGAAAAGAGGACGGAACATGAAAATTTGAATATAATTGATGTATAATAATAATAATTATACTGAAATAATTCATGGATATTCATATATACGCATATGTATCCGCAGTATAATAATTAAAAGGTTTTCGACGTGTATTGTTAGATCGATATCAAACGCGAGTAGTTCGTCGCTCAGCCGTTAGAGGTATGCTTTTTCAGAATGAGAAAGACCATCATCGTTCTCGTGAATATCGAGCTTTACGTATCTCGGCGACAACGAAGAGAGAGAAAGAGAGAGAGAGAGAGCGTGATAGCACGCATCGTGCGTGGCTTGTGTACAAAGTTGGACTTCTTTTGCGCATCTTACGCGTTTTCCCCGAAGGAAAATGGCTCCCATCTGTCACTCGGTCGTAAAAGTATAATTTATAAATCAAAAATCTTTGACCCCTCCCTCCCCCCCGAAAAATCCGTCGCGGTCGCTTATTAACGATAAACAAACGAGGGACAAAGCAATGCGGTGCAATTACATAATACAATTGTGTTTATGAACGCGAATGAAGACGCCACACGGTGTTTGAACTCGGGGCGGGGGGGCAAAGTGAATCCCGATGGTGCCATGAAAACTTGCAGCAGCTACACTGTTTACGGTATCCTTGTATATTGTCAAACGAATGAGGACCGTACTCCTCACGTCGGAATTAGATAAAAAAAATAAAAAAACGAGAAGATAATTAATTTTCAAAAAATAATAAACTAATTATCGAAACGGATTTTCGATTTTTCGGTGCGGTGAAATCGAGTATTTTTTTTTTATTTTTATTTTTATTTTCCTCGAGATAAACGCAGTGTGTTTGACAATTTATTCGAGTATACGCGAATCGAACGTTTGAGGCGCGCATCACTTTCGACTTTTGGCAATTCGAGATCCATCCTCCCACCATAAAGTAAGTCTTACTCGAAATTTTTTTTCATCACGAATCCAGTATCGTGAAATAAGTATATATATATATATATATATATATATTTTTTTTTTTTTCTTCACTTTCAGCCTCTTTTTACTATCGATTATAATATGCACATTGTGTCTTTCAGACTTTTCAAATGATTTATTATAGACATATTATTCGTTTTCTGCTGATATTACCCTTTGTTGCTCCGTTATTGCCCTTGTTGCAACGCCAAATTTTTGCTTTTCTTATTTCCATATTGCTTTTATCGCATCTACTATACTATCGAAGCTTCGTTTCATCTTTATTTCGCTCAATTTGTAATTTCAAGTCGATTATGCTCGATGTACTTTTTCATTAGCAATATTATTAGTTACTACCGGCTCGATCTGTACCACGCAACTAGTTTCTGCCTTCTTGCATACAAAATTATAATGTTATGTACGATTCCAAGGGAACTTTTCCCGTACAAATAAATTAATTTTAAAAAATATATACATATTTAGGCCGGTTTTTTTTATCTTTTATTTTTTTTTTCTTCTTACGTACCCTTTGAAAACTTAGCCTCAAACGAAGCCTCGTGAAACCGAAACTCGGCGGTAAAATTCTAAAAGGTGACTCGTCCGGTTTGAATTTTTCAAACACTCTAACCGAAATATCTCGAAAAATATACAAGTTGCGAAGCTGTTTTTGGTTTCATTTTGTCGATAATCAAATTTTCTATAAAAAAGATCGAGACTACTGTACACCTAAATGTTCATCTTGCATTCGATGCAAACGTTTAAAGTTGAGTGCATTGAATAAATGAACGAAGATGCTTATTACCTCGTAAATTTTTTTCTCGCCCGTGCTCCAAGCTGATACAAATTATGTCACGCAAACTATTTTATGAAAAATTCAATTGTTTACACGTTACGTGTTACGATTATCTCTATTCGCCGTGTGCAGAAAGCCAAGTTGCGCCGCGGCCGGCTGTACTCCGCAAATTTTGCTGGAACAGCTCTCATTTATTTACATAGACGAAACCTTGTTGGATTAATTTTAATAAACGAACGTTTATATTCGCGCTGCATAGAATTTTTTGAGGTGAGCTTGACTATAATTGCATTGAAAAAAAAAAAAAATCGACGTATTACGATGTAATGAAAATAGGTTTACGGCTACTTTTCCTTCTCAAATTGAGGCTAAGCATGAACCTTGTCGGTCTTGTCGTACGAACCGGCGAGGCTCGTATCGAGAACAAGAAAGACGTAACTCGGACTTGATTTTAACGTAGATGAACGATTACCCACGAAGTGCTGACTGCATATTCGGGTAGCCAATCATGAGAGCTACTAAAAAAGGAAAAAAAATCAATTTATTTGTATTATAATATCCTGACATGAATTTTTCATACCAGACAATATATATGCGCGTTTAAGCTCAAGAATTTTACTTTCTTCGTTTTTTGCACCCAACGAATCTAATTTTTGCGCTGCTCAACTTTATAAATTGCTGTCGGAAACGCGTAAAACTTAATTTCCGAAGTTGTGTAGCAGAAAACATTCTTAGTTTAAATTTCCTTTCCGCGACTTCTCTATTATATTGGCCCTCAATTGCACTGACGCGACTCCAGCAAAAGATGCGCATTCTCGCCACCATGGGCGCTCCGAGTCGTTCTCAGCCGCTATAGTATGGCACTGCACACAGCGAATATCTTCTACCGTTTGCAATATAATTTGAAATAAAAATTGATAAAACGAGTTTATCATTTCAAATTGCTCCAGAGTTTATTAATAGAAATTCGTTTTCGTTTTATTACAATTCGGAAATTCTTTGCGATGATTGTAAACGACTCGCACGACGAACTGCTTTTGTTCCTCATTTTCAGTTAATAGAGCATTGTACTCTTGTACCAACGCGACTTCTGGGTACAGAGAGAAGTGCTGAAAAAATTATCGATCACGCGGCGTAGCCGTAGGGCGTGAAAATTCAAATTTTCATTTACCAGCGATAAATTGTACAGTTGCGCCGGTGGTAAAGTCTTATTATTCAGGTAGAGAGGGATTGTTCTCCGATTGGCTACTCCCAGCGTGTTTCACTACGTTTCAGAATAGTGAAACTCAAATTAATTAGAAAAGTTTCTGGAAGCTGAAATGGAAAAATTCTCTTATCAAGGAATTTGTCAATTTTAAAATTTTTATTTTGAACTGTACAGCGAGCGCTAAAAGATAGAGAGAAAATGAAGAGACATATTGCGTAGATAATTTAATTTTTCATGAAATAGTTTGAGTGACATAATTGGTATCAGCTTGGAACACGGGTGAAATCAAAATTTTCAAGGTAATAAGCATCTTCATTGATTTATTCAATGAACTCAGCTTTAAACGTTCGTATCGAGTACAAGATGAACATTTGAGTGTGCAGTAGTCATGAACTTTTTTAAAGAAAATTTGATTATCTACAAAATGAAATAAAAAAACAGCTTCCCAACTTGTACAATTTTCGAGATAATTCAAACCTGATAAGTCACATTTTAGAATTTTTCTACCGAGTTCCGGTTTCACGAGGCTTTGTTTGAAGCCTAAAAACAAACTTTTTGAAGGGTACGCAAGAAGAAGAAAAAAAAGTTATAAAAAATCCAGCCTAATATATATATACATATATATTTTTTTTATACAATCAGAAAATCAGAATGGGTTCGAGTCAACAATTTTCATTGAGATGGAACAATTATCTTAAGCACATAACTTGCGCCTTTGATACTCTGCGCACGGACGAAGATCTGGTAGACGTGACGCTGAGCTGCGAGGGTAAGAGGATCAGGGCGCACAAAATGCTCCTCTCCGCCTGTAGCACATACTTTCGAGATTTGTTCAAGGTGAGACTATTCTTTCGGTCGTATTGTATTTTTTTTTTCGAAAAAAGGAAAAACATTAAAAAAAAAAACAAAAATTATCGACGAGAGTAATAATTTCAACGAGTTTCGTTGCTCCGCAGGAGAATCCTTGTCAGCATCCGGTTATCATATTTCGTAATGTAAAATTTGATGATCTCGCCGCGCTCGTCGACTTTATGTACCAGGGCGAGGTCAACGTGGTCCAGGAGCAATTGGCAAGTTTTTTAACGACCGCCGAATTATTGGCGGTGCAGGGACTCACGGATGGCACGGGAAAGGACAACGACAGCGTAGTCGAGGTAATGCATCTCGCGCTTCACCCTTAAACACCTCGGATTGCCCAAAAAAAAAAAAACAAAAAAACGCAAATTTAAATAAATAAATGCGAATTATGAATCGAGTCTTCGTATTCGTTGCAAAAAAAAATAATTATGACAAATTTCATTATTCGATGAAAGTTAATATTGTAATTTTTTGTTTTTTACATTCACGATCGATCGTAGAATCAAAAAGTAAGAAAAAAAAAAAAAAAATCGTCGATTGTACTCCAATTTAAATCGAATTACGTAAATTTAATTTCGTCGACGTTTTTTTTTTTACTTACGCGAAAAAAAAAAAAATTAAAATCTCTTTTTTCAAATCCTTGTGAAAAATTTTGCCCCTCCCCGTTAAAATTTAACCTGTAAATTCTTTCATTGTCATTTAAAAAAAATTTTTTTTTTAAATATTTCGTTCCCTTCAGGACGACGTGGAGATTCCCAATGAACCGGAAGTACAGCTACAAAATGCCGCCGGCAAACCAATGACTAACAGCAAAGACGGCAAATCGTCGTCTTCGCCGTTGCCATTTCACTCCGTCGATCTTCAGACGGAGGCGCCGCCGACGAAACGACGAAAATTTCGCGAAAATCGCGGCGGCAATCGCGAAAAAACGTCGCAGCACGAGAACAGCGGCAACGGTTCCAAGGATAGCGAAAAAATAATCGACAATCAGGCCAACGCCTCGGGCTCCGATCCCGTCGAGATAATACCGCTTATGCCGAATCTCAAGCTCGAAATGCCGGAATATCTCGAGCAGGATGGCAGCAGCTGCAGTTACGAGGAGCCGAGCGTCGGCGAGAGTTCAATCGGCAAATTGATCGCCGACGATGCGATCGCGAATACGGCGGATAACGAGCAAAAACCCGACATCAGCCAGACATTCTATTCGTCGAGCCAGTCGGACGTGCTCGAGGGAAAGCGCGCGTCGACCGATCTCGGTAAGATCAAATTCTTTGAATTAATTTTTTTTCCTCCGATGGATTTTATCGAAAGATAAGCTTATTCGCTTATCCGATCGTTTGTCTTTTGAAAAAAGAAGGGGAAAAAAAAAAAATATACAATTTCGAGGATTCGAAATTTTTTTTTTTACAATGCATGATTTTTTTGTGAAATTTTTTTGTCCAGTTGCCGTTTGATAGGGAATTGGTTTTTTGCAAGAAAATTGTAGGCGAAACGAAAGATTGGACGCTTCTTTTCCAATGATCTGATGAAATTCAGAAATATCTTTTTCGTAATGTTACATTTTTTTCACCAATATGAAGTTTTCGCGAAACTCGCAGCGCTCCGGTGGCGCTATTCGGTACTTATTCAAAAGAATCGTCGTAGCTGCAAGGCCTTGTATCATGATATAAATTCTGAAATATCGAAAAAATTTGATGCCGTAAATGATATTTTGCGCGATATTATCGATATAAGTGACCAAAAAATTCACAAATCATACGTCGAGCCACAAAATATATGCTTTATAGGTATTTATCGACCGTCGTGCAAATTGGTGGCGCTATTTGGTACTTATTCAAAAAAATCCTCGTAGCTGCAAAGCCTTGAATCATAATATAAATTCTGAAATCGATTTTATCGATATTAGTGACCGAAAAATTCCCAAATCACACGGTGAGCCACAAAATATATGCTTTATAGGTATTCATCGACCATCGTGCAAATTGGTGGCGCTGTCTGGTACTTATTCGAAAAAATCCTCGTAGCTACAAAGCCTCGTATCATGATATAAATTCTAAAATATCGGAAAAGTTTGATGCCGTAAACGATTTTTTGAGCGATATTATCGATATAAGTGACCAAAAAATTTACAAATCACACGTCGAGCCACAAAATATATGCTTTATAGGTATTTATCGACCGCCGTGCAAATTGGTGGCGCTATTTGGTACTTATTCAAAAAAATCCTCGTAGCTGCAAAGCCTTGAATCATAATATAAATTCTGCAATCGATTTTATCCATACGAGTGACCAAAAATTCACAAATCACACATCGAGCCACAAAATATACGCTTTATAGGTATTCATCGACCACCGTGCAAATTGGTGGCGCTATTTGGTACTTATTCGAAAAAATCCTTGTAGCTGCAAGGCCTCGTATCATGATATAAATTCTGAAATATCGGAAAAGTTTGATGCCGTAAACGATTTTTTGAGCGATATTATCGATATAAGTGACCGAAAATTCACAAATCACACATCGAGCCACAAAATATATGTTTTATAGGTATTCATCGACCACCGTGCAAATTGGTGGCGCTATTCGGTACTTATTCGAAAAAATCCTTGTAGCTGCAAAGCCTTGTATCATGATATAAATTCTGAAATATCGGAAAAATTTGATGCTGTAAACGAAATTTTGAGCGATATTATTGATATAAGTGACCAAAAAATTCACAAATCCCACGTAGGGCCACAAAATATATGCTTTATAGGTATTCATCGACCACCGTGCAAATTGGTAGCGCTATTTGGTACTTATTCAAAAAAATCCGCGTAGCTGCAAGGCCTTGTATCATAATATAAATTCTGAAATATCGGAAAAATTTGATGCTGTAAATGAAATTTTGAGTGATATTATTGATATAAGTGACCAAAAAATTCACAAATCACACGTCGAGCCACAAAATAAACAATCAACAACAATCTACGCTTGTTTAATTCGTTCCTTTGCTTATCACTAAATAATATCTGAACCCTATTAGTAATATTCTTTATTTCATCGTGCAAAATTGTTAGATAAACCGTTTATAGATCCTCGAAGCGCGATTTTTTTAATCCAAACCTCGAGTAAAAGTTAAAGCAAAAGTTCCCCATCGCATGTTACAGCGCTGCAAATCTCGAATGGAGAAAAATTTTTACTTACCTTTCCATATGCAGCAAAATTTTACGATTTTTTTTTAACACTGTGCGCTCGAAGAAATAAAACCCGGCGCTATTCTTGCCGATGATACAGCTGGAAAAATATCCAGCGCAACATTACAAAGATCATTTTCAGATTGTTTTTTTTCCAAATCAAGTCTCTCCGCTTGCCATCATTGAACTCGAATTTTCCGGAATAACAAAAGTCCTCTGTCGGATTAAAAAAAAAATTCAATCGCATACCCGATCAAGCTTTTTTTCGAAAAAAAAAAAAAAATAGGAAAAAAAATAGAAATGAACGCCTGGCCACTCTGTGAATTGGAAGTTTTCATACCTCATACGTTAAACAAACATAAATTGAAAATTTAATATCAAAGGCAATTTTTTCAGACTTTCGAATAGTGTTTAATTTTTTGTTTTCCATAATATTAAAAAAAAAAACAAGCAGCGCCAAAAAATATACAAAAAATTTTGAATAAAATCCCAATCATGGAAACTGTTGATTTGGCCTGAATTGCTTCGTATTAATCGTAAAATTTTCATGACAAATGATAAAATTTCTCTGGAAAAAAAAAAAAAAAAACGACTCAATGGAAATCTCGCTCGTGTTGCAGGACAACTTTTGGCAAAGCCGGGCACATCGGGAGAGAGGCTTGGGCAGGATGCGGCTCAGGGTGAGTGACGAATGATCCATTTTTTTTATTTTTCTACGACCATGCGACAATTGCCAGCTGCAGCGATGAATTCTCATCTCCGAAAAAAAATTTTTAACAAACGCTGCGATACGTGCTTAACTTCGGAGCTCTTTGCTTTAAATCGACAGAGATCGACGCTGCGGCTGGCTAAATGAGAACCAATTTTGTACCCAATAATTGCATAAACAGGAACGCACGTAACCCTAGAGCGCCAGGGATGTAGAATTTCTCTAGTTATCTCAAAAAAAAAAAACAAATCCTCACTTGCTATTTTTTCTCTCTCTCTCTCACTCTCTTTCTTTCCATTTCTCACACGCTCTTTTTGCCTCCATACATTCGAGTTGTGCATGTTGGGTACAGAAAAAAAAAGCGTTAAAACATCATTTTTTCGTGAAAAAAAGAAAAAAAATCCATCGGAGAAAAAAAAATCTTCTCCGATCCTGCGAGACGAAGCTTCTCCGTGGTCTCGATGAGCCCGCAGTTTGAGGGAATCTTTTTTTTTTTTTGTTTTTTTTTTATTTTTTTTTTTTCTTTCTTTCCACTACCAAGAAACTCATCTTATCGAAATTTATTCAATTTTTTTAAAATCTCACAACGAAGCGCAGTAGCCTGCGCGCGGCTTTTGCATTTATTCATATAGATCGCATATCGAATAATAACAATATGCGAGAGACTGTTGGGGTGAAAGGTGGCCAAATAATTATTATTAACGGCAATGAGTTAACAATTGTGATGAAAAATAATAATTACGCGAGAATAATTACTCGAGAATTTTGCGAGCTCGATCGAGAAAAATGCTTCGGAAAATTCATTCCGGAGAGAAATACTTGAAAAATGTGTTGACCCGAAAAAAAAAAAATTAAAAAATGAAAAAAGAAGTATTCAAAAATTTCGTCCAGCTCGCGAAACACTCGTTCACGTATTCATGAGTGTATGCGCTGGATACATGAAGGTGATACTTTCTTTTGTATAAAAAAAAAAAAAAAAAAAAAATGAAAAAGAAAAACGAAATAACACTTTTCTCTCCGCTCGTCGTCGAAAGACGCATTTGTTTTTTTTTCTTTCTTAGTGTACGGCGTGCATGGTTTTTTTTTTTTTTTTTTAATTCTGAATTTTGGATGTCAAAGTTGCGGTATAGCGAGGCACTCGGGTGTAGGGTTGAGCTGTAGAAATTAGTAAGCATTGCCAAGTGCTGTATGTGTGCCGACAATCATCTATGTTCCTTTAATAACTTTAGTAGAGTCACCACTATGTTTTTTTTTAACTTTTAATTTTGTTTTTCTCCACACAATATATATATATATATATATATATATATATATATATATATATATATATATATATATATATATATATAGATAGATATATGTATATGTATATACATGTATATGTACGAATATAAATACTAACATTTAAGTATACATCCGGACTTAAAACGCTGAAGCAAGAAAAACAAAAAATCACTTTTTTTTTCCTCTTCTTTCCAATTATTCGCAGTAGCCGCGGTCGCTGCGTTCAATTATACATAAATTGGATATTCAATTGGGAATCTCGTTTATCGAGATTCTTGAGAAAAAAAAAAAATGTAGGACTGGTGGCGGATGACTGTACGGTGGCGGCGTCGATGATGGTTGTATCGACTTTTTTTTTTTTTTTTTTTTTTTTTTTTTTCAATTTCCCCAACTTTCCGGCATGATGAAAAATTATCTCTCTCCGTGTCATATCTTTCAGCCAACCGATTTCTCTTCATCTTACTACTTTTTTTTTTTTTTTTCTTTATTCATTGAGAAAAAAAAACAAATCTTCAAAGCAGATTATTTGATAATACGCGTAGGTAAGTAACGACCGAAGAAAAAAAAAAAAAAAAAGACAAACATTTTGATCCGGCGAACTTAAAAGCATGAACTCTGTAGTTCTTTATCGAAGACAAGAAAAAAAAAAAACAAGAAAAAGCCTGAGTCTCTGTAGCGGAAAGAAACCGATGGAACTAAAACTGTAAACCGAATCCAAATTCGGAAATTGCACTGCGAACCATATATTAAGGAATAAGAGCTACTATATATATATACATATACATATATATATATATATATATATATACATTTTTTTTTTCTCTCTCGTTTGTTCTCAATGTGATAATAACGTGAACGGAGCAAAAATGTTAACGATGCGGCGGACAAAAGAAAAAAAAAAGAAGAAACGTAAAACAGAAAAATATTCTCGTCGACGCTCATCGAAGACGCGCGCCCCGAGGAGAAACAAAAATCTTCTTCGATGTTTCGATCCTCGATACGGGAAAGAGATTATCCCGGAAGTGAAGAAACAGAAAAAAGAAAAAAAAAAAAAAAAATAGAAAGGAAAAGAAAAATAATTCGCAGTGAATAAAATAAAATGCGAAAACAAAAAAAAAAATTCGACTGAAAATTCACCAAAAGTGGAACTTTATCGAGGATCGAGGATGAGACACGATTTAACCGAAAGATTCAAGATCCTTCTATGGGACCATTACAGGAACGAGGATAGGACACACGGAAATCACAAAAAAAAAAAAAAGAGTCTTCGGAGGAAATAAAAATACGACATATATATATATATATATTTTTGAAATCTGAAAAACCGCCAAGGAAAGAATATCCCATCTCAAAAAAAAAAAACCAAAATTTCAAACATGATAGGCGATCACATTGAACTATAGCGCCTGGCAATGCTATATTGTGGGTATTGGTCGCTCGTTTCACTTTTTTTTTTCCATTTTTTTTCCCTCCCCCCGTTTTTTTAGACTGGCTTACGGCTACGGGGTTGGTGCTGGGAATTGGTCACACACAAAAAAAAATTATTTTCTCACATCTAAAAAGCAAAGAAACAACAACAACAAAAATACACAAAAAAAAAAAAAAAAAAAAACGTTACTAACGGTTGCCTCCCCATTGCATGTGCACAAAAATTCTATGAAATGACTAACCGAAGATTGTGGACAATTTTCTTCAGGAGGAATGACTACGTACGTATCCGGTCAGCCGCATAGCATCAGCAAGGCAAATGGTCATGGAAAAGTATGTGTACACTGCAAGAGACTGGGAATAATGACGTCGCGCGGAAAGCTCAGACAGACGCGCTTCAAATGTTGGGCCTGCAATACATGTCTGTGCCGATGGCCATGCTTCGCTGAATTTCACGAGCTTCGAGCAATACCATATTCCCCCACCGTAGCACCAACCTCATGACCCCGTGCCGTGCAAATATACGCGCGTTCGATGAGAGGATGAAAAAAAAAGACCGAACGCAAAAAAAAAACACAAAAACATAAACTGATATTCGCGTGAAAAAGGACGAAAAAAAAAAAAACGAAAATGAGACAAAAAAAAATATATATATGCTTACCCTGGCGGGAAAAGCAACCGGGCGGGGGGACAAAACGATCGCTTTGCGCAAAAAAGCAATCGCGGTGGTACGCGGTACGCGGTTGCTTGCCGGGCTGCTAGTTTTACGGTGATTGCTCATGCAGCCGCTCGTATAGTTATCTTGCAACAGAATAATCCAGATAAACGCGAGCAACCGATCGTACGGTTGCTGGTGGTTTTTTTTTTTTTTTTTTTTTTTTTTTTTCGACAAATCCGTTGAACGGTTGCTAATGCAGTCGCTGACGGTTGTTCTCAAGTTCGGACAACCGCAAGGAACCGATCGCGCGGTTGCTGACGCATCGGTTTTTTCTCTCCGCAGTCTTAAAATTTATCCGAGAACTGGGATTTTTTCATTTTTTTTTTCATTTTGAAAAACTTTTTTCCCCCCCAGTCTTTAAAATCTACGAAGAACTGGGATTTTTTAAAAATTATTTTGAATAATTTCAAGACTCCGCGCGCGGACAGGAAAAGTTTTGCAAAATAAATTTAAAAATCTGTGTATTTTTTTTTTTTAAATTTCTTATTTTGTAAAACTTTTCTGTCCATGGAGTCTTCGGACTCTGCGAAGAAGGGGGATTTTTTTTTAAATTATTTTCTCAAGACTGTACGCAGAACCAATTATTCAAAATAATTTTTGAAAAAATTCCAGTTCCTCTCAGTGTCCGAAGACTCTTACGGACAGAAAAGTTTTGCAAAATAAGAAATAAAAAAAATTCCAGTTCTCCGCTGAGCTTAATTAGGAGTATGAATGAATTTTTTTTTTTTTTCAATCATCGGGGCGCATAATGCGGAGTAAGTAAAAATAATGAGGACGTATTTGTTTATTTTTCGTTAAAAATTACAGATGCACCTGTTAGCGGCAATTTAATTTCACGGATTTTGATATATATATAGATTAGGGTGTATCGAAAAATTAAAAAACTTTTGGCTACCCTCCAAAAATCAAAGATATTGAAATAAAGGTCTCCGTGCAATGATTCGCGATTTTTTGACAATATATAGGGGGCGCGCGGGACGTTTAAAAACGCAATTTTTAGCGTTAAATTCACTTTATCACTGATAACCGGAAACAGTTCATTCCAAAAATTCTGATTTTTTTATATAAGGTGCCCGGATATGTACCCTTTCAAACCCACATTCACGGAACATTAACGGATGGTTCATATCTTCGAAAAAAATATCTGAAAATCAATATTTTAACTATTCTTCAATTATACCTATCGTTAAATGTTGATTTTTTTCTTCTAAAACGTTTTTGTATTTGTTCCATCTTTTTTTTTCTTGTAAAACTCGGTATCGGTATTGCTTACAATGCGAAAATTGCTGAATAATAAATCTTTATTTTGGAAATTTTTATATTTTATTGATTCACGCCATTTTTTCGTGAATATGAAAATTTCCAAAATAAAGATTTATTATTCAGCAATTTTCGCATTGTAAGCAATACCGATACCGAGTTTTACAAGAAAAAAAAGATGGAACAAATACAAAAACGTTTTAGAAGAAAAAAATCAACATTTAACGATAGGTATAATTGAAAAATAGTTAAAATATTGATTTTCAGATATTTTTTTCGAAGATATGAACCATCCGTTAATGTTCCGTGAATGTGAGTTTGAAAGGGTACATATCCGGGCACCTTATATAAAAAAAATCAGAATTTTTGGAATGAACTGTTTCCGGTTATCAGTGATAAAGTGAATTTAACGCTAAAAATGGCGTTTTTAAACGTCCCGCGCGCCCCCTATATATTGTAAAAAAATCGCGAATCATTGCACGGAGACCTTTATTTCAATGATATCTTTGATTTTTGAGGGTAGCCAAAAGTTTTTTAATTTTTCGATACACCCTAATATAGATATAGCGTAACATGTGTGACGTCACAATGTTATATTTTTCAATTCGTTATATTAACGGCAATTTTTATTCAAATAAAAAAATTAAAAATACGTACTAAATATTTTTTCCTAAACTACCAGATTTTGATACAAAAAAATTTTATTTATACTCCCAATTAAACTTGAGGCAACCACCCAGAAAATGCACGAGCAACCGCCATGAACTAGCAACCGTAAGCAGCTACATACATGGGAAGAATTTTTTATTAATTTTTACTGTGAAATCACGGTAAAAATTACATTTAAAATTTTAACGTTGGGACAAGTGTACCAAAAAGTATAAAATGTTTATATTTAGGTAAAATTTACTGATTTTTTCAGTAAAAATTCTTGAAAAAAATTTCAAATTTACGTCACCCGACCGTAAATTCTGACTTATTTCCATGAAAATTTACCTTTTATTTCCTAAATTTTGGAAAATTACAGGTTTTTCCGCCCGTTACTGTGATTTCACAGTAAAAATTAATAAAAAATTCTTTCCGTGTACTTTTGCAGTTGATTTTTTTGCAGAAATCAATCGTTTTCTGCCCGCTCGCTTTTAGGATTTTTTTACCACCGGACAACCGGTTGCTTTTCCCGCTAGGATAGATTATGCGATGTGCATAAAAGTTATGTGAGTTCTGCGGAATAGAAGGGAGGGAGGAGGGGCAATCGAGAATGGTCTGCTGTGCAGATTACTCTGTGACGAAAAAAAAAAGTGTACAGAAAAAGTACGACACTGGAATATGATCGAACTTTTAAAATCGATAAAAATTAGACATCCCGATGCATCGATTTTAATTCAAGGATGTTCCAACGAAATTTTGGAAAGAAACGAAAAATCGTTTATCCAGCTTTTTTTGTTTTTGTTTTTTTTTTTTTATCACCGAACCTTAATTATTTCTTCGTTCGGTACGATACACAGAGGGGGATGCGGTTAGAGTCAAATGATTGATAAAATAAAAAACATTTTCATAAAATTTTTCATAAAAATTGGATCGATAACTTTTTCTTCGGTGAATCCATCAAATATATAAAAAATGAGCTACGTAAAATGAAAATCCGATAATTATAACGGGGTTTTTTTTTTTTTTTTTTTTTTTTTTTTTTTTTTTTCAATTTAAAAAAAGCAAAGAAACCAAAAACTAGTGATCGAAATCTCTACCTCTTAGATAATTTCAATGAACCAGGCAATTTTTTTTTTTCTTTTTTCACATAAATTGCTAGTCTTGTCTCTTTCGGGGCTCGCTGCAAATTGATTCGACCGAACGAAGAATAATTGACGCAGCTCGCTTGGTTAAAAGTCGTGAAAAAAAAACAATTTTTACAAGTACTGACAATTTTTTGGGCCATCGCGCATCCTTGATTCGAGATGATTTCCGGGATGAATAGACGGAGAAAAAAAAAGAAATTGTTTTTGTCCATTTCGTACGCGCCAGGACATGTTTGCGTGTACGAAAACGCGAAAAGAACAACGTAACCCGCGGCAATATTAGATCGATAGTAGAAATTTTTTATGAAAAACAAAAAACTCAATGTCGGATAATACTCGAATTTTGTGTATATATATATATATTTTTTTTTTTTCTTACTGAGCTAATTTTTTTTTAAGTACAAACGATAAGCATATCGATATTACACGTTTACTAAATTGCGAAAATAGCTACTCATACCTCGCAACGTATTACTAATTTAAATGCTTTTTTTTTTTTTTTTACTCACATTTAACATCGAATTATGTATTTTATGTCCGAGCAACGATTTTAAAGCGGTGGTACTCAAAAATCGGCAAAAAAGATGTTTGATTTTTTTTAATTTGCAAAAAAAAAACGTGGCCTCGAAAATCCCAAATGAGAAAATCGTTCGAAATGTTTTTCTCGGTCGTGTATGGAAAAAAATATATTCAGATCGATCTACGGCAAAATTGGGATATATATATATTTTTTTTTTGGAGATAATTTGTTTTATTTTGAAAAAAAAAAGGCATATTCCCCGCAATTTTTTAGATTCGGATCTGGAATATTCGTTGCCCACGATCGTCGAGGCATTTTCAACGATCGTTACTTCGTGATTATCGATAGTACTTTTTTTTTTTTTCCCCCGGCAAATTAAAAAGGACCTCAATCTTAACGTTTGTCTCCTGCAAGGCCGTCTCTTATACAATTTTTTTCCTCCCCCTCAAATCAATTGGGAGTCGGGATTTTTTTTTTAATTTAAATGAATATTTTACTCCAAAAAAAAAAAAAAACGACAACTCGGATATATCGAACCACTCCACCAAAACAAATTTGTTTTCTTTTCTTTTCTTACAACGGTGTCGAAATCATTTACGAATCCTCCCCGCGCCCTTCTCCGTAAAAAAAATTTTTTTAAACAATGCAGGCTCAGGCTTAATTATCATTATTATAATTTTTTCACCGCAAGATATAGCGAAAAAAAAAAATCTGAAAGACCTCGTGACTTTCACACAAAATCAATACTCGGTGATTACGAAAACAAAAAAAAAAAATTATCGCGATAAATTAAAGCAGAGAAATTCACGTTTTTTCTTTTTTTTTCTTATTGCAATGGTTCAGGGACTGTTACGTTTTTTTTTTTTTTCCGCGTAAAATTTGGGTTTTAGTGCTTCACTTCGGTGCATCGGGATTCTCTTCATTATTCTTTTTTAACGTTTTTTTTTTTTTCCCCTCTTTAAATCGGGCTTTCTGTCTTTTTTTTTTTTTTCTCGTTACACGAAGCTTTTCGCATAAATCGCAGCATACAAAAAAAAAAACGTTTCACCAGATCGAATAATTAGCTTTTTCGTTTACGTTGAAAATTTTTTTGTTTTTTTTTTTTCGTTTTTATATACACAGAGCTGGTATTTTGTGTTTATTTGTAGAGCGCGGAGGGGATACCGGTGGCGTTTGTACTGACGAAGGTACCATCGGAGATTTCGATACTGCGTTGGACGATGACTCGTCCGGTCATGCGTATCCCGATAAAGATTTATTGTTTCGTTGTAGAATTTGTTGCAAGGGTTTCAAGCATCCAATGTCACTGACACTCCATAAGGACTTGCACACGGGACAAACGAGATGTCCGATTTGCCAGCGTATTTTCAGTCGTAGCTATGATATGAGAATACATCTCTCGCGTATACACAAGTGCTCGATTATTCTCGATGATAAATATTAATCCTCGTTCGGCTAACGATGTTTTTTTTTTGAGCAACCGTTTAAGCTCTATAACGATGGTCTCGTCGTTCGTGTCTTTCGCTTATTTAACAATTTTAAAACTTTTGAAAAAAATCTGAAAAAATTCCTGAGCCTTCTTCGACAATAATTTGTCGCGACCGAAAAAAAAAAAAAAAAAACTTTTAATAATATCTTCATGCAAAATATGGAGACGTTTTGCAGGTATTTTTTCTCGCATTTTTCATTTTGGCCCGGACACGAATGACCCATCGTTGTAGCCTTTGAGGGTTAAAATTTTACATATAATCGCTAAAAATGTGATCTCCAACCTCGACCAACCAAGTTGTGCCATGAAAGAGGAAGAATAAGAGAGAGAGAGAGAGAGAAAAATATTGAGCAATCTAACGAAACAGTTTTTTTTTTTTTTTAATGGAGAAAGAAAAAAAAAACTCGACATTTTCTTACGAAACTTTTTGAGGAGGGCCAATACATGTGGAAGGTTTCAAACTAGGCGATTTTTGGGAATTTTTTTCGCAACGAAGTATCTGCTCTGCACTTTTGTTAATTTTGACTTAATTTTATTTCATGTTTTTACAATTTGAGACGATTTTTTTTTCTTCTTTTTTTCCCCCCCAACAAAATGACGTTCAATTTGAGAACTTGAGAAGTTCTTGAACTTGAGAACTTGAGAATTTGAGAAATTCGTTCTAATAATTTGAAATGAAATAAAAAAAAACCCTTTTTTTTTCGTTTCAAAAGTTGATAGAAAAAAAGGCTGGGATTGAACTTGATACGGTTTTGGAAAAATATAAAAAAAAATTAACGAAATGGCACACGCTTTTGAAAATTGAGTTGGAATTTTTCACCCAAAAATTTCCTTTATTTGCATTGAAAAAAAACACACACACACTTTTTTTTAATTAACATTTTGAAGATTATTTTGGTTCAATTTCCGGGGAAAAATGTTGCGAAAGTGTTTTACGAAATTTCATCAAACTCGGTCAAATGAATTTTTTGAGTTATCTTGCACATCAATCTTGAAAATGTAATTTTGAGAAAAACGCGTTTAAAGTTTTGATAATTAAACCAGCTCTATCAAATTATTTACCGGCTAATCAGCAATGCTCGTTGTATATTCGTAAAATGTTATACTAAAGTTTTATTGGGGGGCGGGGAAATGAAAATTGATTTTTTGAAAATTCTACATGCATTGTCCCCTCCCCTCCTTAAGCCGCAATGCGGATACTTGTGATACATGTATCTATAATGATACTTACCCGATACGTATAGATAGGCGAGATAATTTTTTTTTTCCCCTTTTTTTTCCGATCAATTAGATTTTACCTCGGTAAAGATTTTAGCGTTAATTATTCAATTAGCCCGGTGGTTTATAAAACGTTTATTGTGATGCTGAATTAGCGCTGAGCCATGTTGCGTGCTATATACCTCTATCTATCTTCAATTTATAAGAATTTTTGTCGCGTCCAAACGAGTTTTGAATTAAAAAAAAAAAAAAAAGAACCCCCCAATTTTAGGCAAGAGGCCCTCTCGTTTAATTACGATAATTAGTTCTCCTTTTTTAAACGACGTTTCAACCTGACAGTTCTGTGAAATTATTATACTCTTTAGATTTTAATTAATCGTTAAATCTCATCATCCCGCTGACCCTGTTATTAACATGTAAATATATTATATTAATTTGTGTATATGCAATTTTTTTTTTTTTAAATTAATACTCGATTAATGTGGGTCTTTGAGGATGTACCGCGTGACCAGTCGCGAGGAGAGAATTGACGTTTGGAAAAATTGCTCGTACAACTTGCCAAGAAGCAAGCTGCATTAATGATACTTTTTTTTTTTTTCTTCTTCGATCCGATCGAACAGCGAAAGAGGAAAAAATAAAAATAACCGTCGATTTACACAGAAATTCTCTGGGGGGACGTGAATTTTTTTTTTTTGTATTCCTATCTTTCAAATTGAAAAATCCCGTTACGATCGAATTTTAACTTTCCCAAAGATTTTATTTGTTCATCTCGTTCGAGCAATTTTATTGCTCACGAAATAATTCGAAATGGCAATTTCATGCAAAGCAGTTTTTAGTGGAATTGTAAAATAAATGTATGTCCATTATTGCAGATTCTTCAATCAAATAAATTAAAAAAAAAAGAAAAATCAAAGTATTTACCTCCCAGAAAATTGCAATAAATTACGTTTTCTGTAAATTCATGGTCATTTATATTAACCCCCCGTGATTGTATTGATCGGGAAAAAAAAAATTTAATAATGAACCTCGTTCAGAAAAAAATCTGTGAATAATAAAAAAAAATCACAATTTTTCGAGCATGACTAACGACATTCTCGAAGCCTTCCTTCTCTTCGAAGGAAATCTCTCCTCAAAAAATGAAATATCGTCCAATCGCGAATGCAAAAAAATACTCGTATTATTTTTATATCAGCGAAAATAAAATAATGCAACATTCGATAATATCGAAGGGTGCTTCGAATATTTCTTTAATCGTCCTAAAGAAGAAAAAAAAAAAGGATAAATTCGACCCAATCTCGAATTTACGAGAAAATTTTTTAAAAAATTCCCCCCTGCTGTTCTGTGCTTGGAGGCTTGGTGATAATTTTTTGTTTTTGTTTTTGGGAGAATTTACAAAAATTTCATTGTAAATTTTTGCGAATATTCATCGACTATCGATGGATATTCGTATTAATGGCAAAATGGCGAATTTGAATTTGAAAAAAAAAAAAAAAACGATCCTGAGCTTTTGTGCTCGAATGGGAAGAAAAAAAAAAAACAAAGAAAAAAAAAACACTTTGTGATTGTGTGCGCAGAAAAAAATTACGAAACGCCCGTCGTGGATCCAGCACTGATAACAACCAGAGTTGAGGCCAAGCGAAGAACGCGGATGTTTCACGATGAGAGCGGTCGCTGGGCTTGCGATGTTTGCGGAAAAACGTACGGTCGTAGCGACTCCCTTGCTCATCATCGGAGTATACACAGGGGCGACACGACATGCCCGATATGCCAGCGGATTTTCAATCGAATGCATGACATGAGAATACACTTATTGCGCAGACACAAGTACTCGCTGAGCGATGAATTAAAATTTTCACGATAAACGATAGGATCGCCCCCTCCCCTCTATACCCAACGAACTACGAAAGGAAAAAAAAAAAAAATAGCGATAGAACAACTTTTTTTTTCTCAACGTATTTATTTTTTAGAAATTTATTTTTTGGGAAATTAAAAATTCCTGGAAATCCCTATGGAGTTTTTTTTACGATGCATTAATAATTAGTTGTTTTTTTTTTCTTTGTTCCCCGGAACGTCAAACTTCTCTGAGAATACGTTTTTTTTTTAAATAAAACTACAGTGAAGCCCTTTCGTATTTGACGAATGTGCTACCGCCTGAAAGGTTCTCAGGCTGGCTGGCTGATGCAACACACGAAGTTTGACATTATAGCGTGAAATATCGATTTGGGGGAAAAAAAAAAATACGAGTATCCCTACCCGGGGATCGATCGGTGCCCCATTTCCGGTTATACCGAGGGTTATAAGAGTCCCAAAGAGATATCGGAACGTAATACCGTACAATTTTGTAGGAACGGCACGTATCAATTTTATAACCGCGAATTCTCATTCGAGGAAACTAAAAAAAAAACATACGTTTTTGAACGATTAATTAATTATCGTATGATGGCTGTACTTTTTTGCTCTTTTTGTGAATTTTTTTCTAACGAACCATGAAATTTTTTACAATATATTTCATTAACATTTATACGGTCACTCGGGATTTTTTGAAGTCAGGACAAAGATTGGAATCGACTTTACAGTGTTCGAAAGACACTAAAAATTCTTTAAAAAATTCTGGGCTGTTCTGTTCATCTGAGATCGGAAAAATCAAATCGCGTTTTAATCTAAAGACCTGTGGCTATAACCGGAAGTGGGGTTGAGTGAAAATATTGAAAATTAAATTTTTGGCACGATGTGGCAAAATAGAGTTCCGATTTTTGTCATTTTTTTCGACTTTTTAAGCTTGCTAAAAAAACTATGACAGATATCAAAATTATCCCAGTTTCAGGGAGAACTATATTATAGGTGTACCGAGCGACATAAAAATTTGAGCAAAATCGATTCAGGCATTTTTGTAAAAACGTGTCAGTCAATTTAAAAAAATGCAATTTTGTGAAAAACGCGGACTAGGGTGTGAACCCACCAGTGAATAGACGAATAACGAAACTGTAATATTCCGATTGAGCGTGAAATAAGAATATCATAAAAATAATTTTCCGAATTAACATAGGTGAAACGAGACATCACGCTGATGGTTAAAAAAAATATTCGAGGTGATTGAAACAAATAATATTCGAGAAATTGATTAAGAAGTGGCCAAATAACTAAAACACCAGTAAATGGACGAAATTACCAGTGAATGGACACTCGACCCCCCCAGTGAATGGACGTTTGTATTGTAGATGATGGCTATTCGCTGTGTGCAGAAAGCCAAGTGGCGCCGCGGCCGGCTGTACTCCGCAAATTTTGCTGGAATAGCTCTCATTTATTTACATAGACAAAACCTTGTTGGATTAATTTTAATAAACGAACGTTTATATTCGTGCTGCATAGAATTTTTTGACGTGAGCTTGACTATAAGTGCGTTGAAAAAAAAAAATAAATCGTCGTATTACGATGTAATGAAAATAGGTTTACGGCTACTTTTCCTTCTCAATTTGAGGCTAAGCATGAACCTTGTCGGTCAAGTCATACGAACCGACAAGGCTCGTATCGTGAACAAGAAAGACGTAACTCGGACTTGATTGTAACGTAGAGGAACGATTACCCGCGAAGTGCTCACTGCATATTATTCGGGTAGCCAATCATGTGAGCTACTAAAAAGGCAAAAAAAAATCAATTTATTTGTATTATAATATCCTGACATGAATTTTTCATACCAGACAATATATATGCGCGTTTAAACTCAAGAAATTTACTTTCTTTGTTTTCTGCACCCAACGAATCTAATTTTTGCGCTGATCAACTTTATAAATTGCTGTCGGAAACGCGTAAAACTTAATTTCCGAAGTTGCGTAGCAGAAAACATTCTTATATGACTTCACACAACAGTTTAAATTTCCTTTCCGCGACTTCTCTATTATATTGCCCTCAACTGCACTACGCGACTCCAGCAAAACATGTGCATTCTCGCCACCATGGGCGCTCTGAGTCGTTCTCAGCCGCTATAGTATGGCACTGCACACAGCGAATAAAGAATAACAGAGCCCACATGTTCATGCACTGGCAAGAGATCAGAATACCACACCAGTGAATAAACATGATTCCTAACGCATTTTTACGAATATACCTATAACAAACTTTTTTCAAAAAACTGAAGATTATTTCTACCTTGATCAATAAAAAAGCACCATACTTACCCTCAAAAATAAAAAAAACAATTATCTTCAATCACTGATTAACAACTATTAACGCTGATTAACGACGCCTTTCCGTAACTATTTTGCGCGGTATACCAGTACCACAAACTAGAAAAATTTGGCCCGGTGTCGAAAATTGACACTAAATTAAACTCTCGGTTTCAACGCTATCTGTGATTTTTTTTTTGCTGAATTATAGTATTTATTTTTTATTCACTGGTGGGTTCACCCTAGCCCTTGAAGAATCTTCCTACGACTTTTTTTCTGCTAAACGGATACAAATTTTCACTATTTCAAATTTACCAGAAAAAAAAACCAGTACAAGCAAATCCCTATACACCACTGTGGTTAAAGGCTTACTTGGGAATGGTTTTTCGGCTTACTCACATACACAGAATTTAACCCGAAAGTATCGTATGAAAAAATTTTTTTTTTTTTAAATAACGAAAAAGCCAGGACAAATTTTTCTACTCGGCAGCTACTGGTAAATATGTGTATATACATCTGTAGAATTTGTGTGTGTATTTAAAAAGAAAAAAAATAGGAGAAAGATATGAGCTTTAAAAAGTACAATTAATCGAACAAAACTTTTTTTTTTCTAACAAATTAGAATTCTAAAATTTCACGATAACGAATTACGTCCCAGAGTATGTTTTTTTCGCGAATGAGATTTAATGGAAAATATATTGGACGGTAGCTCGACTGGCAGCCCGAGGTATTTCGCGATCGTTTGAGGCTTTACAGTCATAAAAAAAATTTAGTGAATTAAAAAAAAAATATCTTGTCCCACGACTCTTTCCTGAACGAGCTAAATTATTGATATATATTTTTTGTTTGTTTTTTCGATCTGATACACGTACAGTTATTATGGAGAAAAATATGTATATCTCCCTGTAAACATTATCGTAATCGAGACCGAAATAATAACTTTTTTCCATCTAAATCGAACAATTTAATGAAATTTGAATATATACATATATATTACTTTTAATTGAAAATGCGCCAGCGTCTTTGTTAGAGTGAACAAGCCAAAATTCTGTGGAAGAATTAAAAAAACAAAAAAAATTATAAATAATTCAGAGCCCTATCCTGACGGATAGTCGTGACATGGAAAAAAATTAATCACTGCGAATTTACAACCGAGATCTCATAGTTTATAACAATTGTCGAAGAACACTTTGGGCAATTGCCATAAAATACGAAAATTCTCGACAAATTTATATCTATTTATTTATTATTTGCTATTTCGACGCTACACTCGTCAGATCGAAGAAGAATTATCAGTGCAACTCGATCATGGAGAGATGTCAAAGGAATATATATTTTCTTTTTTTTTATATTTACTTTTTTTTCTCGAAAAGACCATTTCTGCCAGTAAATCCTTAAAATTTACATCGACAGACTGTAGGATACAAGTATATGACAAAGTTTATAAAACTACGTTTGAATTTTTACTCTTGATTACTCACACAGTGACTTTATTGAATTTAAACCATTTCACTGCGTGCTACGCCAGCCTGTGTTGTGCTAAATCTCTCTCTCTCTCTCTCTCTCTCTAAATACGAAAACGTTAATAGGGACCGTGCACACTAATACAATCTCACCAAAGTAAGAATGTGTAGTGTACATGCATGCATATTCTCCCGACAAAGTGTTCATTCTGGACTGTAGATGTCGCAACTGGTATGGCATGTACACACGAGTACATATTCTCACTTTCGTGAGAGAGTGTTAGTGTGCACGGTCCCTATACTGCCCGTAGCGTCTTGAAGAGAGAGAAAAAAAAGTAAACAAAGAACGAAAGCATATATAGCCGCGGGAACGAGTGAAAAAACCGGCTAAGGCTTTAGTTTGCCTTTTGTGCGAACACGTGTGATTCCGGGAAATTGTACTCCACGTATTGACGCGCGCTCGAAATTCTCAGCGTCAATTTCGCGTGTTTCCTCCCTACCCTCATAGGACATGTGAATTCCGTACAAAGAATTTTTTTTTTCATTTTCATGGACGAACTCTTTAACGCTATCCCTGCAACGAGCCCGGAAATAAATCTTATCGAAGCGCTGTATCAATCACACACACACACTCACACACGTGCGAATAATTCCCCGTATAAATTCTGAATAAGAATTTTTATTAAAATAAAATATATCATCGTACGTTGTTCGATGATTTAAAAAAAGTACTGAAGACTACACGCTGTTTTTTTTTTTTTTTTTTTTTTTTTTTTAATTTACGAGAAAATGAAAGAAGAAGAAGAAGAAGAGAAAAAAAAACAACTCTGCTGTTCTGTGGTTGAGGCTTATAGTTGGGGATGGTTCTTGGAATTACTCACAAATATTGGTCGTGAATTTAACATAGACGTATCGTTGTATACAGAAGGAAAAGAAAAATCATAATAATAATTTACAAAATAGCCACGTGCTGTTTTCTCTATTCGTCGACTACTTTTATATATTTATATATATATATATATATATATAAAGTAGAATACGAATAAAGTTGTAAAATTTATATTAGAAAAAAAAAAAATTAAAAAAAAAACGAGAAGGATAATGAGCTTTTGTGTGTGAATGGGAAAACACTTTGGATTGTGTGCGCAGAATCAAATTACGAAACGCCTGTCGGGGATCCGGTACTCGTTACAACCAAAGTTGACGCCAGGCGAAGATCGCGGACGATTCACGATGAGAGCGGTCGTTGGGTATGCGATGTTTGTGGAAAAACCTACAATCGCGGCGACTCCCTTGCTCATCATCGCAGTATACACAGAGGCGACACGATCTGCCCGATATGTCAAGCCGTCTTCACTCGCAAGTACACAATGCGATGTCACATGGTAAATGTGCATGGAGTCAAGTAAACGAAGAACTGCCGAGATATTACCCAAAAACAAAAATAAAGCCCCAACTTAGTACATTGCCATGGAATTGATCGAAATATACATGTGCTTATATATATATATATATATATATATATATATATACACATATATATTTCTATCAAGGAAAAAAGTAAATAAAAAATCGTCGAAACACGATCTTCGTTTAGGTGTGCACGAAAAATTGAAAAAAAAAAGAACTATGGGGAAAAAATAATCGAAAAATTCATTCATGCAACTTCTGACCCGACGGTACAAAAAAAAAAAAACAAAAAACATTTATATACAAATATTGTACGGATAGGTTCAAGTAGGAGCTCAATTGTATTCGCGCAAATATCGTATGCCTGCGTTATACCAGAGGATTCGTGATCATTTTTTTTTTTTTTTAATTTTAATTTTATCATCGTCGGAATTCTATCGAACAATTGCTTAGTACTTATGAAATATTTCGCTTCGATTCCCGTGGGCTAATTTTTCTGCCACTTTTATACTTTTCGAATATCCGAAATGTCAATGTCATTATTATTATTATTATCATTGTTTTTCCTATGTCAGTATTTTTTTCGAGGACTCTCCGAGAGTCACTCGACCAAATGTTCCCGATTTTTTTTTTTTTTATATATTCTTCTTTTATTCCTTCTCCAAGGCTAATTTATCATGTTTAAATTCGTATACGTACGTCGAAACCGTTTTTTTTTTTACATACATTTTCTCTACACGGTTCTGTGTGCGTCTGTGTGCGTGTGTGTGTGTGTGCCCGAAAGATTTTTTTTCAAAAGGGTGATTTCTTTTTCGAACAAAAAAATTTATATTTATCGTAGGTTATCGAATAATCGATATTTATTCTTATTCGTTATTATTATTATTATTTTTTCCTGCTCGATGTAATTGATGAAGGGAAGCATTTCTGATTCTTTTTTTTTTTTCTTCTACGAGATTCTATCATATTAAATCATGCAGCCGGTATACGAGAGAAATATCACAGACACGAGGGTCGGAGAGTAAATTTTAAAACTCGTTATTTATAAATCGTCCAAATTTGTGACACGATTTTTTTTTCTTTTTTTTTCGAAATTGTGTCACAAAATCTCGTTAACTTATATACATATATACATATATATATATATATATATATATATGTATATAATCTAATCAGTCGATCGGGCTCAATGACGAATGCCTCGTATTGTAATATACGACGTAAAATTGTAATTGTGAATAAACGAACAAAAAAAAAACGCTTCTAAACAGGATTTCATCGACATTGAATTATTTCGTTACGAGCCGTTCTCCTCCCTGCGGATAACGCGTTGAAATAGAAACGAAAGGAAAAAAAGACCACAAATTTTGAGAAAAAAAATCCCCCCGGATCCAAAATAGCCCAATACCAAACTGCCGTATAGGAATTCTTACGTATAGTGGTAACATTCTTATAATAGTCACGGTATTTCAAAGGAATACATGATTGTCGGTTCACTGTAAATAAAATGTTGATTAAAGAAATAATAATTTAAAAAAAAATGGATTTTCGAGTGCCAAGTGCGGTATTTTAGCGATAAAGTAAGCGCGAGATATGTACTTTATAACGCTTGTGATGTCTTTTTTAATTGTTTATTTTGTATTTTTTTTTTTTCCCCCGTTGTTTTCACTCATTGGACAAAAAATAATAATCCAACGTCATCGATGACGAGTTTGCAGTTTGCATGAGCACTAATTATACAACTTTGGTTCGTATACGTATGGGGGAAAAAAAAAAAAATGATTTCCAGCAGTATACGTTTGATCGGAGGCAAATATATTTTGAACCCGGATCAACAAAATTGCAAATCAAATTTTTTTCTCTTTTTCTCATTACGATCAAATATGCCTATTTGAATCAAAGGCCAGTCAAAATTCCGCCGAGAAGTTTGCGTAGCATGACCGCCGTATATTATATTTAAAATTAAAAAAAAAAAAAAAAAAGAACGAGTGTGTGCCGTAAAAATGTTTTTTGTCCTTCACTCTCTCTCTCTCTCTCTCTCTCTCTTTCCTCTCTGTATCTTTTAGCCTCTCAATGTTGTTTGACATTCAGTGTGCAAGTCCTCTGTGTACAATTATTTTTCTTTTATTTTCGTTGAGCCTAACGGAAAAAAAAGACAATAGCGCGTGACTTTGATCGTACGAGTGATGCGGTGTGTGTGTGTGTGAGTGAAATTCTAATAAATATAATTCTTAAACGTAGAAGAACGATTACGATTTTTTTAGGCTCCTCTGCTGTTATAGAAGGGAGAAGGATTCGATTTTTAAAAAAGAGCGAGAAGATCCGAGAGAGATTTCTCTCAAACTCTCTCTCCTTCTCTCTCTCTCTCGCTTTCTCTCCTTCTCTCTTTCTCTCGAGTGAGGACAAAGAAAAAAAAAAAAAAACCATGAAAAATCTGCATGATTGTTTATTTGATTTAGATTCACGTACAGTGGTCATCGAACAACCGTCGCATTCGTGCAAACTCTGCGGTAAATCATTTTGGAATCGGGACTCAATGTATAAACACATGAACATGCATAAGGGAACGACACAGTGTCCCGTTTGTCACAAAGTACTCAGCCGTACGACGCACATGAAGCGTCATTTAAAGAATCGCCATGGTTGGTTGGGATTTGGAAATATAACGGATAATCAGCGTAACGCGACGCAATTAATGACAAGCTCATCCTCGACAACGACGACAGCAGCGACAGTTACGAGCGGCGTCTTAACTACGACAGTTGCCCAGCAACAGCAGAATATAAATAGCACGGGTACGAGCGTCGAGAGCACGACATTTACGACGATAAGGATTCGAGAGAGCAGCGTCGAGAGAATCACATCTAGTCCTATTCCTTAGTGTGAATTCACGACCAAAGAAATGAAAAGAAATGAAATAACAAAAAATAACCGCGGTATACACGCCGTATTATATATATATATATATACAGGGTGGCCCAAAATTAGATGCGGAAAATGATAGGGCTAATAAAGGGCGTCGAGCTGAGTAAATTGATCCCAATAACATGTGGTCTGCGAAGTCGCGTTCGCGAGATACGGCCGATTAAAAAATCCCGCTAACCGCTGGCATGTAGGCAACCGAGTACACAGGAATCATCGGTTCTGAGTCTTGTTGACAAGCGCGCGCGTACGCTGATGTGGAACATAACACTTTCAAATTTACGAATTTCAAACGAAAACACTCTTGGCATTGAATTTTCGCCAAACACAACGACAAGGATTGTAGCGATTCGTTTTCCTAATAAAATTAGATAAGGAAAAATTACGTTCGGAATTCTCAATGTTGAAAGCGTTATTCACTTCCATTACCCATCCTTGTCGTTGTGTTTGGCGAAAATTCAATGCCAAGAGTGTTTTCGTTTGAAATTCGTAAATTTGAAAGTGTTATGTTCCGCATCAGCGTACGCGCGCGCTTGTCAACAAGACTCAGAACCGATGATTCCTGTGTACTCGGTTGCCTACATGCCGGCGGTTAGCGGGATTTTTTAATCGGCCGTATCTCGCGAACGCGACTTCGCAGACCACATGTTATTGGGATCAATTTACTCAGCTCGACGCCCTTTATTAGCCCTATCATTTTCCGCATCTAATTTTGGGCCACCCTGTATATCTTGCCAGTTGACCGTTTTTTTTTTTTTTTCCTGGAAAGAAGCCAACAGGACAAAGAAAAGAAAGAAAGAAAGAAAAAAAACAACTTGTCGCCCTAGTCATTCGTACGCCTACATGTGTATATAAGTACCCAGAATTATGACCATATATACATATGCCATATGAGTGTGTGCCTGTGTGTATGAATGTATGTGTGAATATGTTTACGATTTACGGAGAAACGAAAACAAAAGCCACACACACGACGAAGATTTGCCGCGCGTATAACGGACTTTGGCGTTTTTTTTTGTTTTCTTTTTTTTTTTTTTTAACCAAAGATATTAGATACTGCGATTGAAAAAAAAAAAAAAACGAATTAATTTATCTAGTCACTTTATTTCTTGGTACTTAATAGCGTAAGGAGGAATGTGCATTTTTCGAATTATTATTATTATTTTTTTTTTTTTTACGACTATGGGTAACGATCGATTGTGAATCTTTTCGTAGTGAGAGGCCATATAATATACTAGTCGTGGAAATTGCCAAACTCGATTGAAATCGGTGAATCCAATCGTTCGGGGAAGGGGCTTTATTTGCAATCTTGGTGTTCTTTCTTTTGTCTCCCAAAATTGACTGACGTTAGATTTTTTTTTTCCCTCAAGTCGAACGAGCTCTGAGTCCGAAGAATTAAAAAAAAAAAATTTTAAACATGATAGATACGAGGATATATGTGTTTTTTTTTATTATTCCCAATGATCGCGAAATATCGATTGATCTTGCAAAACTTTTTTGCAAATATACATATATATATATATATATATATATATATATATATATATATATATATATATATATATATATGTATATATATATACAAAAAAATTATTTACCATTAAAAAATTATTAAAATTATTTAGCGTTTACCAAAAAATTATTTCTGAACTTGGGGGTACGATATAATCGACTGTAATGAGAACATTACGACTATGATATTTTTACGTATATACTCAATTTATTATTATTTTATAATTCTATAAGCTCACGAACTTGCCAAAAACGCGTTTTTTTTTTCTTCTTTTTTTTTCCCCCCGATGATATGGAATTGGATCGTTCTCTCTGAAAGAGAGAGATTTTAATTTTCTTTTTTTTTCCACGTTATCGAGATTTATTATTTGTTGCCATTTAATGTATATTTTTTGTTTTGTTTATCGTATAATTTTTTTTTTCCCCTAGTTTTCATGCTCGTATGCAATCACGAAACGCCTTTGCTCCGCGAGCTCGAATCGAATTACCGTGCAATTTTTCTTTAATAAAGAGACAAAGGTGGCAATCGTGACGGACATTATTTTTTTTTTTTTAGTGACGTCTCGATCGTAGCATGGGATCCCTTACTGTTCGCTTTACTTGTGTAATTGAAACAAAGAAAAGATTACCAAAGCCTAGCTCGTATCTTGAATTTAAGATATGTTTATATATAATTTCGGAACAAGTGAATTGTGCATTAAAATAAGAAGAGGATAGCGGAGAGAGATCTCTACGAAAGACATATTTCGTAGCGTTTCATACCGCTCTCTGCCATCATACAAATATATATTTATTTCTATATTATAGCGCAAGAATTTTTTCTCTAGATATAATTTTTCGCAAAAAAAAAAACAGAGTTCTTTTTATCCAACAAAGTTGCCTACCGATTTATCGTTTTACGAATATACCGGGTGAAAACGCGTACAAAAGAGATAAATATATTTCACAACTTGTACATTAATCCTGGAATTAGAAAGAAAAAGCAAAAAAAATTCTATTTTGTTACGGGAACAAAGCAAAATAAACCAAACGAATGTGCACATTCCTCGAAAAAAAGAAAGAAAAAAAAAACACACACACAATACGAAATAAGTACAAGATTGCCAATTATTAGAGGTTAGTATCGAAAAAAAAAAAAAAAAAAATCATACTTTAGTTAATTATTTATGAAAAGAAATGCAAGAAGAATGCATCTATATAATATATGGTATTACGTAATCCTATGTTCGGCTTATATAAAAGGCGAATAATGTAAGTGAACATCTGTGTGAATAAAGTTTTAAAATTTGAATTAATCGAAAAAAAAAACTTTTATCCTTTCCCATTGGCAAAAGTGCCTGAAACTTTGCGTTTATCTGATGCCCCCTCATACTCGTCGTATAGGCCTTGAAATTTCAGCTATCCGCGAACATTGTTCACGTTATATATTCTCTCTTTTTGTTTGTCTGTTGATAAATGCATAACGATGGTGTGACTAAAGGTGATGGTAGCGTTTAAGACTCGATATGTGCCACGAAATAACTTTTCTAACCTACAAAATTGGCAAATATCCTCCAATAATATTACGATAGAAAAAATATATATATATGCATATATTCATAAATATATATATATATGCATATATTCATAAATATATATATATATATATATATATATATATATATATATATCTCGTTTCGCATGATTCCGTGAGCTTTTTGTTCATACACTGGCACACAGCTCTGCACGAATTGAAAAAAAAAAAATGAAAACCTAATCACCCAGGCCTAAATGAGTCTCAAAAGGGACAAAAAAAAATCAGCATTGAAAAAATTGTGTGAAACGATGGAGATTTAAAGAAAAAAAGTAGAACAGGCCAATTTGCGCATAAAAATCACATAGAAATGTCAAGATACATGACTCGGTTGATAAAAGTTTTCGTTGGAAGACAAACATTATACGTATAATGTGTATATATCATAATTTTAATTCACCAGAAAATATATTTAGCTGTGTTCGTCTCGGATTTTCTTCATTTTGACATTTTTTTTTGTTTCTTCGCTATTTTCTTTTTTTTTTTTTTTTTTTTTCTTTCGTAATGAGGAATCGGGGTTACACGAGGCTGTTGATGTGTTGCAGGGGGGGTGGGACGAAAACGGAAGCATGTCGGCGATACAACTGGTCAGGTGGTGATGCAGGGTCCAGGGCGTTTTTCGTGCAGTATCTGCGGAAGTGTTTACAAGCACCTAGCTTCGCTCACCCAGCACCTCGAAGTGCATCGCAACCAGACAACCTGCATCCTATGTCACACCACGCTCAGTCGTAGAACCGACCTCCGTCGTCATATGCGATTAAAACATAACATGCAATGGCAAAAGACGATCCAGAGGCACCGAACTCCCAAAGGAGAATTGAATTCTTAAAGCGTCGATCGCGATCAAACATCAAGAATGAAAGAAAGAGAGAGAGAGAGAAAAGTGCTAAAAAAAAGAAGAGGCCCTATATACGCTAGCTGCGTACCGCCGGTGGCGCCGTCTATTTAGGATGCCGGTCCATTGGTGAGGTACAACATATAGTCACAGACTACTGTTGTATTGTCCCACCAATATATAAGGACATCCCAGTTACGATGCCCGTGACCGCAAGGTCGGGTAGCGCGACGATCGCAAATAGACGATACGCAGCTAGCGTATTCTGGGGATAATCTCTCTCACACACACACACACACACATAAACACGGTTCTCCTAAAACGTCCGCAATTCCTCCTAAAACATAATTAATATAAACCCCTTTGACACACAAACACAAATCCTAGAAACAGAGAACGAAAAAACAAAAAATAATGGTACTTAATTCGTCACACCACCACCGCACACATATGCTCTTGTGTAACACACTATTTTCGAGAGGACTCGCGTCAACCGTGTGAGACAGAAAAAAAATGAAATAATAACCAACGAGGTAATCCGAGATGAAAAATAAATCGTTGAAACATGAAATATTAAAAAAAAAAGTGCAAACTTATAGCGAGCCTCAGCATATTTTTGTGAAGTATATAACGTACATATATATATGTATGTATATGGATGTATGGTCGTATATATAACCTATTCATGTTATTTTATTTTCTTTCCATCGTGAAGCCACTTATACACTTATTACATACTAGTTATCGATGTAGATCGCAGTTAGGTTTGAACGAAATGCGTGAATATATATACGAAATGGCGATGATTTGGAAAAGACAGGAAAAAAAAAAGAGAAAAATCTCAACGAGTAGCTGCACATAATCTAGTCAATGGGTCGTACAAGTATTTTTCATTATATTGACACTTGTAATATCGTAATGCGATACAACTGATTTTTCTCCGTTATCGTTATTGCGAGATATATATATACATATACATAATCCTATGTAAGAATGACGATTATAATGTATACACATTACAATGAATATTGTGATTGTATGTATATACGCGAAAAATTACAGCAGGAATTTAACGCAGAATCTCTTAGTCCGTCCATGCAGTGAAAAAAAAAACAGCCCTATTAAACTGGGGATTCACTTACCTCTGTCTCCATAATTGCACACACTGCACACTCTCTCTCATTTAAAAATTTTACCCTTATGGCAAAATATGAAAAAGATTTTAACTTTTCGAGATTATTGAATTATACGATTGTGGCGATTCACATATTTGAATATGAGTCGGCGATTATTTATGTTCAACCACGATGTTTTTTTTTTTTTCTTTTTCTTGCAAATGTTATTCCACTTGTGGCAAATTTCACTACGAACACGGCGTATGATGCAATAATCTCGAAAAGTCTCGATTGCGATATTTCTTCCATTTGGCTGTTTGTCGTATTCTTCCGGGAATAAAAAAAAACACACACACACACACTCGCTTCACGCTTCACGCGGCGAAAAATTTCTCAAAGCACACACGAGAATCGTGTAATCCGAGTGTAATAGGAGATCCTACAAGATTAAATGTACACCCGCGCGAGAATATATAGTTCACCATTACGAAGACATAGGAGAAGAAAAAAGTAGAAGTTAACGGCTGTCGAGTTCACGATTTTTTTTTTACAATATTTCGAGCATAGACTATTGTATTTAAAAAATAAAAAGCTAGATACGTTGTGCCCCGCCCCCCAAGTAGTGCAAATAAATTATGAATGCACACAACCAAGAAATAGTGGCAGAGATCGTTGGACCGTTTTCCACCTCGTGTGTGCAGGGACAAAACTAGCGACACTCGCGGCCAATTCTCGAGACTATTAGATACGCTTTACCGGAAGGGTTTAACGGTGTTTATGAATTTAAAAAAATGTTTCATCAATTCCAGTATCGCAGCGGGGAATAGATGAATAGTGAATTTTTGGAGCAATTTTAAAACATGACTTGCACTAAAAATTACTCCAAAAAAAAAAAAACATTTACACGACTGCGATAGTAAGCTTACCAAACACTTTTTTTTCACTTCCGAGGACAAAACAATTTTTTTCCTATGCGAACAAAGTTTCCTCGAGTGGTCGCAAGTGGCGCTGACTATACTCTGCGCACGAAGCGAATACCGAGTACAAATAAGGCATCGGTCCGGCATAAAAAAAAGTCACGATTTTATAAAAAAATGTAGACATTTTTGAAAAAAATGCATTTCGCCACCGATAGGAACGCTGAGAAAATTTATTTAAGGCATAGGTGGTAATTTTAGGACAGCATAGATATATGTACCATAAAATACACGTTACATAAATGTGAAAATGAAGAAAAGAATCAAGTACAAGACATTAGAAGGAGAAAAAAAAAAGTGCTTCGCTTTGTTATAGAATTGTGTCGATCCAAATAAAATTATGTATAAATGTGATATATATATATATATTGTTCTCTTGACTTTGAAGAACGTTAATTTATTTAAATTAATATATAAATGTATGGTCGCAGTTGTGGCATTCGGTTTACGGTTTAATTCTCGGACTCGTAAATCTGTACAATTATAAATGTACATTATGCATTATGTACAATTATAAATGTAAATTATGTATTAGAAAAAAAAAATATCTACGAAAATACCCGATGATACAATGTGAGACGTAAAATTTGTAGAGCATCCGGACGCGACGATAACCTCCCAAGGTGGATTTCGTTCTCCGACTGCGTACTGCGATAAATGTGGCGTTACATTTACTACCCAGCATGCGCTGCTACGACACATCGCGACGAAGCACGAATCAAGACCGGATGCAGCGGCATATTGCGATATTTGTCAACGTTACTTCAAAACAAAATGGAGCCTGGCCACGCACAACAGTCGATATCACAGAACGTGAATCGAGAGAGCCGCGCGCTACGAACCCATCGAGTAAATCGTTCTTTACGTTTTTTTTTCCCCTCCAAATCCCCTATGCATCTCCCAATGTATCGAAAAGAGCGGGTTTTCCCCCGTTTGATCCATCCACGAATCACGTTATAGTGGTAATTTTTTTTGCAAACTACTTTATCAACTGCCGGTAAGAATTTTATTATTTTTTTTAAATATAAAAAGTGAGAATCGACGCACCATGAAAAATAAATACAGCACTCGAGAATCATTTCGTTTCAGTTCTATTTTTTTTAATGCAGTATTTTCTTATTATGCAAACGATCACATAGCAAATGGCACCTATGGCCGATAATTTCCAAATCCGTGAATCGTTAAAAAAAAAAAACGTCGAATATTGAAAAATTCATAATTCGTACCGGTCATAAGTATTCTCTACTACGGGACATTTTTTTTCCCTCAAAATTTGTCCCGATGTCCCATGAAACGCACGAAAAAATCGCCGTAGATCCGAAATTTACCGAATCGACTTTTTTTTTTTTACTTTCAATCGCTATAGCGCCGTTATTTGATCGGAAATCGATTTTTTTTTACTCTTGAAAAAGTGTTTATTTTTGCCGAAATATGAAGGTCACGTGGTCAGAAATAGGGGCCACAGATATCGCAATATCTCCTCCCCGATGTCCGGAAGACAAAAATGACTGAGTATCGAAACATATTGTGGCGTTGAACAAAAGAGCTTTTAATGACAATTTTTCATAAAGTTATCCAACTTTTTAACAAAAAGAAACAATTGTGTAGATTTAAAGAAACAATTGTTCATACGAATGCGATCGGGCACTCGTATCGCTGGCCAATAATTTAAGCGATATAAAAATATAGAAATCGACGATGCACAATTTTCGGTAAGTTTATCGACAATTATTCTTATTCTTTTTTTTTTTCAATTTTATTTTATTTAAATTTGTCTTTATATTGATCTATAAGTGTACAATAATTCGTAATTCTGAGAACTAATATTCCGTGATTTTAATAAATAATTATTAACTTTGCAATTAGATGGATGAATATTTTCGAAGCTTCGAACATCGGAAATCACGTATTCTACAATTAAATTATTTTATTATTATATTCAATGAGATACAAATGTTACTTGGGTTTGGATCGAGTTTCTCAACCGTTAATGGGTAAATTCCCCGAATTTCAAAAATTCCATGACGAAACATTTTTCGTTAACGTCCCCTTCGGTTCTTCCGTCGTTCCTCGCAATTTCGATTTCACAATATTCTCAAGTCCTCGAGGAATGTTTTTTACTAGAGGCCGCCTCGAAGCGCCAGCACCAAATGAAGCACCGAGCCGCCTTGAACTTTGTAATCCTGAGCCGTTTTCTCGTCGTTCCTGAACACGCCACAAAAGTGGGAACGATGAAAATTTGCCAATTTACGGAAGTATCTCTCAGCTTTAAAGTATACCACGCGGGAGCGCTTCTTTTGAAATTTTTATCAAATCATACCAGAATTGAAGATGATAAAAAAAAAATAAATAAAATTCTTATGAACGAAATTGGTCGATCGTCTGGAATTCGAGCTATTTACGATTGATGTTTTCCTATCCATAGCAGCGATAATGGTCATGTGAAATGGTTTTTTTGATGATCACTCAAAAACGGCATTTAAACGTTTTTTTTTTGTAAAAATTCCAGATTACAAATGAAGGTGCGAGGAATGCAAACAAACAAAAAAAAAAATTAACAGCTTTTACCGTTGTAGTTTGGGAGAAAAAAAAAAGTTGGAAAATAAAGTCTTGGCCGGTATGGGGTTCGCGAAGGTTGCCCACGATCTCATCATATACTGGCCGTATAGTCCAATCAACACGTAAAAAATATTTTTTTTCATTCAAAATTATGTCAGACAACCAAAAAATTGGCGATGTCTGTGTTTCTTGGCTTATTTGAAAGCATGACTCATCCCCTAAACAATGATAGGTCGTTTTTCGACTTACCTTGTTCCAATTTTTTTTTTTACGCCACTTTTCGACCACTATAGTCACTTTTTCAAGTTTACAAAGTCTCCAAGGTCCAAAATAAGTCCAAAATGAATTGCTACAAGTATTGATTGTTGATTATTTATATTCGAATCAACGCTCAACACTTGTGGCAATTAATTTTGAACTCATTTCGGACCTCGGAGACTTTGTAAACTTGAAAAAGTGACTATAGTGGTCGAAAAGTGGCGTAAAAAAAAAAATTGGAACAAGGTAAGTCGAAAAACGACCCATCATCGTTTAGGGGATGAGTCGTGCTTTCAAATAAGCCAAGAAACACAGACATCGACAATTTTTTGGTTGCCTGACATCATTTTGAATGAAAAAAACAACATTTTTTACGTGTTAATCAGATGGGAAACCTAAATTCTCGCTGAGAGACCTCTAAACTTCGAGCTACAGCGCCCTCCTTGAACGAGGACCTCTTTAATGTCTAAACCTTAAGTTTTGAGTGATAGGAGCGAAGAAAAAAAAAAAAAAAAGAAAAACTCATTGAAAATCCAAAACGAGGTATTTTGGGAGAAATGTTTCGATCCGCCGAATGAGAAAATTTTCGCATCCTAATCCGAGACATTGCGGGAAAAATATTTTTTTTCCCCGATATGAGAAAAAAAATATTTGAAATATTGAAATATCAATTTATTCCATAGCGATGCGAATATTTTTTGTTTTTCGAAATCGATAAAGGATTTTTCAACAATTCCTAGATTGGGATTTACGATACGATTATTGTTTGGCGAATCGAAAAAAAAAACAAACACGTTTTTTTTCTTTTTTTGCTTTTAAATATTTGAGCATGAATTCCCGGACATGACAAACGTGGCTACGCGAATGATTTTCAGTCGAGCTAAATAAAAGGGGCCGCTGCGTGTATGATTAGCGTATTACAATATACTCACATTTGTTTACCGGAGAAGATTAATCTCTGTTGCTGCGGTGGAATTCCCTCCTTCTCTTCGACCCTTTCTTTGATTCGCTCGACTTTGTCCGTCGGCTCTATGTCAATCTCAATCTACGAAACACACGCATCGAATGATCTAGCAAATTTTATTCTCACGCATATGTGTATATATATATATATATATATACACACACATATAAATACGAACTTTGCCGGCTTATTTTTTTTATTTTCAACACATTTTGGTAAGTTGCGATACTTGCCTCCTTTCCCGTGAGCGTCTGAAACGGGAAAAAAAAAAAAATAAGGTCAATTGTTATCCGGATTAGCTCGGTCGGTGAGAATTTAATTTTCCACGATCTTAAGTGCCGTAAAAATTTCTTACCTTCACTTTGATCAACATTTTTATAAAATTTTTTGGTTAATGCTTGGACTAATTGCACACCGTCGACGAGCTGTCGAATTTTCAGACGCACACACAAGATTTCTCTGCTTATAGAGAGTATATCGCTTTCCGTGAATCATACTGATGCAGGATAGAGAGAGAAGTACGCTGCGTCGAGCGACTATCGCAGCTCCATCTACCGAGCAAAAAGGTAACTTGCGGCGCTACTTCCGGTGGGATTGCGTACTTCCGAAATATGACTTCAAGAGCGTAAAATTTATCAAATCGCAATCACCGAGACAACGCGTGTCGGTATTATGGTCGATTACGTCTCAATTACGATTTTAAAGTCACCTCTTTACATTCTAAATTATACGAAACAATTAGCTCATCCCGGAAGCTTTATCGATAATGTAATTAAAGTAACTCAAATCTTGGAGCAGTGAGCCTTGACTTCGTAACTCTCAATTGCATCAGTTTAAAATTAAATTGAATCCCAATCATCGATAATTTCTTTCGAGCCAGTTATTGTCCTCTTTTCTCGATTAAATTTAAATTCAAATTCGAAGAATTTTAAGTAAATAAATATTACCGATTTTCCCGGGTAATTTTAGAATTTGACTATATACTATATACTTATTGCAGACTATTACTATATACTATATACTATATAGACTATATACTTATTGGTATAAGGATAAAAAAAATTTGGCACAAACAGTATTTAATGATTTATTTTGTCAGTATAAATAAAAAATTTTATGACAATGATCAAAGTTTCATTCGCACATACATGCACACACGCAGTTTTATTATTTTCTAGAATAAATGAATCTCGATGAATTTATACATTGAAAAATGAAAAAATATAAATTATTTTCATTCAGCCACCTATTTTCTATGACATTTTCAACTTTTCCTCCTGAGCGAGCAGTTGACTCTTGATTTTCTGCAAGAGTTCTTTCTTCACAGAGTCAGGAACAAGGCTCCTCGCTCTGGTCGTAACCATCGATAGCAATGCGTCGTAAGTAACGTCGTGACCATTTTCCTTGATCAATTCTTTGCAAATTATCTTCACCTGATCTCGCCATCCGCACTCGACGAGTCTTCGACGCAGCAATTCTTTCAGTCTAACGATAATTCATCAAAATAAAAATAAAAAAACAAACAAAATCGAATATAACCTAAAAAGTGTAACTTGAGTTCTATTTTTATTTTTTTTTTCTCCGATCCAAACACCGCTTACCCATCACGATCGCCAACCATCACTAAGCGCTGATGAGATGCGGACTTCATTTTTTTTTTTTTATAATACTTAATTAATTAACAATTGAAAAAAGACGATTTACGTCTCTTCTGCAACAACAGCAGCGTAGTGTTTTTTTTTTTCAGATATATGGCAGCAGAGCGCAGAGCGCGACTGTGACCTCTCCCCGCCAACCGGCAAAAAATATTCAGCTGATTCAAGTATGAAAATATTACGAGTGGTGGCGTTACAAGTCACAATGAAATGTACCCTGTGAGCTGTATAAATTTAGTCATGCAACTTTAATTTTTTATGATTTTTCCTTTGAGCAATCGCGTTTGGTTGCCAGTGGTTTGCTTGTAATAATTAGAAAAACAAAGGAGTCCTGAAATTAGCCAAATTAAAAAAAAAAAATGATTCGCTTCGACCCTTTGACTTGTACCGCCAAAGGCCATGCTTTACGACGCTAGTGCCACAATCGGTAAATTTTTGTACCCAATATTTGAAATTTCCATAAAAATCGTTAATATATATTAACGATTTTTGTACCCAATATTTGAAATTTACCGATTGTGGCACTAGCGTCGTAAGGCATGGCCTTTGGCGGTATATTTATAAGTCAAAGGGTCGAAGCGAATCATTTTTTTTTTTTTTTAATTTGGCTAACTTCAGGGCTCCTTTGTTTTTCTAATTATTATAATATTTTGATCTCTGATATTATATATACAGATTCAAAAACCTCCGAGATCTTTAAAAAATAATTTCACAAATGCCTGGATGGTATTAATCATAAACATCCAAGATGATTGGGCAAACATTTAGCAACAAATTTATTCTCCAAAATTTTTTCGTCGGTCATAAAAAATATGTACACATATTTATTTGTAAAATACAAAAAGTCCTATCCGCATGTACGATAAGAATTTTCTTCTTACAGATATCTAAAATATTTATCAGAAATTTCCTAATCCTTGGGTTTTAAAAATTTGCGCTTCTCTCCGATTTTTTTATTATCCAAAAATATTTCATTCTCAGAACTCTGCGCGCGCTGTCTCTTGGTCTTAAATTTATTCTCCAACGAGGATTTCCAGCGTTTTGCCATTTGTTCGTCCGTAACGTCCGCCTCTCGCTTCGGCTTTAACTTTGCGAGCCTCGCATTTTCCTCCAATTCCATGAGTCTCTCTATCTCGGGATTCATACCCTGATAACTGACTCTGCCGTCGCGCAATTCTTCGCAGAACGTAAAGCTCGGCTCGACGATGTATCTGCCCCTGGGGAACGCGAAGAATTTTACGATTCGGAAATTCGCTAACTTGTACAAAAGCATTTTAATCCACGATATCTTTGCTCCGAAATTTTTATGAATTTTCTTACGACTCGTTTTTCATGCGCGTCGTCAGCTGACTGCCAAAGTATTCCTCGCCCTCTTCCTGATAAAGCTGCTTCTCCACTTTTTCCTTCGTTCTTTTCATAAACTAGGATCCAATGAATATCAATTAAACGATACAAAAGTGGCATGATAAGGTTATCAGATCAGCTGATCGTCGAAATAACAAGAATTATTACCTTCATTTCCAGGATACTCTTTGAAAGTTTCATCTTGCTCACTTCTCTTGCAGCCATTTTCGAAGAATTCAAAGTCTCGGCTTTTTGTTCAAGAGTACTTATTACTTGCCTTTCAACAGGTTGATCAATAAATAATTGTAATTAACTGTCAATGATGAGGTTATGTTGCCACGCACGATTTTAAAACGCACTGTACGGTGCTGCTGTACACCCGCTCGGTCGAATTACCAAGTATACCAAAATACACCCCACTACCACACACCGCCACATGAAATTTGGCGATTTCTCGATTACGGAAATATTATATTATTATTGGCAATTTGTTGGGCAAATGCGATTGTCGGCAGTTTCATGCGGAGTTTGCACAAGACGGGGGGGAAATCAGGGGAAACCTCGTCACTGACACGCGCGCCGTGTGTTTTTTCCCAGTTTTTTTTTTTTTAATCAGCAATTTCCTCAGAGACGAACGTGCGTCAATATAAAATAACGAAAAATTGTCATACGAAAGCGTTGACGGTAAAAAGGTATCGAGGGATTATCATCGAATTCTCAATTTTTCTATCACAAGTTCTCGTCAAGAGTGACACTGTAGCGAGACATTTTTTTCTTCAAATTTAAACTTTTCTGTCAAATTGACATTTTGAATCCGTGTTACAACGATTTTTTTTTCTCATTTATGGAAAAAAATTCGTAAAAACAAAAAGACAGGGTCCAGACGGTAATGGGAGATAGAAACTCGATGGATTGGTGTCCTTTTGTTTACGGGGGGTTAGCTTCGATAGTTGCAGAATTAGGTAATTTGAAAAATCGATAGCAATAAAAAAAAAAAAAAAAAAACAAACAGCTCGTTGCATGAGATATCGATGTTTTTTTTTTTTTTTTTTGCAGGTACATTTCCCCTCGATACGACCAAGACTCGTCTGCAAGTTCAAGGTCAAAAATTTGACAAAAAGTATGCTTCTCTGCGATATTCCGGTATGACCGACGCTCTGGTCCAAATATCTAAGCAGGAGGGCTTCAAATCATTGTACTGCGGGTAAGTCGACGCATATTTCTTTATTTTTTGTGATAATGTTCTAGGGATTGAAAAAAAAAAAAAAAAAAAAAAAAAAAAAAAATGCCTGCGCACCGAAATTACTGTTAGAAAAATCACGCACGAGCGCTATGTAGGTGAGCGAAAAAAAATTATTCCATCGCTTCCGAGCCCTCTGTCGGTTATAAAACTGACTTGGGTAAAAGGTACCAATGAAACGGCGAAGCGCATATTGAGAAATAAAAATTTCGATCATCGAAGCAAGAATGACAAAGAACAAAAAAAATATTTATCAAAAATCGTACGACGAACAATTTCTTTTGGCAATTATTTTATTCTCCTATAACGATATTTTTCGAGAATAAGTGGCTCGCCTATCGAGAACACGACGGCGCCGTTGTCGGAGCACTTTTCGCTGTTCGATCGTTTGTTTCCTCAAAGAAGCGTAAATTTTTTTGTATCCCGGCGAAGGGGAAATCTCAACCTTTTCCCGCTGATTTCTAAGGCTTGCGATGCAAAAATCACAGCTTATAGTGCCGTTGCACCTGAGATTTAAAAAAAAAAATAAAAAAAAAAATAAAGCAACATAGCTGCTTAAATTTATCCTAATCTTCCCCCTTGATCTCTCTTCCTCGTGTGAAATTGCCGCTAAAGTACAGTTTTTCCCCGTTTTTTTTTTCTTTTTTTTTCCCATTCGTTCGGGCACTGACTATTTAGGTGCACTCTAGGTAAAAAAAACTAGCACGCATTGAATGCATCAGGGGCGAGAATTTTACTTCTTCGTCGCTGTAAGCAAAAAAAAAAATATATATCCATATATATATATATTAGAAAAAAAAAAAAAAACTTGCAAATTTACTTGCGAGAGTCAATTTTTCGTTTCTTTTTTTTTTTTCCTCTCTCTCCTTATTTCGTAACAGGATCAGCTCGGCAATACTGAGGCAGGCTACGTACGGGACAATAAAATTTGGCACATACTACTCGCTTAAACGAGCGGCTACGGAAAAATGGGGAACAGATGATTTAGTGCTTATAAATGTTGTGTGCGCTGCGTTGGCGGGAGCTATTTCGAGCGCAATCGCTAATCCGACCGATGTGGTTAAAGTTCGTATGCAGGTGACCGGTGTCGGGGGAAATCTATCTTTAATCGGTTGCTTCCAAGATGTATACCGACACGAGGGTGTACGCGGTTTGTGGAGGGTAAAAAAAAAAACAAAAAACAAAAACAAAAATATGATTTTACTTTTGAAAACGCTGAAGAAAAGAAAAAAAAATTGGATCTCCGATCGCTGTGATATCGTTATTGAAAAGCGCTCCGTGTCAACTTTTTTTATCTGAATATTTTTTTTTTTTTTACATTGCCAGAAATTAATTTTGCTTGTTTGGGATTTTTTCCATACGATTAATTGTTGAAAAAAAAAAAAAAAAACAAAAAATACATTTTTTTCCCCAATTTTCGACGACGGAGCCCTCCCCCCCTTAAATAGTAAATGCTAAACGTAGAGTTGAAAACTCATTTCGCTAATTTACGTTTTTTTTTTTTCAACGCTGTTGTATATTTGGTTGCGGGACTTACCCAAAATATCCTTTTATCGTAATACCCCCCCCCCCCGTGGAAAATTTATGCCGATACGAAATTTGCAATTATGATATACGCAGGGCGTCGGACCGACTGCTCAAAGGGCTGGGGTCATTGCGGCGGTCGAATTGCCCATATACGACTTCACGAAGAACAGGCTGACCCGAGTCGTAGGTGACAGTGTCACCAATCATTTTATGTAAGTTGTAATGGTATATATATATATATATATATATATATATATATATATTTTTTTTTCATTTAACTAAACAATGACAATCTTACCACGGAGCTTTGAGAAAAAAAATGAAAAATTCATGTAATATCTGCATGGCTTTTGGTTGTCCGATTTGAAATATCAACATGGGCTCGATTGCGATGAGGATCTATTGGAAGATTAAGCATATAAGGTTATATTATATATGCTTATATATATATATATATAAGCATTATATATATATATATTTATATTATATTATATATATATATATAATATTATATATATTTTTATTTTAAATTTTGCATAAAATTTTTTTTTCCAATTTTCTTTTTTTTTTTTTCTGCTGAGCTTTTAGATTAAATTTATCCATCCGGAAAGAGACGTACTCCTTTTGGAAAAAGTTCGAGGAATCAAAAAAAAAAATATTTCAATTTTTTTAAAACTGTCATAATCGTTCAAAAATCAATTCAAAAAATGTAATGCCTCATAATATATAAGGGCACTGTTCAAAAATTACATTAAAATTTCAGTATATAAAGTGAAATAAAAAATTCAAAAGAAGATTAACCATTCCAGGACAAGTTTGTTCGCCAAATGTTAAAAAAAAAATGTATGAAATGTAATCGCGGATCTTTTCGATAATTGAATATTTTTTTTCAATTATTGATTATAAATATTTAAATTCCGTCATTGTAAAATAAAAAAAAAATACTTATTCACGTCCCTCTTTCGATTTCCAACGAGTCTAACTTTTGGAAAAGTCAGGAGTTCGTAATCCTCAATGGAAAAATTAATAATGAGGGTATTTTTTTTTTTAATTGGAATATTTCTCATCGTAACGAGTCAATGTTACTTCAGGAGACTGCGAATCATCCAACGCGCTATTTTTTACAAAATTATGATACAAAAACAAAAAAAACACATCCAGGCCAATTTTTTTTATCCAATCTGGTATTAGAAATGTCGCGCAAATAACAAAATTCGCTTCTATTTTTTCTCACGAGTTTTTGGGGCCTTTTTTTTCCATTCACCGATTTTTTTTTCTCCCGCACGTTTTTGGGCTTGGCGAATGAGGGAAAAAAATGTCTGATTTTTTTTTTTTTTGCACTTTCTCTCTCGCCTCAAATCAGCTATGCTCGTCCCATACGAATTCCTGTCACCAATTAATTGCCCACACGAAAACAAAACCGAGGAAAGAAAGAAGAAAATTTTTTTTGTAATTTCTAACGGGACGAATTGTTCATCAGAATTGTATACCCCTCCCTCAGGTGACAATAGAGAACTTGTATATCAACGATTTTCTCCTTTTTTTAATCATTCTTTCGTAGTTAAATATTTTCCAAAGTTGATAAACATTGCATTAATTTCTTCAAGAAAGTAAATTATTATATCTTAAGGTGTAAAAATTGTAAATAAATTACGCGCTTTGTGGGCCGAGTGACGTCACAACACCCCTCGGTACTTACAGACTACATATTTACGAATTGCGAGGATTTTTTTCGGTTAGGAATGATTAGCTGCTTGAGTTTCTTAATTTTACCGCTAGAGGCGCTGCTGAACTGGGGGTGCTGTGACGTCACTGGCACGCGATACGCGTTTGAGATGCAACTCAATTTTCAAGCTGATATAATTATATAAATAATGACGAGTAACTGAAAAAAACCTATGTAAATGATGCTTTTTAATAATTATCTTTCAAATAATTTAAATGTTGAAAGTAATGCGAGTTCTCTATTGGGGGGATAGTTGGTCCTAAAGTGTAATTTTCTTTACAGATTCATTAACAATATTGTGCGCATCATGGTACACACAAAGAAAGAGAAAGAGAGAAAAAAAGAAAGAATGAGAGAAAGAAAGAATGGAGATTGAGACTATTGCAGTAAAAATGACATAGAAGAAGAACGTTCATCAGATGAATGTATCTTCTTCGTCTGCTTCGCATAATCTCGTCATCGGTTAGCATTTTTTTTTTTTTTTTAATTATCGATTATAATTTTTTTTTACATATTTTTTTTTCATCAATCTACTCTAACGATGCTCCACCGGATTTAACGAGCCAAGAATATACATAATTTGAACAACTATGAGCCTGGATTCTCTTGAAACGTTGATTTTACAAGACTTTTCGTTCGCATGCTCTCCGTTGATGGCTAGAATTTTTTTTTTTTATGATTTTATATCATCTGGGCTCGATTATACATTTTTTGTGTGTTTAATCGAATATAATAAAAAATAAAAATAGCAAATCTCCGGATCACTCAAGATATCCAACTTAATGGAAGAAAAAAAAAAATCGCTTGAATCTTTATTTTGGCAAATTGCTTTATAAATTTTTTCATTTCAGCTCTAGTTTCGTAGCCAGCATGGGAAGTGCCGTGGCTTCGACGCCGATCGACGTCGTTCGAGTAAGTATATTTTTTCTTCAGAATCCCCCATGGCTCTCTTTTTTTTTTTTGGACAAAAAATTAATTTCAGTTCGCAAATAATTAGGACGGATGAAATGAAAAATGAAAATTGTAAATTTTCTCAAAATTTTGCAACTTGAATCAATCAATATAATTGATCCAACGATATTTATCAATGAATGATTAATTTTTTGGTCGTAAAAATTTCATTGCATTATCAAATACGTTGTGTTTTGTTTTTCAATGACGTTTCTTTGGAACGATTCGATAATAAAAATTCGTTCACCGATATTCATTCGTTGTCTGTTTTTTTTTTTAGACGCGATTGATGAATCAAAGAAGGGTCCAAATGGCAAATGGCACTCTCGCCCCTTATATTTATAGCGGAAGTATCGACTGTTTCGTTCAGGTGAGTAAAATTTGATCGATGATGCGTGAAAAATCGAATTTTTTTGTTTTACATTGGGGGTGGAAGAAAAAAAATGCAATACAAAATTGAGAAAATCGAAACTAATCACCGTAGCCGGAAATTGTACCAAAAAAAAAAACCTGAAAAATTAGGCTCTCCAATGTATTTGTAGAAAATTTAATTTTTTTCCCCCATTTCCGATAAGGTTAAAAGTGTCGAATCAGGGCTGCAGCTCAAAATGCATGGAATTTTTTTTTCTAACGCTTGTTATTACTAAATTATATTATTAAATGTAATATTATGGTGGGAGAAGATTTTTAACACTATAAACAAAATATGAAAAAAACTGGCATTATTAATTAATATAAATATTAGCAGATAATAGCGACTATGCTAAGGAATAATGAAAGATCTTTAACGCTCATCGTTTGGATTGTATACGTGTACTCGAGATAAATTATAGTTCATTTTGTTCAGGAAAAAGTAGGATTTTCCATGCAGCAGTTAAACTTTCCGTAAAACTCAATTGAACCATGAAATCTCATGGTTGTTACGAATATTGAAAACCGAGAAAACTCAGGGAATTTATTTCCTCCTGGAATAATCAGGGAATTTAGAAAATTTTCTGGAATTTTTCCCAGAATTTACTTTTTGCTAGAATTAAAAAAAAAATGAAACCAAGTTTAAAAAAAAAAAGTGAAAAGTATAAAAATAAATATTTTTGTATATTTTTAATATTTATATATCATTCTTTATTATATACGACAAAAGTTACGTCAGTGCCAAACAATGAAAATTTCAAAAACTAAAAAACAATTTACTCTAAAGCTACGCTTCTGCAATGATACGCAATAATACGCAATGATACGCAATAACACAATTATTATCGTAGATAAGTGTTTATATTTATTTTTCATTTATTGGCAACGACACAAAAATTTCCGTTTATAATAAAGAACAGGTTCGATATTTGCTTTTAACGTATTTATTTTTTACTTTGCTTAAATTATTTTTTGTATTTCAGTTTTTTTTTTTAATTTTTCTTTTAATATTTAACATTTTTTAAAATTTTACCCTAATCTCCCTGGAATATTTGCAAAAACTGCGTGGAAAACCTGAAAAAGTCAGGAAATTTCTGAGTCAATAATGCGTAACAAGCATGCAATCTTCGTGTTCTATTATTGGGACAAGCAAATCATAAGCTGTAATCCTGTCGAGACACCGTTCGGAGACTGGTACAGACGCACGTGGTTCGATAGGCCCGGTAGCCGCACGGTACGACATTCGGCTGTTTCGCGATCGGTATTGTTACTTACACGGCGTCAAAATTTAATTCCTCACTTTCCTGACCAAATTGAAATTTTGCATTTTGCATTAATCGGTTTCCATTTTATCCATGATGCATTATTGAGTTCCAAAAGCTAATTATATCGAGATTTGAGAATCGATGCTCATTAATTCGGGCTTTTATCGTTCGAATATATTCGCTGTGTGCAGAAAGCCAAGTGGCGCCACGGCCGGCTGTACTGCGCAAATTTTGCTGGAATAGCTCTCATTTATTTACACAGACGAAACCTTGTTGGATTAATTTTAATAAACGAACGTTTATATTCGTGCTGCATAGAATTTTTTCAGGTGAGCTTGACTATAATTGCGTTGAAAAAAAAAAATAAATCGACGTATTACGATGTTATGAAAATAGGTTTACGGCTACTTTTCCTTCTCAAATTGAGGCTAAGCATGAACCTTGTCGGTCTTGTCGTACGAACCGACAAGGCTCGTATCGAGAACAAGAAAGACGTAACTCGGACTTGATTGTAACGTGGATGAACGATTACCCGCGAAGTGCTCACTGTATATTCGGGTAGCCAATCATGAGAGCTACTAAAAAGGCAAAAAAAAAATCAATTTATTTGTATTATAATATCCTGACATGAATTTTTCATACCAGAGACAATATATGCGCGTTTAAACTCAAGAATTCTACTTTCTTTGTTTTTTGCACCCAACGAATATAATTTTTGCGCTGCTCAACTTTATAAATTGCTGTCGGAAACGCGTAAAACTTAATTTTCGAAGTTGTGTAGCAGAAAACATTCTTATATGACTTGACACAACAGTTTAAATTTCCTTTCCGCGACTTCTCTATTATATTGGCTCTCAATTGCACTGACGCGACTCCAGCAAAAAATGCGCATTCTCGCCACCATGGGCGCTCCAAGTCGTTCTCAGCCGCTATAGTATGGCACTGCACACAGCGAATTGGGAGTATAAATGAAATTTTTTCATTTCAAAATCTGGTAGTTTAGGAAAATATATTTAGTACGTATTTTTTTATTTTTTTATTTGAATCAAAATTGCCGTTAATATAACAAATTGAAAAATGTAACATTACGACGTCACACATGTTACGCTATATCTATATATATATATCAAAATCCGTGAAATTAAATTGCCGCTAACAGGTGCATCTGTCATTTTTAACGAAAAATAAACAAATACGTCCTCATTATTTTTACTTACTCTACATTATGCGCCCCAATGATTGAAGGAAAAATTCCATTCATACTCCTAATTGGGAGTATAAATGAAATTTTTTAATTTCAAAATCTGATAGTTTAGGAAAACAATATTTAGTACGTATTTTTTATTTTTTTATTTGAATCAAAATTGCCGTCAATATAAAAAATTGAAAAATATAACATTATGACGTCACACACGTTACGCTATATCTATATATATATATCAAAATCCGTGAAATTAAATTGCCGCTAACAGGTGCATCTGTCATTTTTAACGAAAAATAAACAAATACGTCCTCATTATTTTTACTTACTCTACATTATGCGCCCCAATGATTGAAAAAAAATTCTTATTCATACTTCTAATTGTGCGGACACTGGTACATTAAAGCTTTCCACCTTTCTCGCGGTATAAGTAATAAATTACGCAATATTTTAATGAACATTGGACTGTGCTTTGGAAACCGGAAATCAAACTTCAAGGTGTTTGAAGTCATTGATAGAACGCATAAGGCTTCGCGTCCGAAAATTTTTATAGAAATCTCAACTTTTATAGAATCTGTCACTGGTACATTTGCCTTACTCTCAATGAGAGTAGTCTTACCTGGGCGTTGTCAAAGGGAATTGGGGAAAAAACGTTGTTCGTAAAATGTGTAATTTCAAGCGATCCTTTGCGAATCAAAACGTGGGCTCCGCAATAGTAATTTGGCACCGGAAATATGCCTGCACATTAATTGCCTATTATATCCTTTTGCATCCACCCCAAAAAGATTTTAATTCATATCCGTGCGTTTATTTGTTTGTTTTTGTGTGTCTATGTGTGTGTCATGTCCTGATATCCACTCACCACCTCCACTACTGTAATCATCTCTATTACTTATTATTGTCGGTTTAAAATTTTTTTTTTTATGGCGTCGAAAGTCTTCCCCCTCCTCAATATTACATGGGATATTATTTTTCAACGATAACAATTGCTAGAAAAAAAAAATTTGTAGCATTTTTGAGCTGCAGCCATGTTTCGACACTTTTAGCCCCACAACGACCTGAAATTCCGTATTATCATCTTCCAAAAATAACGAAAAAAAAACATTTATCCTTCTCTCGATACTCGTTAGACATTCAAAAACGAGGGATTCTTCGCTCTCTACAAGGGTTTCGTGCCGACATTTCTAAGAATGGGCCCGTGGAATATAATATTCTTCATAACTTACGAACAATTGAAAAAATTTCGAACTTTCTGAAGAGAGTCGTCCCCCCTCCCTTACGAATAATGTATAAATGTTTCGAAATAGTTAAAAATAAGATTGTATAATAATAAAAAAAAAAAAAAAATTCGCACAAATAGTCCAATCCGTAGTGTCAATGTTCGCGAATGACGGAGGAGAAAAAGAAAAAAAACATTGATAAGAATCCGCTTTAACGTATTTGAAATTTATTGCAAAGAATAGAACGTTTTGTTTTCTTTCTTTTTTATTTTCTCAATTTTTTTTGGGTTATTGTTATCGAATTTTCGTCGACAATGTAAGGTCATTTATTTTTTTTTCCAAATTGTCATAAATTTATATAATCTTTTTTAAAAATTAATATACATCTTTGTCAGCCATTGATATAAATTTATTCGATTATCCTGGCGATTCTTGGAAAATTCTTTTATTCGCATATCCATACGATAATTTTCTTATCGACACCGCCGGTGATTACGCGATTTTTGTCGTTTGTCGTTGTAATGGTCGTGAGCGTGCCTAGAACAATTTTTTTTTTTTTTTTTTTTTTCTTTAAAATATTATTTCATTGTGATTATTTATTTATTCGAATGTAGTACAAATTATTGTATAAATTACCTTCGTGGCAGTGTAAAGTTGATAGAAATGCGGCATTTTGGGAATCCCATAGGCTAAGATTTCCGCGTTTATCGCCGATCAATAAAATCGCACCGTTCCAGCTAAGAGCGACGGGCTCGTTGTCCAGCGTTGTACTGTAAATTCGCGTACTCGTCTGTATGTCAAAAACGTTTATCGTCATGTCGCTCGAGCACGATATTATATTTTTCGTTTCCGAGTCAAATTTCATGGAATTTATCCTACCGGTGTGACCTTGCGGATGGAAAGAAAAAAAAAATGATACCCGAAGTAAAATCAAAGTGGAGTAATCAAAATGAAATTCTGTGATTTTATCAATTTTTCTTTATTCTTTTTTCTTACCTTTTATCGTGTACGTAACGTCGTACGTATCTGTACTCCATAAAAAAATTTCTCCGTCCTCAGTACCGGATATCAACAAATTTTCATTTCTGCAAGGGCAAAATTTACAATAATTATTCATCCCGATTGAATTATTGATCGACGATTAAGATTGTCCGAAGACTCGAATGATCTCGAATCTCGTGAAATTTTATCGATTCACCTGAAAATTTTCCATTCGTGATAAAGAATTGAGTAAAAAAAATTTAAATCTATGAATATATCAATTATTATAATTATTATGATTATTATTGTTATTTATTATTATTTATTATGATTATCGTGCGTGGGCATATTATTTTTAAGATAAGGAATTAAGTAGCGGATCAAAAATATGGTCGAAAAAATGTATCTTCGTGCAAAAGTGCTAATCGAAATGCAATTTAATTAAATCAATTGATTAATTATAATTGAATAATTAACGGTGCTTGAGTCATGAGAAAGAGAAAGAGAAAGAGAAAAAAAAAACAATTATATCAGACACCATCTAATTTAATTATTGATAAACATGCGATCAATTGTAAAATCGATGATTGTATGACAGTTATTAAAAAAAGACAAAAAAAAATTCTATAATCCAATGGAGAATAAATTTACCTTGAAACATCGACCGTCGTGACTTTGGACTCGTGATCCAATTGAGCAACGAGATATTGAGCGGGCTTTATTTTCGATCCCGTATTATAACTGTGCCATATTTTTACCGTGCAATCCCACGAGCCCGATACGATGATCTTGCGCGAGGGACTCCAGGCTAAACAGGAAACGGCGTCCTCGTGGCCGTGAAGAGTGTCGATAACTCGGCCAAATTCGACGTCGTAAAATATCCTGAGGGGTAGCGTGCGCGTTGATCAAGAATTTTTCGTACTTAGCTAGTTAGGCCAGTCAATAGAGAATTTTTTAGGATTTAATTGTTACCGGCAAACTAATCGTGCCAGAATTTGAAGCACGCTTCGTAGATGAAAACGTGAATGTTTTAAACTACCAACTGGTGAAAAAAATTGTTTAAACAATGTTTTTATACGGAAAAAACCATTTTTTTTTCGTTTTTTCGCTTTTAGAACGAAAATTATTGATGCAATCGCGATACTCTTGCGAGAAAAATTGTAGAGAATTGCAAGACCTTTGAAATGAGCCGTCGTACGAATCGATTGATGCATTTTTCGCCGAGAAATCCCGGAAAAAATGCTGAAAAATTTGGATTCTTAGAGATGCATAGTTTATCCTGAATAAAAACCATTGTTTAAACAATTATATCCACTATTTTGTAGTTTAAAACATATACGTTTTGATCTACGTGCCGTACTTCAAATTATGGCACAGTTGGTTTGCTGTTAACAATTATGTCCAAAACTAGCTCTTTTTTTGCTCCGTTGACTGGTCCAAGTGACAGATCAATCGAGAGAAGATAATGAATTTTTGATGTGAAACATAAAAAAACATTTGGAAAATAAGACGAATTTTACAATTTTTTTTATATATATATACCGATCTAAATATTATTGCTGATGATCAGAAAAGCATTTCGAGGAATTAATTACAAATTACAATTGTAATTGCAATTGATTAAAAAAAAAGTGTCAATTACAATTGTAATTTGTAATTGATTTTTTTTTCAATTACAAAATACAATTATAATTTGCAATTGATTTTTTTGTTTTTCAATTAAAAATTACAGCTTTAATTCGTAATTTAAATGTAATTAATTGCAAAAAAGTAATTGTGGATGCTGCCCAACACTTTTATCAATTCCTCGATCGATATTTATTTGCCATTATTATTATTTAAATGAAAATTTTTATTTCAACTTGAAATTCTCATCGAATCGAATTTTTATACTTCCAACTATCTTTGATCCGAGGCAGGTAAAACAAAACAAAAAAAAAGAGAAATTGATACTAACAGCGTATTGTCCCAGGAGCCGGCGACGATGATATTTCGTTTTGTCGAAGTTTCATACGTTATGCAGGAGGACAACGGTAGCGACGAGAGATTTACGCTTCTCGTGGATTTTCCACTTTTCACGGAATACAATTTAAGGACACCGTCATGGCCGACCGATGCAATTTCATCGCCCGTTCCACCGTTCATCAAGCATACGCTTGAAATCGTTTCCTTGTGCGATGGAAACGTCGTAGATCGTTGCAACGTTTGTCTTTTCGGCCGATTCTCGTTTTCTGTCCGATAATTCGTAGTATAAATGAAATTTTTTTTATTTCAAAATCCGATAGTTTAGGAAAAAATATTTAGTACGTATTTTTAATTTTTTTTTTTATTTCAATCAAAATTGCCGTTAATATAACAAATTGAAAAATATAACATTATGACGTCACGCATGTTACGCTATATCTATAAATATATCAAAATCCGTGAAATTAAATTGTCATTTTTAACGAAAAATAAAAAATACGTTCTCATTATTTTTACTTACTCCATTATGCGTCCTAATGATTGAAAAAAAAAATTTCATTCATACTCCTAATTGGGAGTATAAATTAAATTTTTTAATTTCAAAATCTGTTAGTTTAGGAAAAAATATTTAGTACGTATTTTTTTTTATTTGAATCAAAATTGCCGTTAATATAACAAATATAACATTATGACGTCACACATGTTACGCTATATCTATATATATATATCAAAATCCGTGAAATTAAACTGCCTAAAATAGATGCTCTGTCATTTTTAACGAAAAATAAACAAATACGTCCTCATTATTTTTACTTACTCTACATTATGCGCCCCAATGATTGAAAAAAAAAAATTTCATGCTCCTAATTCGTTGAAATATGAAAGAAAAAAAAAAAATGGATAAAATTGTCCCAAAACAGAGATCCGTTCATCCGCAGGAATGAAAACCAAAAAAAAAATTTGTCATTTTTCGTGGGGGTTTGAAAAATAATTGTCAATAATTAATTCTGATTACCGATCGACGTGGTCTGCTTGGAGGACAAATTGCTACGGTCGATCGTCAAATTTCGCACCGACACCAAACGCTTCGGATGCGAAAGCGTGAAGACCTGTTTTGGTATTTGTCCAAATTCCATAATTTGCACCTCGAGACCGTGACGATCGTTTACATCGCGAATCGTATCCAAATCCACCGCGCCCTCGTAACAGAGATGAAAGAATACTGCGAAAAGAAAAAAAAAGAAAAAAAAATGAAAAATATTCATTTCGGTCGTGTTCCCGAGTGGCAAAAGTCAAATTTCGAAGTTCAAACGATGCTCCGAGGGAAAAAAAAAATGAAATTTCGGGCAGGTAAATTTTTTTTTCTAAATCTATTTTTAATTTTATCAATTTTCCCAATGATAATCACCATTGTCAGCTTTCTCGGCTTCGATTCCCCTTTGCTTGCATCCGAATATCAAATCGATCCAATGATGAAGATTCTGCGAGACCTGCTCGCTCTCCAATGCATCTCGCAACTTTTGCACAAAATCAGCGGGTCCTGGCGCAACGAATGTAAAAATTACTCGAGGGCAAGTTTTTTTTTCCCCCACAAAATCGTTTGCTCACTTTTATGCGGTTAAAAAAAAATTGAATAAAAGAGATGTATTTTGCGCAACTGCGATAGCCCGAGAGAAGTTACGTTGTAAAAAAAAAATTAATTTCAGAGTATGCTCTCCGGACTGTATAGTAGACAAATAAATTTTCCAGACATTTTTTTTTTCTCGAATTCCATAAAACTCGAAACTTTTTTTTACTTTGTAATCGTGAAAAATTAAGAAAAGAAAAAAAAAAAATTATGTCTTACCGCTAGCCCAAGGCGGCAAATGCACGTCACCAATTTTCGTACCGTCATGCCGGTATCCAAAATCAATTCCATAACTATTCACTAAAAAATCACCACCGTTGTTCGTGTCATAAAATTCGGGCACCAGCTCTTTAAAGTCCGACATGTTCATCAATACATTTTTCCATACGTCGGCTACACTGTTAGGTTTTTTCTCGTTAAGGAGCATAACAATAAATCGATTCTGCACAGAGTATTTTTTTTTTTTTCAAAGCAATGAAAGATATTTTTGTATATTGTAAATTCAAGCGTGAAAATTGAAAGAAAACAAGAAAAAAATAAAATAAAAATAAAACAAATCCTCTCCCGAAATATTTAGCAATGATTTCGTCAAATTATACATGCGTTGCGAAGCGACAGATGGATTTTATACGAGAAATTGATATTTTGGAAAAAAAAAAAAAACTTACTTGTTGAACATTCTGTCGGGATGATCGAAACGACCGTTCTGAAGACAGAGCATGTACTGCGGATATTTTCGAACTAAATAGAACAAAACGAATCCAGGAGCACTATAGTGCGAACCGTATAAAAATTTTTTTTCCGTCATTTCCTCGTAACGCTCCTGGAACAATTAAAAAGATTGTAAATTTGTTCTTTATCATTCGAGAGGGGAGGAAAACCCATTCGAGATACTTTTTTGGCAAAAAAAAACCTTAAAAATGATTTTTTTTTAATTTATCGGTTCACGATTGATCGAAAAACCGTATTAATTGTCATTATAAAAGGATTTTGAGAAATTCTTTCTTATAAAGAAAAAAAAAAAAAAAGTACAAAATTTCATCCCTATTTATAAAAATGTGGTGTGAATGTGTCCCAGGTGGTGTGAAACTAATGGATTGAAATTTAATACTGGAAAGTAGTAAGGTGATATCATTTACGCGTTCTTCATAGTCGGATGCAAATTATAGCCTTGATACCTGTGCCCCTTGAAAATGTTAGTCAAATTAGAGATCTGGGGGTTTTGTTCGACTCTCGTCTTTCTTTTCTTCCTCACATAAATTTTGTTAAGAACAAAGCCCATCCGGAAACTCTATTTTGTTTCCTCATTCTTCTTCAAATCGGTAGACACTCTCAAGGCTTTATATCTCACGCTGATTCGTCCAATACTATTCGCTGTGTGCAGTGCCATACTATAGCGGCTGAGAACGACTCGGAGCGTCCATGGTGGCGAGAATGCGCATTTTTTGCTGGAGTCGCGTCAGTGCAATTGAGGGCCAATATAATAGACAAGTCGCGGAAAGGAAATTTAAACTGTTGTGTCAAGTCATATAAGAATGTTTTCTGCTACACAACTTCGAAAATTAAGTTTTACGCGTTTCCGACAGCAATTTATAAAGTTGAGCAGCGCAAAAATTATATTCGTTGGGTGCAAAAAACAAAGAAAGTAAAATTCTTAAGTTTAAACGCGCATATATTGTCTGGTATGAAAAATTCATGTCAGGATATTATAATACCAAATAAATTGATTTTTTTTGCCTTTTTAGTAGCTCTCATGATTGGCTACCCGAATATGCAGTGAGCACTTCGTGGCTAATCGTTCATCTACGTTACAATCAAGTCCGAGTTACGTCTTTCTTGTTCTCGATACGAGCCTTGTCGGTTCGTACGACAAGACCGACAAGGTTCATGCTTAGCCTCAAATTGAGAAGGAAAAGTAGCCGTAAACCTATTTTCATTGCATCGTAATACGTCGATTTTTTTTTTTTCAACGCAATTAGGGTCAAGCTCACCTCAAAAAACTCTGTGCAGCACGAATATAAACGTTCGTTTATTAAAATTAATCCAACAAGGTTTCGTCTATGTAAATAAATGAGAGCTATTCCAGCAAAATTTGCGCAGTACAGCCGACTGCGGCGCCACTTGCCTTTCTGCACACAGCGAATCGTATGCCAGTATCATTTGGTCTCCCTATTTTGACTCGTATGCCACTATTCTTGATCGAGTGCAGCATAAATTTCTTAGGATGGCAGAGCGTTCAAGATGGGGAGGCCAATGTCAGGCATTGATAATGACTATTCTGGGATTGCTAAAGCCATATTGGGCTGTGTTCGCTAAAGTCTCTTAGAGTATATACGGATATGGTAAATTTATACAAAATTCACAACAAAATGGTTGATTGTATAGACTTCGTTGCCCGCTTCGATTTTAGGGGGCCCGTCCGGGCCGCTTAGAGCCATTGATCAGTTTTTTTTCGCATCCCGATTGGTCCGGGGGAATTGAGAGTATAAATTAAATTTTTTTATTTCAAAATCTGATAGTTTGAGAAAAAATATTTAGTACGTATTTTTAATTTTTTTAATTGAATCAAAATTGCCGTTAGTATAAAAAATTGAAAAATATAACATTATGACGTCACACATGTTACTCTATATCTATATATATATCAAAATCCGTGAAATTAAATTGCCGCTAACAGGTGCATCTGTCATTTTTAACGAAAAATAAACAAATACGTCCTCATTATTTTTACTTACTCTACATTATCCGCCCCAATGATTGAAAGAAAAATTTCATTCATACTCCTAATTGGGAGTATAAATGAAATTTTTTAATTTCAAAATCTGGTAGTTTAGGAAAACAATATTTAGTACGTATTTTTTATTTTTTTTTATTTGAATCGAAATTGCCGTTAATATAAAAAATTGAAAAATATAACATTATGACGTCACACATGTTACGCTATATCTATACATATATCAAAATCCGTGAAATTAAATTGCCGCTAACAGGTGCATCTGTCATTTTTAACGAAAAATAAACAAATACGTCCTCATTATTTTTACTTACTCTACATTAAGCGCCCCGATGATTGAACGAAAAATTTCATTCCTACTCCTAATTGGGAGTATAAATGAAATTTTTTAATTTCAAAATCTGGTAGTTTAGGAAAAAATATTTAGTAAGTATTTTTTATTTTTTTATTTGAATCAAAATTGCCGTTAGTATAAAAAATTGAAAAATATAACATTATGACGTCACACATGTTACGCTATATCTATATATATATCAAAATCAGTGAAATTAAACTGCCTAAAATAGATGCTCTGTCATTTTTAACGAAAAATAAACAAATACGTCCTCATTATTTTTACTTACTCTACATTAAGCGCCCCAATGATTGAACGAAAAATTTCATTCCTACTCCTAATTGGGAGTATAAATGAAATTTTTTTATTTCAAAATCTGATAGTTTAGGAAAACAATATTTAGTACGTATTTTTTATTTTTTTAAATTTGAATCAAAATTGCCGTTAATATAAAAAATTGAAAAATATAACATTATGACGTCACACATGTTACTCTATATCTATATATATATCAAAATCCGTGAAATTAAATTGCCGCTAACAGGTGCATCTGTCATTTTTAACGAAAAATAAACAAATACGTCCTCATTATTTTTACTTACTCTACATTATCCGCCCCAATGATTGAAAGAAAAATTTCATTCATACTCCTAATTGGGAGTATAAATGAAATTTTTTAATTTCAAAATCTGATAGTTTAGGAAAACAATATTTAGTACGTATTTTTTATTTTTTTTTATTTGAATCGAAATTGCCGTTAGTATAAAAAATTGAAAAATATAACATTATGACGTCACACATGTTACGCTATATCTATACATATATCAAAATCCGTGAAATTAAATTGCCGCTAACAGGTGCATCTGTCATTTTTAACGAAAAATAAACAAATACGTCCTCATTATTTTTACTTACTCTACACTATGCGCCCCAATGATTGAAAAAAAAAATTTCATTCATACTCGTAATTGCACTATAGATCGGTAACTGTTAGGCCGAGGGACACGGCGAATGCATATCCACGGATTGACTTTTTTTTCTATTCCTATTTCCTCCTTTAAAAAGGTCCATCGATCTGCGGTTCCTGTTTTTGACTGAAGTTGCTATAGGTGCTTCCTTACTTTACTAATAGTTTTTTTTTTAATAATCTTTGTTTATTTCTTTATTAATGAAGAAAAAAATGTTATCTTTTCTTTCTTTTATTTTCTGACATTGCATCTGCTGCTTTGTTATTTTCCTGGTAATGAATTGGCTGTGCGCTATGCGACATTATTACTAGCTTTATTATTATCTTTATTAATATATTTATAACTCATTAGCTACTTGTGGCTTTTTTCTACTATCTTTTGTGTATACAGTATCCATTGTATGATTCCAAGGGATAATTATCGTATGAATAAATAAATAAATAAATAAAATGTGACAAAGTCAGCGCTGCTTTACATTTTTTTTTCATAAATACTTCGGCGAACAGGCAAAAAGGCGTTTTTTTTTTGGCACCATTTTATTTCTAATAATTTTTTTCATATTTTTTTTTTGTTTCAAATTGCTTTTCATTTAAAAGCGATATTCATGAATGGTTGTTGGATATTAATTAAGAAAAGAAAAAAAATTTCTTACTTTCAATCTCTCCAATCGATTTGGCTCCAAGGCACCGATAGGTCTCGCGAGATCTCTGTAGACTTTCGGATCGTCAAGATCCAGCGTCGACGAGGCGTAATCCTGAATGATCCAAGGCATTACGGGATATTGAGTCAAATCATGAAATGTTCGATCAGCCAGACTGAAAAAAAATTTAACATTTATAAACTTTTCATTCAATTGCTGAATTGAAGATTTTTTTTTTTTAAATAGAATATTGCAAAATTACCTGTTGATGTACAGGAGATATTCATAATTTGAGAGAGCTCCATTTTGCCACTGCATCGTCATCTGATTTTGTGGTATCGTGTCGAGTCGAAGCTCGGATTGGCTCGTCAAGCTCTCGTAAAAATTGTCTCGGATCTCTTGATTCTTCATTGACAAAAACAGGCACTCGAGCTTATTGTCCGGTTGGCGATTCCACTTGATCTCCAAGCCCTGGAAAAAAATGCTCAAGCGTCCCAAAAACGATTGCGAAATAATTCTGAGATAATTTTTTCATATTTTCTTTTTAACAAACTTACCACCTGCCTCAGCAGGAATCGACGCTTCAATACGCTCTTCACATTTTTTAAATGAATCTTCAAGACCGGATACTGAAAAAATTCCGTTTCATTCATAGCTGACGAGGAAAAAAAAAAAAAAAATTTTTTTTAATCTTGATTTTTGACGAATTTCAAGCTTGGTTCTTTCAATTTTTCTGACGAATTTTTCTGGTTAAAGCGCAATTTGTCCTGTATTTTGCGTCAATTTCCTATAAATTACCAACCTGATCCATATTGTTGTACGGTTGAAAATATATTCTACCGTTGGTCAGCAATAGCCTGCCTGGATTAACGACAAGCGGAAGAATTTTATTCGCTTGAATTTCCAGGACTACCTGCTCGTACAGATCTTCGAGCCAGGATGTATCGAACGATACTCTGGACTGTCTCGAATGTACTATGGCCATAATCTGTACATTTTATACATTATTGAGCGATCAATGTCTCCGCGCTTTTATAAATTAAAGATATTGCTGTTATATTTATCCTTCATCCGATCAATAAATGTATAGTTGGAAAAAAAAAAATTCAATAACCATGAATTTGCATCGAGATCGCATAGTTCATTGCAATCGTCTTGGGGATGAATATTCATGTAGTTTTTTTTTCCATCGCAATATCCGTAAAGAAGGTCAGATATAAATTTTATATATGTAGTTCTGAAAATGCACTTTTATTGATGTTTAGTTCGTATAAATTTTTTAAAACACATGAAAAATTTTTAGCAAGAATATCCGAATGGAAAACTACCCCTAACAGTAATGAAACATCGAAAACCGACCCTGAAAATGGTGATACGCCCAAAAATGCAATTTCATTGATGTTCAGTTTATATATATTTTCGAAAACGCATGAAAAATGTGTATCAAGAACATCCGAATCAAAAACTACCCCTAACAAGTAACAAAACATAAAAAACCGCCCCTAGCAGTGGCGATGCGCCTGAAAATGCACTTTTATCAATGTTCAGTTCATATAAATTTTTGAAAATACATGAAAAATTTGTAGCAAGAATATCCGAATGGAAAACTACCCCTAAAAGTAACGAAATATCGAAAACCACTCCTGAAAATGGTTATACGCCCAAAAATGCTCTTCCATTGATGTTCAGTTCATATAAATTTTCGAAGAAAAATGTGTATCACGAACATCCCAATCAAAAACTACCCCTAAAAGTAACAAAACATCGAAAAACCACCCCTAGCAGTGGTGCTGCGCCTAAAAATGTGCTTTTATTGATGTTGAGTTCATATAAATTTTTGAAAACGCATGGAAAATTTGTAGCAAGAATATCCGAATCGAAAACTACCCCTAACAGTAACGAAACATCGAAAACTACCCCTAACAGTAACGCAACATCGAAAACTACCCCTGAAAATGGTGATACGCCCAAAAATTCAAATTCATTGATGTTCAGTTCATATATATTTTCGAAAACGCATGAAAAATGTGTATCACGAACATCCGAATCAAAAACTACCCCTAACAAGTAACAAAACATAAAAAACCGCCCCTAGAAGTGGCGATGTGCCTGAAAATGCACTTTTATCGATGTTCGGTTCATATAAATTTTTGAAAACACATGAAAAATTTGTAGCAAGAATATCCGAATGGAAAACTACCCCTAAAAGTAACGAAACATCGAAAACCACCCCTGAAAATGGTGATACGCCCAAAAATGCTCTTCCATTGATGTTCGGTTCATATATATTTTCGAAAATGCATGAAAAACGTGTATCAAGAACATCCCAATCAAAAACTACCCCTACCAACATCCCTAAGTAACAAGCATAAAAAACCGCCCCTAGCAGTGGCGATGTTCCTGAAAATGCACTTTTAACGATGTTCAGTTCATATAAATTTTTGAAAAGACATGAAAAATTTGTAGCAAGAATATCCGAATGGAAAACTACCCCTAAAAGTAACGAAACATCGAAAAGCACCCCTAGAAATGGTGATACGCCCAAAGAAGCACTTCCATTGATGTTCAGTTCATATATATTTTCGGAAACGCATGAAAAATGTGTATCACGAACATCCCAATCAAAAAATACCCCTAAAAGTAATAAAACATCAAAAAACCACCCCTAGCAGTGGTGCTGCGCCTGAAAATGTGCTTTTATTGATGTTGAGTTCATATAAATTTTTGAAAACGCATGAAAAATTTGTAGCAAGAATATCCGAATGGAAAACTACCCCTAAAAGTAACGAAACATCGAAAAGCACCCCTAGAAATGGTGATACGCCCAAAAATGCACTTCCATTGATGTTCAGTTCATATATATTTTCGAAAATGCATGGAAAATGTGTATCAAGAACATCCGAATCAAAAACTACCCTTGACAAGTAACTAAACATAAAAAACCGCCCCTAGCAGTGGCGATGTGCCTTAAAATGCACTTTTAACGATGTTCAGTTCATATATATTTTCGAAAGCGCATGAAAAATGTGTATCACGAACATCCCAATCAAAAACTACCCCTAAAAGTAACAAAACATCGAAAAACCGCCCCTAGCAGTGGTGCTGAGCCTGAAAATGTGCTTTTATTGATGTTGAGTTCATATAAATTTTTGAAAACGCATGAAAAATTTGTAGTAAGAAAATCTGAATCGAAAACTACTATTTCAGGGGCGGGTTCTTGCATCGAGGGTGATATTTTCTCAATTGAGGGGCAGTTCATAAGGGTTGAAATGATCCGTAAATTCCTCAGAATATATTCACATGTTCCAGGATACTCGTATTCAGAATTGGATTAGGATGAAATAATAGGAAATGAGTAATAACGTTTTACGCGTTGCGGGTGAATTTTTCCCAACCGAAGGGTCGTTCATAAGGGTTGGAATTATCCGTAAGTCCTTTGGAATATCCTCATGTGTTCTGGAATACTAATATTTCGATTCGGATCAGGATAAAATAACGAAAAATGAGATAACATTTAATCCATCGGAAGGGGTGAATTTCTCTCAATTGAGGGGTAGTTCATAAGGGTCGATTGATCCGTAAGTTCTTTACAATCCCACTTCGTGTTCGGAAATGACTTTTTCTCAATTTCTGGCAGAAATCAACGATGGGAAATGAAATTAAGATGTTTTCAAGCGATCGGGGTGGTTTTTTCATTTGGGGGTAGTTTCCGAGGGTAGGAGAATTCTGGAATAATTTTTTTTCTCACATTGGCTACTCATGAATGCAGATCTACCGTGTACCAACTTTGCCAAACGCTCCAAAAAAAAAAAAAAAACTCAGCTGTCAAAGGGTTAATTAATGCACGAAATAAGTTGAAAAAATTACCGCAGACGTACGGAAGGACGAATAAATTATTTTCAGAGTTTGGGAAATTTTCGTTTTTTTCCTTTTTTCATATTAACAAAAAAAAAATCCCAAAAATCACCTAACTTTCGATCTCTCAAAGTAGTTCCTCCCCCTTTTTTAAAAACTCACGAGAAACGGAAATATTCAATTTTTCATTTTTGTCCTTTCTTATCTCCGTTATTACCATAGAATTTTGTTCCGCGGTCGGAAGCGTAGAGGCTCTGAGAAGTTGCATTATGTGCGGAAGACAATCGTCTATATTCGCATAATTAAAGCTGAATTGGAAACGGCCGCTTTTGTGAATAAATTTGTACGGCTCGAGACGATTGCCCTCGAGCATCTCGACGTATTGCTTGCAATGCACGGCCAGAACATTGGATCTGAGAAATTAAAAATATAAAAAAAAAAAAAGGAAAGAAAAGAAAAAAAGCGGTAAAAATTCTTTTACCCAAAATCAGTCAATTTAGCGTGACGAGATTAAAAAAAAAAACGAAAAAGGACTTACCCCGGTGCACTGTCGTCCGTAATTTTTTCGACCTTGGACGTTTCTCTGAGCTGCAGCCTGACGAGAGGCTGATTGATATCCTTACTGACGAAAACCAGAGATTTGCAACAGAGCTTCAAGCGTCCGTCCATCCATTCATTTTTCTTCGCATTCAACGAATCTTGCAGTCTCATACGTACGCTATAGTCCTCGAAAAATATTTCTCCCGGCTCGAGCAAGAGCATCGTAAATCTGACAAAAAAAAAAAAAAAAACAAAATTGTACACTATCACGATAAATGAGCTGCTCCAAAATTGTTTTTCACTTTCCAAAAGTCACGACAGCAAAATCGCTCAAAACTTGCCTCTCTTTCTCCATTGTTAATTATCGCCCATACGCGCTGATATAGATCGACAACTTTTTTTTTTTTTTCCGAGCACTTGTCACACGCGTCAATCAATCTCGGCTGTTATGCAACTGTGTAAAAAAATAATAATAAACGAAGGAAAATAAAAAAAAAAAAGATGCGATCGCGAAGAAAATTTGGAGGTTAATTATCGAGAAATGTCATTTGTCTCTTTTTTTTTTACGTTTCAGCGACGCCACGCCAGCCGACGGAATTTTTCGGAACTAAAAAAAAACCGTTACGACCGTTGGGAATTTGTTACGAATTTGAAATAAGAAAAAAAAAAACGAAGATTTCTTCATAGATCGGAGGGGATTAAATAAATTCAGCAGCGATCCGACGCGATTTTCATTTCTTTTTTTTTTCTTTATTACTTTTCTTCACCGATAAAGGTCTCGGCGTTGATATATTTTATTTTACAAATTATTCGATCATCCTCGCCTGCGGCGATAATTCATAATTTTTTTTTTTCTTCATTTTTCAACGAAATTTTTTACTCCCGTAACTTTGTCCGTTTTATTTTTTCTGTTTTTTTTTTCTTTTTTCTTCCTATTCGGCAAGCGGCAATTGAAAAGTAATTATCGGATTAATTATTATAATTTATTCCGTGTAACCTACGTATTTACAGCTCTCGGACGTATATTGCGCAATGAGATGAAATGCTTCAAGCTGGAGAGGAGAGAGAAAAAAAGAGAGAGAGAGAGAGATGCATTTTACAACAGATCGTTTTCTTAAAAAAAAAAAAAAAGCGAGGAAAAATGTATAATGTAAAAAACAAAAAAAAAAAAAAACCACACACGATACTCCGGTCGCAAAGTACTCGATAATGAGTTTTGAGTCTCATTAGGATGAATTTTGATATATATATAAATTTTTTTTTTTTTTTTTTTCAATCTAAATCGAGCTTCATCATCGGATTGCTCGTTTGTATCTTTGACATTCTCATTTTGTTGACCGACGTTACGAGATCGTCCATCGTGATCGGTCGCACCGTGTCGTGAAATTCCTCGTCTTCGTCCTCGTCCGCTCCGCCGCTGAATTTCGACGTTGATCTAGGAAAAAAAAAAAAAAAAAGCAACAAACAAAACGAATTAATGGCAAATTAATTTGCCAAAATTCTTTCGTTGGGGGTTTTTTTTTGAAAAATGGAACGAGAAATGTGTTTTTTTTTTGGGGATATCGAATAATGTTAAATTGCGAATAAAGAAAAGATTGATGAATTTTCATTACGACTCACTGGGAGTGATTGCGAAGATAATCTCTGACTCGATAGACCGATGCGTTACGACAAAGCTCGTGCAGATCAGAGCTCGAAAAACCTTCCGTCATTTTGGACAATCTATCGATTTCAATGTCCTCGGCGGTCGGCTCATTCGCCAGTATCAATTTTAATACCTGCAAGCGCTGTTTTTCGCTCTGAAAAATCGTCGAGTTATTTTCATCGTCATTATTTGTTGGATCATCAAGAGGTTAGGTACGCACTTGCGAGGCCAAAAAAAAAGTCTTTTTTTTTCAGATTTTTTTTCAAAGACAGTTTTCATTATTCATTGATCAATATTTGTCAGTTGCAAAGATACACATCTCAAGAAGTTGCGGTAATTTTTTCATGTCAAAAGAGCGATTAAGCAACCGCGAGTTACAGCCAATCTCCCGGAGGCCCAAAAAAAAAAAAAGTTGTTTCACGGCGCGTAACTCATGACTGGATCATTTGTGAACAAACTAAATCGTTGGAATTAGTTAAAAACAATATTCTCTTGGTACCTGACGGTGAAAAATTTTGATCTTTCGCTTTACTTTTTTTTTCATACAACCGAAAAATCAACGATTTTTTTTAGTGAAAAAAACATTTTTTTACTTCGAACAGCCGCCATTTTGTAAAAAAATTAAACTTCGACAAAATGTCGCCGTCAAGTTACAAGAGAATATTGTTTTTTTAACGAATTCCAACGATTCAGTTTGTTTCGGATGATCCGGTCATGAGTTACGCGCCGCAAAACAACTTTTTTTTTTTTTTTTTTTTCGGGCCTCCGGGAGATTGGCCGTAACTCGGTTGCTCATCGCTCTTTTGTCATGAAAAAATTACCGTAACTTTTCGAAATGTGTATCTTTGTAACTGATAAATATTGGTCAATGAAAAATAAAAAAACTGTCTGCAAAAAAAAAAAAAATCTCAAAAAAAGCGTTTTTTTTTGACCTTGCAAGTGTAATCCCTTGAAGTTATTCACATTGTTCGTTATCAATGTCGATCGATCGATTGAAAAGTGAGGGATTTTTAATGAAGCGACTCACGGGCAGGCCAACGTGAAACGTTGCGGGCATTCGTCGCAGGATAGCTCTGTCGAGATCCTGTGGTCTGTTAGTGGCGCCCATTATAATTACGGTGCAGGTAGGATCGGTTATCAAACCGTCCCACAGTGACATGAATTGGGCCTTCATCATTGCCGTTGCCTCGTGATCCGTCGAATTACGAGCTCGGAGAAATGAATCTTTGAATGAACAAGCGAGCAACGACGAGAGCGAGTGAAAAATAATTAAACGATCAATCGGGGGGCTAGCGTTGAAAAAAAAAGTTGCGAGATAAAAAAATTTGGCACATTTTTTCGGGAATTTTTCAGAAAAGAAGATAAAATGCCTTTTTTAATTTTTTTTTATTTAAATATTTTTCCATCGCGAGAATAAAAAAGCCGGGAGGGGGTGAGGAATAAATTTTTTGTTTTTTGTTTTTTTTTTAAATTTACCTATCTCGTCTATGAATATAATGCAAGGTTGCAGTTTAACGGCCAGCGAGAAGACAGCCGCGGTTAATTTCTGACTCTCGCCGTACCACTTGTCGGTCAGTATGCTTACGTCCAAATTAACGAAACGCGTATTCGTCTCTTTGGCGGTGGCTTTGGCAATCATTGTTTTGCCGCAGCCGGGCGGTCCGTGCAGCAGTACACCCTAAAAATCAAGGGGGAAAAAAGTTTTGTCCTACCGTAATCGGGGATATGTGATCGCGGTTCGTTCGGCATGAACGATCGAACGAAAACGATTAAAAGGTCGGTTCGTTGAATTTTCGTCGAATTTCGATAGGCCGATAAAGAATCGTCGAAAAGTTGAGATTCCCGCGCGGTATGCTTTGCAAGCTTTTGCTCAAAGGGACAAGCTAAGAGTTTTTAAAATTCTCATACTTAAAGAACGAGATCAGCGAACGAAACTTTGCTGAATCGATGCAACAAACATTACCGAAGATTTCGACGAAAGCTCAAATTTATTTACCGTACCGTACGATTAAGGCACTCGTCTTAGGTTCAGAGGCCTAAAAAAAGGTGATGTTCGGTGATTTTTTTTTTTTTACGAGGAAAGAAACAACGGACCTTCTTGAAAATTTTATAGCACTTTAACACACATTTGAAGAGTATAAAAAAAATATAAATATAAGATATAAATAAAAAGATAATAAAATATAAATATAAAAAGATGTAAATATAAAAAAAAATTTTATCAATGGCTCCGCCATTTTGCGACAATTAGTCATGCGTTCCGGCTCGCCGCGCTTGCTTTCTCGCTTATTCTCCGCCGCCGATCTCGCGAGAACTACTTTAATGGAATGACGAATGAATAATCATCGGCGGCTAATCTCGACGATTCGTTAAAGCTTGAAATATTTTATATTTCCATGATAATCATGATCCGACTTTAGCCAATAAATTATAATTAAAAAAATAATTATTTACAATTGTTTCATCGCAAAATCATTTCAAACGACCTATTGTACGAATAATAATAATATTTGTTCATGCAAAATATTAATAATCGTAAATTGATTAAAAAAAAAAAAATACTTCATCGATCGATAAAATTTCCGTAGTTTTAGCATTCTCGCAACAATCATTTTTTGCTCATCGTGCCGTACACGCCGGCAAACGCTCCTTTTTTCATTTATTTTGGGGAAAAAATGAATATTGAATTTTTTTTTCTTTTTTTTTTTTTTTGCAAAAGTGTTATTCTCCCCGATACATACAAATTTGGAATTATATCCGTTTGAAATATTTTTTTTTTTATTCGCGAAATGGCAATTCATAGTTAAAATAAGTTAATAGTTAAAATGAGCTTTGATGGGTAACGAACCTTGGGGGCGTGAGTGAGCTGCGAATCTTCGAAAAGATCTTTTCTCTGAATTGGCAAAACGACGGTTTCCTTGAGTTCCTGAATGACGGACTCAAGGCCGGCGATGCTGTCCCACGTGACAGTGATATCGCTGGGATTAACGAGATGACTCGCGATCATCATTTCGTGATCGGTCAATTGATTAGTATCGATAGTAGCGCCAAAAGAATTATGTTTGGCGATTCTTCTCAATTGTTCCTCCGCCTGATATCATCGAGACGTAATAATTGTAAAAAATAGGGGAGGGGGGGGGGGGGGCGAAAGGTACGATATTGACAATTACGTTGCGTCGCGAGGGAGGTTAAGGGTTGCAATGCGTCGTCACGAAATACACTTTTTACAGCTAGAAGAGCATAGTGAACTTACGGGGAAAATTTTTCGTGATAAAAGTGATATTTGACGGAGAAGAAAAAAAAAAAAAAAAATACGAACGAACCTTTTTTTTGGCTTTTTTCTTGGCTGCATTGGTCGGATCTATCTGACTAACGATCCATCGCATACCGAGATATCCGATAGCTGTTACAAATGTGAGTCTTGCAACGAGGCCGAATATTTCGGAGCGTGAAAAACCACTTCCATCGGTGATGTTCATTTTACGTTGTATATATCGAGGGGAAATTAAAAAAAAAAAAAAAATCGAGCCTCTTTGGGCTCCTATAACGAGCGTAGACACGATATGTGCCCTTTAAATTAGATCACACTTTTTTTTTAACTTTTTGCCGACGATAGTCAAACTTGCGATTAGCGCACGAAATATGCGTTCAAAGTTTCAACCTCGTAGATTAATAATGGGAACACACACGCGTCACACACGTACCGCACCACACACACACGCACGCACACGACTCACGTGAAGAAATCCCCGACTACTGCAGCGCCAATCGTTATTTCGCGAAGCGGGAATCCCGAAGTTATGAGAATAAACTTATTTTTTTTTATGATTCGCGACTCGCGCGCTATTGCGGGACGAACGAGGCTTTTAAGAATTAAAAGTCTGTAAACAATAAATTCGAGATCGGACAACTTCCGGTTTTATTGTTCTTAGCTCGTAACCCTTGTGCCTCGACGTGAATTCTCTTTTAGTTTTATTTTTTATTTTTCAATAAATTGACCATTCTTTCTCGTGCCCTCTGTCGTATATTTCACGTTTATTGTCTAAAGAAACATATTTTACGATCATATTCGTATTGTTTCTCTTTTCGTTTCTACTCCTCCGTTTGGGAAAAAATAGAAACGAATAAAGCAATTGTATTTATTTGTACCTCGAGAAAGTTTTAATCACACATGTCGATCGGTAGAAAAAAAAAATTATAATTCGTATCTTGCACGCAATAATTTTTACTTATAATCGATGAAAAACGTTTCCGCCCCCCCTGGTTCCCGCGTAGTTCCATATTCTGCCCCCATTCCGCGCATGGCGGTACCATTTCATTTCGAGTTAGCTGTCGAGCGTTCTCGCGGTCTTGTGTAAATGTGATTTCGACAATAAATATCTCCGATAAATCTTGCTCCAAACATCGCGTCGTTCATCAAAGTGTTTGTATACTGCAAACGTTTTTTTTTTACCGCGAGAGTATCGTATTATTTCCGCGATGAAAACGATCGGAAGTTTTGACGAAAAACGACAGTGGATCGCGATAAAAATCGGTATTGGAAATTTTTCTTCCCGATAAATTCGACAAGGGTTAGAAAATATACTTTTTTTCTGCTCTCGGAATTTGACGACTGGCGACATCTTATTTTTGCTACCCGGAAATAATAATCGTCGAGCGTTCGGGCAAAAGTTCTTGGGTATTGTTTCGAAAAATTTTCCCGCGGACATCTTCGTAAATCGGTATGCGAAGCACGAGATTGAAAATTTACAGCAAAATGTGTGGCTATGTTCGTGCGTGATTGTGTTCCGAAATTCATGATCTACCCTTTGAATTATTTCCCGATGGGCGGGAGAAGAAAAGAAAAACAAGAATTCTTTCGTTCAGCTGGGAATGCGAGTAATCGGTGAGTAGAGAATTACTATTTCACGTGAAATCACTTGATTCCCCGAGAGGACAATCGTCGTGTAAGCCGTGTATATATAATACGTTCGGAAAAATTCTGGGATAGCAAAAATAACCTCAGTTACATACATTTTTATCGAAATTGTTCTCTTGCGTATATGCGTGTGCGGTTGTGCGGGCAGTGGGGGAAGGGGAGAGAAATTGGAGGAAGCTGACCTTGGTGTAAATGTTTTGAAAACAACGCGAAGGAGAGAGCGGAAGAGCTATTTCGGAGACCCCAATCGACCGAGTGCCTTATCTCTCGGACGTTCGGCGGTACATGTGCATAAATATATGTATATACAAATGCATGAATAACGTATATCGTGAACTTATTTATTTCTCTTTTCGTGTCCATATTATTATATATGTATTTAAGGATATTTCGCGCGAAATTGAAAAAAAAAATGGAAAGAATTACGTGCATTTTCGATATTATCCCGTGCAGCACAAGCCTCCGTATGATTTTATCATATCGAAAATATCTATCATTGATGAAAAGCCCTTTGAGAATTTTATAAAAAAATTTTCGGAAGATATGAAAATTTTTATTAAAATTTTTTTTCTTCAACTCACCGGAATTCAATAAAATTCACAATAACTTTTACTTTCGAATAGGAATTTAAGTGCTAAAAATCCTTAAAGATTACATTCTATTTGAATTGACAAATTTAATTCGATTATAAAATTGAGTTAAGGTCGTAAATTTTATTGAGCCACCAAAACTCAGTTATCAATAATTCGAAAAGTATTAATATTAATTATATACGAATAATTATTACAAATAATTCTTTATTACTATTATTATAAGTGTTGACTGTATGAGTCAACCTTGGTACTCGATTTACTTGCGCGACTAGAAGTTTCTTAATTGTTGCTCATCAGAAAAATAAAAATCATTAATTCAAATTGATTTTCCCACGCGAGTTTTTTCTGCGCGAGGTGGGGAAATAAAAAAATTAAAAAAAAAAAATACTCGGTGAAACAAACGGATCACTCTCGGGGTTTCGGTTATTGGAAGCGATTCGTTATACCGTCGCGACGTTGATATCGAATGAAGTTTCCAATAATTTATCATCGTCGAGTGTAGAGTGTGATGGGAAGGGAAATTTTTTTTTCTTTCTTCTTTTTCTCTTTCTTCTATTTTTCATCGAGACTATATGCCACGCTTTTGCTAAACCGAATAAATCAAATCCAAGCGGGTGGAAATTTGTGTTTTTTTTTTATCTTTTTCAAATTTTTCCATCCGCAGCCCGAGCATTCCGAGGATCAAATGCGATCTGATTTACGCGCTCTCAAAGTTTTAATATCGAAATACAATCACTCAGGCTTTTTCGCTGTTTAGTTTTTGTTTTTTTTTTTTCGCTCGTTGGTACGCATTCTTTTCTCTCGTGGGATAAACGTTACTTTGCATGGTTACTCGTGGCAACAAAAAAATAAAAATAAATCAACGTTTCAGAATAAACGTTATAAAAAGCCACGTGCAAATTAGAAACTTGCGCGCTGCTTTCACATTATTATTTTACCTCGACTACGAGGCTCTCTATATGAGGTTTTCAATCTTGCATGGCTTTCTCATGGAGATCTTCTTTTTGGTCGCGATAAAATAACGTGGAAGCAATTTGCAAGCTTCTAATTTTCACACATTTTCCTCGAATTCTCAAAGTAATTTTGATGTTTTTGAAGTACTAAATACTTGGAGTACTAAATACTTGAGGTACTTGAAGCACTACATGCTTGAAGTACTTGAAGTACTAAATACTTGAGATACTTGAAGCACTGAATACTTGAAAAAATAAATACTTGAGGAACTTGAAGTACTAAATACTTGAAGTACTTGAAGTACTAAATACTTGGAGTTCTTGAAGTACTAAATACCTGAAGCACTTTAAGTGCTAAATATTTGAAGTACTTGAAGTGCTAAAGACTTGAAGAACTCGAAGTACTAAATACTTGAAGTACTTGAAGTACTAAATACTTGAAGTACTTGAGGTATAAAGTACTTGAAATACGTCAAGTATCAAGTATCAAATACTTTTTACGTTTTCAGGTATACATCTCGTAAGTTCTGGTACTTATATTTGATTTCTCACGTACTCTTTAAACTCATTTGATTTTGATTCGAGTACTTGTTGTATCAAAACCTATTTTCACGTTGTGCAATTCACTCAGGCCAGCCATATTGGAACAGAAATATTTAAGCAAAGAATTAGAAATAATTAAAAAAAAAAGCATTGACGATTGTGATTAAGATTTATTTAGCTTCAGGTTTGAAAAATAAAAAATAAAGAATATAATACGCGGATTGTTAAAAACGGAGCCATGCATTATTGACAATGACACCGTAACTACCTTAGCTCGACCCTTTGAACGGTCATTCCTTACAATCTTAACCAAAAGATGATGCAGAACGTTCCTCAATTGTACATTCAAAGGCGTTATACATGCAACCATTAGAAAGACGTATTAAAAAGTACTTCATACTTGGTACTTGAAAAAGTACTCGAAGTACAGGAAAGTACTTGAAATTTTAAGTACAGATACTCGAAGTACATGTCAAGTACTTGGAAATTTAAGTACAATACTTTAAATACTTTTAAAGTACTTTGTACTTCTAGTACTGTACTTTCAGTGCATTTAAAGTTCCGGGTACTTGAAGTACTGCCTAGCTCTGATATATAACAACAAATTAATGCAATAATATTACATTAATTTGCCAATATTAGAGTACATTGAATGTGCAGTTGGAAAATTTTAAATTTTCTTCTCCGAATTCGAAAATTCAATCTTCTTTTCACTACGAGTCCAGTTGAATCTTGATAATTGACAATTTTTCCAATTTACATCGAACGATTTGTGGGAAAAATTAATCATCCCAAAGGAACACTTTTGACATATCCTCTATACTAATACTAGGGAGGATATATTAAGATAAAATTGTTGCAGTGATTGACCCAGAAAATTTTTAAGCAAAGTCTGGCTCCTCAAACAAAACAAAGCATAACAAAAAACAGAAAAAATCATTTTTCGAACGTTTTTGTGGATATTATTATCGGCAGTATACTCTCAAGAGACCATCGGGGAAAAAAAAAAGAAAAAAGCCTTTTTTAAACTCGAGATATCGATTCGTAAAGGTGGAAAGGCTTTCTCGTTTCTCGTGTCGCGAGAATCTTCAGGGTAAATTCGACGCCAAGGGCCACTGAAAGGGTCCTCGAAACAAAGCTCGCGAGAGTGCTTCTTATTTTTTAAGTCTCAAAAAAAGCAACTCCATCGTTTCATCCCTTTGGTCGTTCGTGTCCACCCTCGTGGAAAACGTGTTAAGTCTGCTTGAGATATATTTTTATTTTCCTCCAAATGCCAGGTTGTCGTTTTTTTTTTTAAGACAAATTTTAATACAAAAATCATTTTTCTGTATCTCAATTATATTTCTATTATTATTATTATTAGTAGTGTGTTTTATTTGCACAACTTTTTCAAGTTTTTTTTTACAAAATTATGTAATTTAAAACAGCATATCTATTCCTTAACTTATTTTTCTAACAATATCCTTAAAATGCACATCGTCCTATAAAAAATTATCTCTTAATCTTCATATTTATTCCTCCAATTCTTTCTCTTCCTCCTTGCTCATTTTTTTACAATCCTCTATTTCCCTATAGTTAATCGCACATCCCTTTTTGTATTTTCCCACACGGCATATTTATCATTTCTTCCTTCATTGCCCTTTCATCAATTTTCCTTCCATCCACTTCTCTGCTTTCTTTCTTGCTTTCTCCGTTACCAACTCTCTGCCTTTTTTTACATATCAACAAAAATGCTCCATTGTCTCATCTTGTTCTTTGCATATCCTGCGCTTTCAATCCTTCACTCTTTTCTTTTCCGCCCTTCCTATGGTTGCCACATCTTAACCTTGCTTGCATTTCTTTGTCCCTTTCATTAATCCCCGTCTTCAGTCCAATATTTCCAAGGCATATTATCTTTCTCAATGATTTATTTGTACATGGTACAACGATTTTCTTATTTTTTCCCCTATTATTATTATTATTATTATTATATTATTATTGGTATAATTAATATTGAAAATATTACTTTGAAAAAGCTTCGCGATCCACTTGAATAAATTTTCTACTTTGCTCTCCTAGCCTCTGTATAAATATGAATATATATTTTATTTACTCGAGTTTCATAGTCATCGAACAGACTATATTTTTTTTTCAAGGCAAGTTTCGTCCATGCAAGATGCAGACGTTGGTAGAGTCGTTAGACAAAAAAAAACGAATTCGAGTAGAAAGGAAAAAAAGGGTTGAAAGAAATGGGGGAAAAAAAAAAGAAGGACGCTGGTAAAGAGTAAAGAGCAAAAGACCTTGTGGCTCCGAAAGCCCTTAATGAAATATTAACGAACTTGAGTCTGGCCTCTGTATTTCCGCTGGAAAGACCAGAGAGATATTATCTTCGCAGAGTCGAGAGAGAGGGCATTTCTGATCTTTTCTTTCATGTACCAAAAATGAAAAAAAAAAAAAAACGAAAAAGTAAAAAATAAAAACTCGATCCATCTCTATATTTTATATCCAAGATGATATTGCCTCGTGTTTGCTTTTCAACTGATGAAGGAGCTTTGCCCATTATCCTCCGCGACTCGTCTGTATTCATAAAATGGCCCTAATGACGTATAATGGAGAGTAATACGATTTTTTTCAAGTAACTTCTTTTTTTTTTGGAGGTTTCTTGGGTTTCTCTTTGTCAAGCTCAAAAACAAATTGTGCAGGAGATCTCAATTTCAATTTTATGAAAGTGTTTTGGCGTGTTGCTCGCCTTTTTGTATTTTTTAAAAATTAGTATGAAAGGGGGGGGGGGGGGGGAACAAAAAAGAATTACTGCTTATCTCTCCCAAGCAGTGAGGTGTTCATATGGAAAAAAATAGATCAGGATAAATTTTGAGGTAAAATTGATTTTTGCCACGTTCTTTCTTTTGCTCTCCTTCATTCGTGGCCAGCAGGAGCAGTTTGGGTGAATGTTTAATTCGCGTTTGGAGCGTTCGGACCGCCAAACGTCGAGATAATTCCTCGAGGTAAAATTTTAATGCACATTGGACACGATTAATCTATTTTAAGATGGGAAAATTTATGTTGGGGAGGCTCAGCTATTTCATGAGCGATAAGACTCGAACGTCAGGTTGCGGAAGGTTATAAAACGGTCTCGGGGAGCGTCCTAGCGCGGAGGGGAAGGGGTCTTCAAGTGCAAGAGGCCTCAACTTCCGGCAAGCTGGAGGCGAGTCTAATTAACCAGCAGAGAGAGAGAGAGAGAGAGAGAGAGAGAGATAGAGATAGAGTAGAGAGACGATATAGTAAGGAGCAACGAAAAGCAAAAGGGGTTTAAGAGCTTCACCAACCACCACATACACACACCCACACAGCCACACACAACTTTATCCCGAAAATTAAGTGAGGCTGGCCCCAGAGCCAACGGCCAACGCTCTATAGCTCATGATGTATATATTATATATGCATATATATGTATATCGAAGCCCTTGAGCTTTTGCCCCTTTTACAAATGGCCCCAAAATTCGCCGTGGTCGTGTTAACGACCGAACGAGCTGCAAAGCCTCTCAACCCAGCCACACGTATACAAAAATATATATCAATGCCCATGACTTGACGATCAAGATGAGAATCGACGGGGTGAAACGAAATTTGGTAATTTCTCCAATCCTCAGCGTGCGATCACGATCATTACTCTCCTGATGCTCATTGAAATTGGCACATCGTGGTCATCCAGGAGAACCCTTGAAATTTCTCCTGGCACGATCTAGGGTGACTGAACCAGTGAATGAACACCTACCAGTGAATGAACAGACTTAGTATTTTAATTAAACGGCAGATATATGATTCTATTATTATGAAGAATTTTGTATTCATAATGAAGTGAAAATTCTGAGAAAACATCTAGTAGTGATATTATTTGACGCTGTGAAAGATTTGCGATGCTATGGATTTTTTTTTCGTACTTGGGGCGCATATTCATAAGAGACAGCCATGTTGTTATAACCATCTGACTGTGCATCGAATACCAGAATATTCCATATCACCTCGATAAATCTTTTTAAAAGATATACAATAATTTTTTCAACGTTATACATTGCTAAGCTTCAATTATATTAATGAATTTTTTGTCAAAAACCCAATATTGTTTGCGATATATGGCCGTTTATTCACTGGTCCAGCTTTTTAACCTATTTCCAGTGATTGAACGAGCGTTGAAAAGGCTTTTCATAACCTCAAAACGCACGAGTATGCGTACGCATCTCTGGTTCCATTGTACGTTCATTCACTGGAAAGATAAGCGTTCATTCATTGGAATTTTTGTTCATTCACTGGGAAATTGGTAATTTCATTCATTATAATTTTTTTTTACAAAATCCTTGCGAACAGGGCACTTCAAATATTTTTTTTTATATTCTGTGAACATTGTTCTGTAAGATTCAATTAGCTCATAAAGAAATTCGTAATAAGTTAAATTGTACGGCTTTATCGAAATAGAAAAAAGGCTTATGCGTTCATTCACTGGTTCAGTCACCCTATAAAAGAAAAAACGACAAAACGATAAAAAAAAAAGTTGAAACTTGCAAATTGCTTGCTCCAAATTTCGTACAATGCTCGCAACGCTCCCTCTGCAAGGTACCTATCTTTGTAAATGTTTGCTTCCTCATCGAGGAAGCATCAAGCATTGCGCGATATTTGAAGGAAGCAATTTGCAAGTTTCAACTTGGAGCTTTTTTCCTCCGTCCCATCATATATGTGCGGTTTCATTTTTTTGAAATTCATATGTCACTAATACGTTTCTAAATATTGAATCGTTGATAAGATAAACGAATTTTTATGCATCAGCTGGATCTTTCAAAATTTGGAGAAATTAGAGCTGTCAGAAACATTTTTTGGATAATCAAAAATTTCATGAAATCTGAACCGTTTCACGGATTCTTGCGAAATTTTATGCCAACATTTAATTAATGATACTTTATTCATGGAACAGAGGAAAATTAGTCCAACATCTTAGAATTTGGGGAAAATAGAGCTGTCACGGGCTTTTATTTTGAAAAATTCAAAATTTCATAAAACACGAAATTCTCGAAAAAAATGTCTTCGATCGCTCTAACTTTCGTAAATTTTGAGGTATCGTGCTATTTTTTTTTTTACACGAATAGAGTATCATCGAAGAATGATTGATATTGAATTTGGCGAAAATTACTTGGAGGATTCGTGTTTTATGAAATTTTGAATTTTTCAAAGAAGTTTCGGACAGCTCTAATTTCCCCAAATTCTCATATAGGGCTAATTTTTTTTTTTTTCCTCATCGTCACAAAGCTTCCTCGGTGAGGAAGCGAAAAATATTTCGATGCCTGAAAATTTCATCATCGTCAAAATTCGAATGAGCTGGTTCATTTTAAATTGAGAATCATTTTCGATACTTGTCTCGTTTGACTCGCGGGGCTTTAGGAGGGTTTTGCCATGCGAGTGTCGATTTCTAGAAAATCATTTGAGAGTATATCTTTATGATTTTATTGATCAAACATGGATGATGAGTAAATGAGAATTTAGGGGTTCAAATTTGCGGTTAAATCGTGTTAAATCAAAAGCCAAAGTGTGTATTTGTAAGATACACAGAGAAATAGACCGAGAGAGAGAGAGAGAGAGAGAGAGAGAGAGAGGAGAGAGAGAGAGAGAGAGAGAGAGAGAAGGGTCTTAATTATAACGTGCTTCATGTAACGCCAGTGGCGATGTTGTAGTGGCCTGTATACTCTCATCTGTACAGTGAAAATTTTGCCACCCTCTGTATGTGCAATGTTCACTCTGCCTGGAATGGGGAAAATCTCCCAGTTTCCGGGGTAATATATGGCGGGGCCTAAACAGCCTGATGGGCATTGTGTTTCGGGGTATACATTCTCTAGCTCTCTCTCTCTCTCTCGCTAACCGTAGCATTAATAGTCTCGACGTATATTCACGTGCTGTAATTAACTCTCTCGACCACCAAATTTCCAGCATTAAAAGGATATAATGGCCGTACAATCGTGTTCCCAAAAATAATCAAATGAAAAACAAAATTACGTCTACGACAACTACAACAAAAAAAATCACCGGTTTCTATGTTTTTTTTTTAAACACAACCCTTCTGATTTAGAAAAAAAGACCCAGCACAAAAGATTTATGAAATTTTGGGTATTGGGTAATGAATGATTTTGTTTCTTCGGAGATAATTTATTAATATTTAATATTTCGAAATAACGAAAAGACTTTTTTTTTTTATCGAACAGAGTCGCAATGTCTTAATGGCTTGAGCTGTAAAAAAATCTTTTCACGATTTCTCTCCAAGAGCATTTCCCTTTTTTATTCAATGGTCCATTTGAAGTTTAATTGACAAAAAAAAAAAAAAATAGTATCGATCGACATGCTCTTAATTCATTGCAATTGCCCGGAGAAAAAAATTTTTATTTCGTGTTTCGTTTTAAAAAAAATGTGTTGGAGATTTTCTCGTCTCTTTCGTATTCTCATTTATATTTTTGATCAATTCAAGCCAAGCTAGAATTGTCCTTAAGACGATCAAGTGTCTAATTAACGCAGAAAAAATTATAAATACCTTGGAATTTAAGATGAAGATTGATCATTGAATTTTCGTCCGGTGCATTGGAAAAATTCATAATAGTAAAAAATTTTCACATCTCATTCGACTTTTCGAAGGATTCTCGAATTAATTTAATATTTTGTTGATTAAAAAAAAAAAAAAAACAATACCAGTCAATTTCTCAGCTGAATAATGATCGATTGATAATTCGTGAAATCGTATAAAATATTTTTCACGAATAAACTGTGAGGCGCGAAGGATCAAAATCCGATAGAAATTTTACAAATTTTATGATAGAAAAATCAAAAGAAGATTTGCCTTATGGATAATTGTACTGGGCAGATAATCATGCATACTTTTCGTATGTTTGTCGACAGCTTTGTTCTTAAAAACCAAATTACTTTTTGAGAAACAATTTGACACGCTTTACTGCTCTTTGGACAAGACTTTGTCACCAGAATTGTGTCTTTAAATCGACATTTCTCTCATAGAGAGCGAGACAGAGAGGGAGAGAGAGAGAGAGATAGAGAGAGAGAGAGAGAAAGAGAAAGAGAAATAGGGAATTTCTATTTGCCATAACTCGCCCCCATAAGATCGCCGCGAAGGGGAAAAAAAACTTTTTTCCCCTACTTCCGGTTCACTGAGAAAATTTTTCTCGCACCACAAACTCGCAATAGAATTCTTCAGTGTTAATCGTTGGAACAAACAAAAGCTTCGCTAGCCTCCCTTACGTCTTTCATTTTTTTTTTTTTTTCCTTACAAAAGAAGTAAAAGTTGCGTGAAATCTTTACGATCAAAGTGGAATACTTACTCTTTTTTTTTTGTTCGTATTGTACGAGAGACCCTCTCGACGGTTTTCTTCCTCGACCCCAACCTCTCTCTCTCTCTCTCTCTCTCTCTCTCTCTCACTCTCTCTCTCTCGACCCAATGCCCGATTACACTCTGGTGCACTCGTAAAAGCGTGAAACAGCTTCTCTAATGAATTTCAGGGAAAAACGTTTTTCCTTTTCTTTTGTTTTTTTTTGTTTGCCACTACTTCTTCTTTCGAGAGGAAGAACATTTTTTTGCAAATGAAAAAATCGAAGAGTTTGATATTTATTAATATATTTTTTTTATTATTTTTGTTTTTAAATAAAAATTACATCGATAAAATTTCGTAAATTTGTTCGACGATATTACTCGTGAATAATTTCACAGTCACGTTGAACAATGACTATTGTCATATATTATATATATATGTATGTATATATTCGTGTTATTGTGCTGCAAACGCCATGGCTAATTAAAAAAAAATATAAAATCAAATATTTTTTTGTCAATTTGTAAATGGTATTCGTAGAAAATTTATTGAGGCTCAATAAATTTAGGTTGATTTAAATAAATTGTATTTCTGTGTCGTACTATGAAAAAATTAAAAATTAAAAAAAAAAAAAATTAAAATAAAAATACTTGCACAAACTTCGATCTATCTTTTCAGTAATTGTACTCCGATAGTTTCTCTCCATCACACAATGTTCTAATAAATTAAATTTAAAAGATGGACGGTTTTTTGCAAATATCTTTTACAATATTGGAATTAATAAACATAAAAGTGTTTAAAATTCAAAACTAAGGAAAACGCTGTTCCATTGAAATATATATATGTATATATTTATATATAGATTAGGTTCGTTGATTTTTAAGTTTTTTTTTTTTTTAATTGGACGGACAATGGGCTACGATTGGTTCGATATAATTAATTTTTTTTTTTATAATTGAACCTGAAAGAGATTTTAATTAAAATTGAATCGATGAGATTTATCGAGTAGCCCGTTGAATTTGAATAAAAAACTACTCCAAAATCAACCAACCCTGATATACCCGAAATATTTGTGTATCGAAGACCTCGTGGCCAAGATACAACGATGGAAAAAAATATTATATCCGAAAATACATATATTATTGCCGGAGTCTTATAAATCTTTGTATTTCATTTACGATTAGTGTAAATAATATCATATTTTAAAGATCTTTCGATCGTATTTTTCGTATATTTGGAAAATATAAAAAAAATATGTGTAAATAATAATTCATACATTTTTTCCGGAATATAACTTATCAAATGTAAAATATAAATGATTTTTTCGCACACATATTTTATGCCATATATATGCAAAAATTCATTCAAAATACACAAAATTTTCTCAACACATTTACATTATACATATGTACAAATATCAGAGCTGGGCAGTCCTTCAAGTACCCGGTATGTACTCGCAATGCACTGGAAGTACAGTACTTGAAGTACAAAGTACTTAAAAAGTATTTCAAGTATCGTACTTAAATTTCCAGGTACTCGACCTGTACTTTAAGTATTCGTACTTAATTTTTCATGTACTTTTATGTACTTCAAGTACTTTTTCAAGTACCAAGTATAAATTACTTCTGAATACGTCTTTCTAATGGTTGCATGTATAATGCCTTTGAATATACAATCGAGGAACGTTCTGCGTCGTTTTTTTGGTTAAGATCGTAAGGAATGACAGTACAGTACAGTAAAGTACAGTAATTTAAGTACAAAGTACTCTAAAAGAATTTCAAGTATTGTACTCAAATTCCCAAGTACTTGGCCTGTAATTTAAGTACTTGTACTCAAATTTTCAAGTACTTTCCTGTACTTCAAGTACTTTTTCACGTACCAAGTATAAAGTACTTTTGAATACGTCTTGCCAATGGTTGCGTGTATAGCGCTTTTGAATATTCAATTGAGGAACATTCTGCGCCATTTTTTAGTTAAGTTTGTAAGGAATGACCGTGCAAAGGCTCAAGCTACGGTAGTTGCGGTGTCATTGTCAATGCATGGCTCCGTTTTTAATAATCCGTGCATTATATTCTTTATTTTTTTTTTCTCAAACCTGAAGCTGAATAAATCTCAATTAAAATTGTCAATGCTATTTTTTAAAATTATTTCTACATCTTGGTTTTGATATTACCGTTCCAATCTGCCTAACCTGAGTGAATTTCACACTGTGAAATTATGTTTTGATACAGAAAGTACTCGAATTAAAATCAAATGAGTTTATAGAGTACGTAAGAAATCAAATATATGGGTACTGGAACTTACGAGATGTATACCTGAAAACTTGAAAAGTATTTGTTACTTGATACTTGACGTATTTCAAGTACTTTATACCTCAAGTACTTCAAATATTTAGTACTTTAAGTACTCAGTACTTGAAGTACTTGGTACTTGAAGTACACGAGTACTTCAAGTACTTACAGTACTTTGTACTTGAAGTACTTACAGGACTTTGTACTTGAAGTACTTACAGTACGTTGTACTTGAAGTACTTGAAGTACTTTGTACTTGAAGAACTTACAGTACTTTGTACTTGAAGTACTTACAATACTTTGTACTTGAAGTACTTGAAGTACTTTGTACTTGAAGTACTTGAAGTACTTTGTACTTGAAGTACTTGTAGTACTTTGTACTTGAAGTACTTGCAGTACTTGAAGTACTTGCAGTACTTGAAGTACTTACAGTACTTTGTACTTGAAGTACTTGAAGTACTTTGTACTTGAAGTACTTACAGTACTTTGTACTTGAAGTACTTACAGTACTTTGTACTTGAAGTACTTACAGTACTTTGTACTTGAAGTACTTTCAGGTTCTTTGCCCAGCTCTGATATATATATATATATATATATAAAATGTATAATTTTTTTTTTCATGTATAATATAATATGTACAAAGTATCGTAGATTTATCAAAGTATTGAGATTCGGCGATGAATGATCGAAGACATTATCGAGAGAAAGATGGAAAAAAAAAATTGGCAGTTGAGATTGTAAGCGAGCTTGAAAATCGAGGAGGGAGAGAAAAAGAGAGTGAGAGAGGGATGCTCTAATGAGCATTCTAACGAGGGGTCATTGTCGATGCGCTTAAAAGCTTCCCACGCGATTGTCACTCGAGTGAGCTCCTCTGGTCGTGTCTCAAAGACTCTTTTTTTTCTCATTTACCCTCTCTCTCTCTCTCTCTCTCTCTCTCTCTCTTTCTCTCCTCTTATATATCAGCCCGAAAAACATAATTTTTACGTGAAGAAATGTTTTTCCTTTTTTTTTTGTTTTTTGTTTCACACGATTGACAATAATTCGATCAGCTGTTATGCTATTTTGAAATTTTGCTTTTTTTTTTCCTTACAACGAGAAAACTCTACGAATGTTTTTTTTTTTTTCGTCGATGACGCGATGGACGGAATTTAATTACTAAATTTTCTCTTACGCTAATAATTAAATTTCAATTTTTTCCGAGACTTTATCTCGTGACGTGAATTTGTCAAAGAAAAAAAAAAAACTACAATTGGACGGAATTCAATGTTTTTTTTCGTAGATATTTTTGTTTTTTTCTTTGATTCTCACTATTTTGCCGGTGCGGTAAGCAACCTTTTCAAATTCTTTTTATTCTCGGTATTTCCCTTTCAAAGACGCGAGAATAACGCGTACAAAGCGCCAAGAGCCATGACGAGGAGTATCGTCGATTTGCCATTTATACTCGTTGCACCGTTGCAACCGTCCTCAGAGCACGAACACTCTTCCCAATAAGCGCCATTTAATTCGACGCCCCAGCTGCAAACACCGGTAACACCGGTACTCGAGACCGAGGCACATCTGCGTATCACCTGTCGCGATCGTCCATCCCCTTGAGCGGCAAGACAAACGAAAACGAAAAAAAAATGAACAAATAAAATTTTGAATTTGTACATTGTTTCTTCACCGTTTGATCTTGCTCGCGAATCTTCCTCCATATGCGAGCGAGTCGCACGGGTTTTTAATTTTGCCTTTCTCACGGATATAGGAAGCTTCGCGCGAGCGAGATAAATTGACGAGGGACGAGCAATGGACAAATTTATAATTTGCAAGCTTTTTTTTTATTTCTTTCCGCGCTCGATTTCAATAACATTTGAAAATTTTTTAAAGTAAAAAAAAATATTAATGAATTTTTTTGTTACAAATTTTGCAAAATTTAATGTCAATTATCCTTTAAAATATGCTTTTTCGTGCCGAAGATATCTCAAAATTCGCGCAAAATAGAGCGATTAAAAAATTTTTTTAAATTAAATTCAAAGTTTTTTTTTTGTAAATTTAAACCGTTCGAGCAATTATTTGAGAATTCTGTACCGTGCACTCTCTTGTCCTATAATCTAATCGATGGAAAAAAAAATTTTGGTACGATAGCCAAATATATTTGGGAAAGTTGGAGGCATTGGAAAATTATTTTTTTTAAATTAAAAAAATTTTTAAATCTCAATCCCTCCCCCGAGCGTTATTTGAGGGGAAAATTTCGACACGACAAATGAAAATTTACGAAAGTTCGAGCGATCACAAATATTTTTTCGAAAATTTTAAAATATTGGTGAAAATGTTAATAGAGAAGGTCTCGTGTGTTCAAGTTTTGCGCAAAGTTTGCTCGCAATTGCTTCGGCGATCGAAAATAAATTTTATTTCCGGTAAGCGCATAAAGTTAAAACGTAAAAATAATATTTATTGCATGGTTCACCGTGCACCATTCAATTTCATGGTCTTGAAGGGTTAATCTGCATTTTTGGAACTATAACTTTTTGCAATTTGTCAATTATTCGTTCGAATTGCGGATAATGGGAAAAAAATAAAATTAATTCTATAACGATCAATAATTTTTTTCCTGCTATGAACGAACCTGACGATAAATAAAACGATTTTTTTTTAATCGAAGATTGAAAACGAAGGAATCAACGATCGCTACATTTGTTTGTTATAAATGTTTTTTTTTTAAGATTTATTATTTTTTTTTTTTCATGGAATGCAAAGGCAAAGCTCGATGGAGCAATGGCAAATTTTGCAGATGATTTTTGGAAAATAATTAATATCAAATGAATGATAAGAAAAAAAAAATGCTTTTTTTCAATGCAATGAGAGATAAAACAAAAATTGAATCCTCATTTGACTGGCACGCTCGATGCAACGACTATCTCAGTTTATGGGTAAAAAAATATATTTTGATCAAGAAAGAAAAAGGCAAAACTAAGCAAATAACTTACAAATGAAACCACGAGGACTCTGTTTGGTGATTTTGACGCAAAATGTGCCGGGAGTCGTGGATTCTTGGCTACTGCACTCGATCGGTATGTTCTTGTACTTGTCGAATTTATTGTAAGCTCCGCATATATCTTGCCCTTTCGGATCCGTGCCACTGCTGCATTGGTAGCAGCGAATAGCTTCGCAGCCTTAAACAAAACCCAAACGATTCATCATTACGATTTTTATTCACCATCAATATTATTGCTATTATTATTCACTACGATAAATTGTTTCATTAAAAAAAAATTAACGTCGACGCAGTTTCTCGATTTTGCTCGATCACATTGGCGGGGGCCGAGTAATTAACGAATTGAGTGAGTCACCGCTCCTAAACAAATCGACAATCGACTTCATGATGCACTCATGATTCATTTTCACTGACTTCCGGTTTTAACAAAAAAAGAAAACAAAAAAAAGAGATTAAAAGGCGTTCTCGTTGGTTGGCAATAAGAATCGTGACGAAAATATCCAAGATGTCGACGTCCAGTGATCGAGCAAGTCTCGCGCGTCCTCTGCTCCGAAATGCTTTATTTTTTTTACTCGTGATCCCCAACGCTTTCTCACCTATCAAAGAGCACAGCACTGTCGCAAAGACGAGACAAACTCTTCTCGTGGCAAGTGCCATCGCGTGAACAACAATTTTTATTTATTTTTTTTCCTTATTCTATATTCTCATGAAAATGCCTGGGAAGGCTTTGTTTTTTTGCTCGAAAGGATTTAAAAAAAAAAAACAAAAATTAAACAAAACGGAGCAAAGTGATCTCGACACTTGTTGTCAGCATACTAACGCTACGTCGACCTGACGTCATTCATTGGGCGTTGGTAACTCTGCCTGTGAGTTTCTACCTCCCCACTCTCTCTCTCTCTCTCTCTGTCTCTCTCTCTCTGTCTCTCTCTCTCTTTCTCTCTCTACCTACCGTAACAGAAATGGAAAGGGCCGTAAGCAATTCCTAACCTCGTGGGTATCGATCTCTGCGGTGCCCCGAAAGATAAAAAAATATTTATATTATATGAAAAATGAAGAATTGAATCTGTTAAGGATGGTCAAGCGTTATATCGATCGTTGAGTACTAGTTTTTTTTTTTAAGATGGATATATTCACTAAAAGTTTAACAACGAAGTCTCTATCAGCTCGGCTGTATCGTTTTCGAGGGGGAAAAAAAATGTTAAAACTTTAGTAATTTAGCACGGGTTCTTGTGGCAAATCGTGAACTGAGACGCTAATTTAATGTAAATACAAAAGCGCAGTTGATATGTTTAGGTGGAAAATTAATTATCGGTAATTGCACAGGATGTGCCCGAGATGCGTTGTGCAAAAGTTCAATGCTGTGCACCAGCATCGTTTATTAGCGATAATGTCGTGAATTTTTTTTTTTCAGTTATATTTTCACACCGAGTCTACGGATTATCGTTGACAAATTTTAAGGTCATGGATGTCCTTTTGAAAATTTCGAATATGTTTTTCTTACATAACTCATCAAGCACACGGGTTGTTTAATGGAAGTTATAAAAAATATTAAAATTCTTCAAAATAGAACAATCACACTGCGGCATAAAAAATAATTAAAACAATATTATTTTCAGGGAGAAATTTATTTATTTCTTTTCAATTATTAACGTACAAACAAACGAGGCAAATTTATGAGAAAAATTGGGTGTAATAAAAAAATATCGGATATTAAAATTCATGAAAAAGAGTAATGATTTTTGTGAATATTTAATTTAAAAAATTATCTTTCAATTGGTTATTAATAACTTTTCGATGCTATCGTTGCTGAGACTAAATATCTTTGGTGTCTTCGATGTCGTTGATTTTTTTTTTTTTAATTTTAAACTCATCGGTATCCTCTGAGATTCACAATGCATTTTTGATACTTAATAATCTCATACGCGGTTCTCAAATTCCTTTTCTCGCTTTATGCGAATTTGAATTGAACAATTAGAATTATCATCTTTGTTCGAGAATAAATCAATTCGTCGAGATGAAAAAAATTTTATGATAAGATAAAAATCGGAAAAAAATTAAACCACAATAAAAACGATAAGAAGATTATTTTGAATAATAATAATGCCAAAAAGTTATCAATAAATTGTTTGAACAAAACATTGTTTAGCAAATTTTTAGGGAAAGTTTTTTTTTTGACACGTGAAATGAATTCGTTGATTTTTCTGACTACACATGAATTTTTTAAAAATTTTCGTATCATTTTGAAATTTCGTTTTTCGAAAATGTTTTAATTTTGAAAAATGTAGGAAAAATCGTGAATCTTGGATATGTTTTTCGTAAAATCGTTGTATATTACAATTAAGAAGTTTCCAGGTCATTGAACGAATAGTTTCGTAAATACAAACTTTACAAATTTCCGAAAACGCAAATTTCAAAATGATAAGAAATTTTTTAAAAAATTCATGTGTAGTCAGAAAAATCAACGAATTCATTTCACGTGTCAAAAAAAAAACTTTCCCTAAAAATTTGTTAAAAAATGTTTTGTGTAAACAATTTATTGATAACTTTGGGGCATTATTATTATTAAAAATTAATCTTCTTATCGTCTTTATTGTGGTTGAATTTTTTCCGATTTTTATCTTATCATGAAGTATGCAATATTGTCGACGAAAGTCACGTTTGGTTGGGAAGGCACGTCCGATACATCGTTGAGCATTCAACCATCTTTGTTTGCTGAAATTTTCATTAAAATTGCTCAAGGGGTCTACGTTTTGCGAGCTTTTTAAATTTTCGAAAAATGTCTGTGATGGCTCCAACTTTCGTAAATTTTGAGATATCGTGCTAATTTTTTTACACGAATAGAGCATCATTAATTAAATGTTGGTATGAAATTTCGCAAGAACCCGTTAAACGGTTCAGATTTCATGAAATTTTTTATTATCAAAAAAATGTTTCTGACAGCTCTAATTTCTCCAAATTGTGAAAGATCTAGCTGATACATAAAAAAGCGTTAATCTTATCAACAATTTAATATTTAGAAACGCTTTAGTGACATGAATTTCAAAAAAATGAAACCGCACATATATGATGAGATGGAGAAAAAAAGCAGCAAGTTGAAACTTGCAAATTGCTTCCTTTAAACATCGCACAATGCTCGATGCTTCCTCGATGAGGAAGCAAACATTTACAAAGGTATATAGTTCCTCGCAGAGGGAGCAGCGTTGAGTATTGCACGAAATTTGAAGGAAACAATTTGCAAGTTTCAAATTTTCTTTTTTTTTTTTAACCAGACCTCTCGTCTCTCCGGCAGCACCATCTATAGAATAAATCGCCTCAAACAATTATCGTATACCCGAAGTGCTTGAGAATATACAGAGAGATAACACAAATGGCTGTGATCGGTGTGGTCCATGGAGAGTACTCTGAATTTTTTTTTTCATTAGTCGAGAGTAACGGCAAAGTCACGATAGCTGATGCAGGTTGGGCTAGGCAGGTTGTAAGTCATCGTGAAAGTTTTCACCGTTTAGATAAGCGGTAAGTTCCATGGCATATTATGAAAATTGTTCCCGCAGGGAATGAACTTTTGGTATACTTGCACGTGTGTCACTCTGATTCCCGAAATGAATGTAAAAGAGAAAAAAAAACAACGATTGATTTTTCTAGAAAATATTTATTCAGAATTGATTGTTTCCAAAAATTGACGCCACGGTATGAAAATTTTCAAAATTCATCGTTTCAAAACGGCAATTTCGAAAATTTATCGTCTCAGAAGTAAAATAAATATTAAAATTTGTCCAAAATCGACATGTCGATATCTCGTTGGCCTTTTGGGCAAAATTTCGCTTGACCTCTGAATCGACCAAAAGCGGAAGGATCTTTTCAAAGCCAAATGGATGTTCGTAATTTTTCAATTTTTGGAAAATTGGTGAAACGTGGAAGTTTTTTTGTTTCAATTTTCACCAATATTGTTTTTTTAAAGTTTATCAAGGATTCTTTCTTTCAAAGGGTGTAAAACATTTCTTTGTCCCCTTTTCCCACCGAAAGTTTGCGCTTTTAGAAACTGGGCCAAGTCTCTTCTCTCTCTCTCTCTCTCTCTCTCTGTCTCGAGTTCTTCCAGCAACCATCTGGCATGATTGTGCTATAGTTATGGCGCGAGTGATAAGAAGTTCTTACAGTACACTCTCACCGGTGTGACAAAGTACCGATGGGATGTACAATCGCCTGGTGTGTTACTCTGCTCTACTCGGTGAACTCTCCGAACGTAGAATATTCAAGTTGTATACATATACAGGGTGAGTTTTTTTTATCTTGAGACATCGACATATCTCAAGAAATACGCGTCGTACAAAAAAATGTCCACAATTAGAATTGTTTGATTTCAAAGGGGAAAATTGACTCTGCAAAAATCAACCCCCCCACCTCAACCCCTAAATGCGGGAGGGGTAGTAACTTTGAAATTTCAAATGGGAACCCCTAATTTTTATTGCAGATTCGAATTCTACATGAAAAAATACACAAGTTTTATTGAAAAATTTTTTCTTGATTTTGATTTTTTTTTTGAAATTTGATTGTTCGCGATTCAAACGCCATCTGTGTCTCTGATCGTAAAATTTTTTCAATAAAACTTGTGTATTTTTTCACGTAGAATTCGAATCTCCAATAAAAATTATAGGGGTTTCCATTGGAAATTTCAAAGTTACTACCCCTCCCGCATTTAGGGGTGGGGTGGGGGATTGATTTTTACAGAGTCAATTTTCCTCTTTAAAATCAAACAGTTCTAATTCCGAATATTTTTTTGTACGATGCGTATTTCTTGAGATATTTCGATGTCTCGAGATAAAAAAAACTCACCCTGTATATCACGAAAACTGGATACGAAGTAGCGCTCATTGTTGCGAGAGGTATCTTCAAGATGTCTATACCTACACAAACCGGGGCAAAGTGGGCACCTCAGCGAATAATGGAATTGAAAAAAAAAACAATATCAAAAATCATTTTTCGAAAAATTCTCGTTCCCAATGTGACCCAAACTTAACAAAAAAAAAACACTCAAATCCAATTTTTTTATTTAAAAAAAATAAGTTTTTATTCACAAAAAATAATCTTTTTTTTCCCTCAAAAACTTTGTTTTCTTCAAAAGTCTTTTGAGAAAAATGAGTCGTTACAAACGATGAATCGCTAATCCGCGACTTTCCCATCGTCTGATGTGCTACGCGTGAGCAATTTTTTGTTTATTTTATTCGAGAAATTTTTCTTATTTTTATTAATATATTGCTTTACTCTCACTTTGATCAAATTATCATATTTTGATAGTGCCCATTTTCCCCCGATTTCCCATTTTTACACTTATAAAGACTTTGAAAAACACTTTTAAAGAAAAAAAGACTTTCAAGGAAGAAATAATTTTCCCGAAAAAGAAGAAAAATTTTGACGTTTTTTTTTCTTTCTTTCGAAAGAGCAAAATTTTCATTGGGAGCTATAATTTTTCAAAACTACTTCTGCAGTGGAAAAAAAAACGACACTTTTTTGTCCAATTTGCCCCGGGTCTCTCCTATACAATACAAGAGGACCATTGTACTCTCAACTACTTTGGGTAATTGGCTGTTTTTCTTAATTGCTCGACAAGTTTGCCGTGTACGAGAGCAACGTGATATTTCCTCTCGCAATCAGCTCGTAATACCCCGTGAGCCTTATCACAAGAGTTGGGTTATAGCAACAATTATACCGTATAATGGCGCGAAAGCCCTTTCCCCCCACCCTCCGCCGAGTATGCGACAAATCTGTCGTTCTATAAATCACCGCAGTTAGTACGTTTTCATTGTTGATTTTTCAATCAAATCCCTTTCGCCTCCAACATATTAATGTTTTCAATTCGAAAATTTTGAATTTTGCATTTTAAAAAAATTTCAACAACGAAACTGTAAAATCTGTTTTTCTTTTTTTTTTTAATTTTTCGTATTCAATGTCTCTGCAAGGCTCCCGATAAAGTGCGGCGATAAACAAGAAATTTCGTGCGTTACATTCGACGAATGTTCGATGAGAGTGTGTGTGCTCGAGAGAGGAAGATAGACAAAAGCAAACTGGCCACTCTGGCATCGATATCGTGTATTCCAATAAAGCTCTCCACTGTATAGTTGTATATATCGAATGCGAGCGCAGAGCGAGAGAGAAAAATATACGGTAGATGTATATATATATGGTCTCTGTCGCGCTTTTTCTCGATCTCTTTTTTCCACCAAGAGAAATAAAAAAGAGTCAGAGATGTCGAAGGAAAAAGAAAAAAAAAAAAAAAAAAACAACGAAAAAAAAATCTGCTGTTGATCGCGTGTCCGGATGCTGTACTCTTCATGTAGCTCACGTTTTTATTGCGAACACACCCGCGCATTTCCATCGATATAGTATATGAGAGACAGAGCAAGAAAAATGGGCCCACGAAGAGGGCTGTATATACCACGTGAAAATATTATTAGAGGTTTGTTGATGCTGCGCCATATACCGAGTGCAAGGGCTTTACAAACCTATACAACGAGCTATTCCATTTTTGACGATCTTTCTCTGTTTTTTCTGACAAAAAAAAAAAAAAAAAGAAACTTCGACAGAAAAGTGGATTCGATCGCGGAGCTAGGGGATAAAAGATCGGTTATGTTTATCGCGAAGAATGAACAAGATTTATCAAAATGGTTCAAAAGATTTTTCCTAAAGTCGTTCAAAGCTAATTGAATATTGTCTTGTCACGCATTAACTCCTCTGCAAAACGATCGTCTAATGAAACATTCGAATATTAAATTCGACTCTTTGCCCAAAAATATCTTATTTTAAGCAACTTTTATTCATTGCCTGTTCGTTTTTTCAACGTTAATTTGCCCCTTCGTTCAAGTCAGGGTGTCATTATTTCATTTTTGACGATCCTTCCTTTTTTCTGACAAAAAGAAAAAAAAAAAGAAACTTCGACAGAAAAGTGAATTCGATCGCGGAGCTAAGGGATAAAAGATCGGTTATGTTTATCGCGACGAATTAACAAGATTTATCAAAATGGTTCAAAAGATTTTTCCTAAAGTCGTTCAAAGCTAATTGAATATTGTCTTGTCACGCATTAAGTCCTCTGCAAAACGATCGTCTAATGAAACATTCGAATATTAAGGGAGTTTTCGAGTGTGACAGCCCGAAAAATCGCTGTTTTTCGCGATTTTTTTTTTTAAAGAAAAAATAATTCAATCGGTCTGGTTTTTTTTTTTGTATATTAATTGGGTATTGAAGAATACAAAACAATTTTTTAAAGATCGATTTATTTATTAATTAATATCTATAAAAATGATGAAACAATTGTTGCAGAAAATGCACTTGGATGTGGTGTCCACGTTGGGGGTCACAATTTTGATCTGAAACAAAAAACACAAAAAGATTATTGATCGGTATATAATTGGCTTTCGTGCTATGGAGGCTTTTTTTTTTTTTTTTTTTTTTTTTTTTGCAAAAATGGCGCCGGTTTGAACAAAAAGTATCGATTTTAGCATTTTTTTTTACAAAAAAATAGGAAGATGTCAAAAAAAAAAAAAAAAGCTTCCATAGCACGATAAACAATGACGTTAAGAATATTGTGTAAAAAATTCAACTCGATAGCTTTAAAACTCTGCCCTCCAGGTTGGACACCGTTTTAAAAAATGCTGTTTCGAGAAAAACGCGTTCAAAGTTTCAAGTGAGGAAATTTTAGGTAAATCGTTTACTTACGGTCAATCAGCGATGCCAGGTCCATACAATATCCCTTCTGCTTCTTCGAAAAGATCGTGCTCAATATTCGATAAAGCAAAAAAAAAAAAAAATCGATTTTTCGAAAATTTCACACTGGAAAGCTCCCTTAAATGCGTCTCTTTGCCCAAAAATATCTTATTTTGACCAACTTTAATCCATTATACCTGTTCGTTCTTTCAACGTTAATTTGCCCCTTCGTTCAAGTCAAAGTGCCAATAATTATATCCATGAGAATTATTGACTAATTCGAGTATCGACGTGCAATTCAAAGTGATTTCTTTTCATCAACATATTTATCAATCTCCGTCTGATATTTTGTTGCGTTTATATACCAAAATATATTCGATTCATTGAGTCAAGTTGGCCGTGTCGAATGTTTCAGAGATTCAAGGCAAAATTTCAGAAGTTTTTTAAACTTTTGCAGAATTTTCATTAATTAACGGTTAGTAAAAAAAAAAAAAAAATTACAAAAATGTCAAGGCCTCGGTACGGTTGGCATAGAATGGCTTGTATATTACGTGTATATATAGGTGCCTGTGTGATCACGGTGCTCCGATGCAACGATGCAGTTGCATTTTACCTGTTCACGATGGTATATACGCTCGCTAAATATAAATAAATAAATACCCATTCGCGAGAGGAAGGGGAGATTCCCAGGAGAGAGGACGCAGAAGAGAAATTGTAGGGCTCCGGCAAATATATATATATATATATATATATATATATATATATATATATTTACTCTCTACGAGTTTTCCTGGTTTAAAAAGGTTTAAATAAAAGTAATTGGATTTTATCGCTCGTAACATTTTCGCGCAGAGAACCCGGGGCTTCTTCTCGGTCCACGCGAATCCATGATCGTGCCCGGAACTCATGATCATTCATTAATTCGTTACGATGCATTATATATATATATATGTATATATACATATATGTTATGGATAAATCGAGTTCTCTCGTATCCGGGGCATCGATAATGCCGTTCCCTCTCTTTATTTTTAGTTAAAAATACATAAACACGCGCTCGTTTGTTTATTTTTTTTTTTTCGTCTCAATTGTTATTTAAATTTGGCTTAACCCAATCGAGCCAAGCTCCATTTTTATCGATTTAAATATATATCGTAGATTTTCCGGATGTAGGAAATTTTCATATTATCATCAATAATAATAGTCCGATGACAATTTTTGCGCGGATTATAATATAATCGTTGGAAGTTTCTCTACAAACTCAACGAAGCGATTTGTCAAATGACAAAACATTCGCCGTTTGGGAATCAAAGCCGCAAAGTTGTTTACAACGCGGTAAATTTCAAGTTTGAAATTTGCCGCGTTGAACTTGACGCAAATGTAAATAATTCGAAATTGCGGTATTAATCGATCGATTGATCAATGAAATATTTTTCAACGTATTCGATACCGATCAAACAATAAAATTGACACGTGGTCGTTTGCTCCCGAAAGGATCGTAGAAACGATTGAGAAAAGAAAAAAAAATTTCGCACTTTTAGGAGAGGACTGTACGGCTATCATGTCCTTAACGTTTATATATATACGATTCTCCAGGATCGAGAGAAAACTGTCTGTTAGCAAGAGGGATAACGTTTCGCTCCCACCCAGCTCGATTTATCGCTGTTGCAAGCATTAACACCGAATTTATCGCACTCGAGTTGTTCTCACTTGCCTATATCGTACCAAAATGTACCAAAGTCCTGCGAAAATTGTGCGGTACGGTTATCGTGCGGTGTTGGTATATAAGCATTTAGAGTTTCGCACGATGCGTGTGTCGCTCTCGCGGGTTAAGCTCCCAGGGGAGTGAGAGAGCTTTTACTGCTCTCGTGAGTTTTCTTCCTGCAGGGCAATCGTTCCGAGATGGGAATGGGACGTTCAGCGACGGTAAATCTCTCTTTTCTCTTTATATATATATATATATATATATAATATATGTATCATTCTCACTCCTGAACTCTTTCTACTATTTTCCTAGAGGTGGTTACAGCACAACCGTGCAGAGTCTGAGGGTTAGTTTTATTGTCGTAAACGAGAATGGGAGCAAAGGATTGTGTACCATTGAATCTTGTTTCTCGTAAAGTTCGAGTAACGTGAGTCGTTTCGTCGATATCGCGAAAAAATGTGCGGTTTGTTCTCTCTCTCTCTCTCTCTTTCTCTCTCTCTCTCTCTCTAGTAGGAATAGATCATGTCGCAAGGAGGGTCATGTAGTTTTAGGCAACAATTGAATCCTTGAGTGATTAAAAATTAACATAAATCATTTTATAGCCAAATAGTTACGCCGATTTTCGAACCTACGACTGAAATAAATAGGTTATTTAGTTTTCATTTGATGGCAATTAATTAATTTAACCCTTTAACAGCTGAGTTTTTTTTGGAGTGTTTGGCAAACTTGGCACACGGTGAATCTGAATTCATGAGTACTCAATGTGAGAAAAAAAATTATTCCAAAATTTTCCTACCCTCAGAAACTACCCCCAAATGAAAAAACCACCCCGATCGCTTGAAAACATCTTAATTTCATTTCCCATCGTTCATTTCTGCCAGAAATTGAGAAAAAGTCATTCCAGAACACTCAGTGGGATTCTGAAGAACTTACGGATCAATCAACCCTTTTGAACTACCTCTCAGTTGAGAGAAATCCCCCCCCCAATGGATAATTTGTTATCATCTCATTTTCAGTTATTTTATCCTGATCTGAATCGGAATATGAGTGTTCCAGAACTCATGAGCATATTCCGAAGGACTTACGGATAATTCCAACCCTTATTAACAATCCTTCGGTTGGGAAAAATTCACCCGCAAGGCATAAAACGTTGTTACTCATTTCCTTTTATTTCATCCTAATCCAAATCTGAATACGAGTATCCTGGAACACGTGAATATATCCTGAGGAATTTACGGATCATTTCAACCCTTATGAACTGCCCTTCAATTGAGAAAATATCAGCCTCGATGCAAGAACCTGTCCCTGAAATAATTGAAGAGTCGATACACATTGGACGGGCACCACTTTTTTCACAACTTCTAGGAGTAGTTTTTGATGTTTCGTTACTGTTGAGGGGTAGTTTTCGATTCACATTTTCTTACTACAAATTTTTCATGTATTTTCAAAAATTTATATGAACTGAACATCAATAAAAGTGTATTTTCAGGCGCATCGCCACGGCTAGGGGCGGTTTTTCGATGTTTTGTTACCGTTAGGGGTAGTTTTTGATTCAAATTTTCTTGATACACATTTTCCATGCGTTTTCGAAAATATATACGAACTGAACATCAACATGGAAGTGCATTTTTAGTCGTATCACCATTTCTAGGGTCGGATTTCGATGTTGCGTTACTGTTAGGGGTAGTTTTCCATTCGGATATTCTTGCTACAAATTTTCATGTCTTTTCAAAAACATTTATGAACTGAACATCAATGAAAGTGCATTATTGGGCGTATCACCATTGCTAGGGGTGGTTATCGATATTTTATTACCGTTAGGGGTGGTTTTGGTCCGGACCTTTTTGCCACAAATTTTCAATGTTATTTCAAAGCGCATACTTGAGATCACGACTCTAAAAAAAATGTTGCCTGAAAGTTATATGCTGATTTCTCATTTTTTCGTACTTTTTGACAGGGTGTAAAACTGCAGTGGTGCAATCCTTGCGTTCGCTGAATTTTTTATGTTTAGATACAATCTTCATCTTCAAAATGCGACCTTAACGATGTCGATATGTTCATTTTTCTGGATGTTACGATTTTTCAAAGTAGTTAAAGCCGTTAAAGAGTTAAATCCGCCTTTAAATTTGTCAAAGTGACTGACTCCTGATTCTTCTTAAATTAATCCCAGGGAAATGTATCGATAACATAAAACTCATGATAACATTTATTTCTCCATGATAATCATCATGAAATTGTCGGAAGGTAATTATTTTTCTTATAATCATTATTCAGCCAAATTTCTTCGCCTCTCTATTTCGTACTCTAAGAAGCAACATCTCGTTATTCCTTGCAATTATAATTAATCACGAGAATCCATCGTCGCATATTTTTCTCGCTAGAGTTTCGCTAGAGATGGACTAGATAATATGCGGATGGATTCGCTATGAATTCTATGCTGGAGCAATGGGAAAAATATAATGATCGCTGGTGCGTGCACGAAAAAAAAAAAAAAAAGAAGATGCGACTTTGCCTTTATAATGCAAGACAGTGGAAAAGCAATTTCACTGTGTCTCAATGTCACCCGGAGGACTTTTCTTTTACTCACGCTGTTTCTCCCTCTCTCTCTCTCTCTCTCTCTCTCTCTCACTCTTTTGCTCTCATTGTTTTTGCGATCTCTCCAGAGCGCATAAAACCGAGCAAACGAGGATAAAAAGAAATTTGATAAAATACATCCGGCGCTCTTCGGTCGTTTATGGGAAAGCATTTTCTTCTTCTCTCGCGTCATACACACGCGAGATGAAATTGCACGCAGCATCCTTCCTTGCAATATCTTATATAGATACCTGCAAGAGAAGGAGAGAGAGAGAGAGAGAGAGAGAGAGAGAGAGAGAGAGAGAGAATGTGTTGCATCACTTTTGCATGTGCATACGAGATCCGAGACAACGTATTCCACAGAGTTTTGTAAATTATTCAAAACTCCTCTCTCGCTCTTCATCTCTCTATATGATCTACAACGTTGCCCTTACCGGTTGGCAGTGGCAATCTATCCTCTTCCTCTGGACCACTCTTATTCCCACCTCTCTTTTTCTCTGAGAGTCTTCTCTACATACATACATATATAAATTTTTCCCGCCAGCTTTTTCTTCACCCTCTCTTTTTCGTCCTCGGTTTTTTTTTCCCCGTACACTCCTTCTCTTCACTCTCTTCATCCCGACGACGCCTCCAGCAGGAGCGTGTCCCAAGGGAATTTCTACTTTTCTGACAGAACCGGTCGAGCGCAACATACACGCACACACACACACACACACACATGCACCGCATTTATCCCATCCAGCATTTCCAGACGAGCTTACAAAGGAAGCCAGAATCCAATAAGTCCGATAAGACTGGCCCTTCCCATATTTTTCTATGTAACATATTATACGTTATATGCTTTTATATGTGCTTTTTTTTATATACTTACTCGAGTACTATATACGGGATTCGTCTTCGATATATGTCGCTCCAGGCCTATCAGGAACAACCCTTCGCTAACGATATTAGACTTATTAACGTTTTCCTCGTTTCCTAATATTACCAATATATTACTCTCCGTGTCTCATTCTCTCTTTCTCTCTTCCTTTTCACTTTATTTTTTCGCGCTTCACCGAATACCCAGACTGTAAATGTCAACGCCTTCCGAAACTCGCAAAGATGAATATATATAAACGAGTATCGGGGAAGAGAAATGTTAAAAGACCGATCGGTTTTCTTTTTTTTTTTCTCTTGACTTCATTTTACAAGGTTTTAGCGCGCTAGGGAAACTTTATCCTTTGAGTGTAAATGCACAAAAGACGAAGCGAAGACTCTCGGACTCTCCTTTTATCCTCTGAATCCTTGACATCGAATCTTTGTGCTCTTTCGTCACTCATAATTTTACTGCCTTTGTACCGGTATTTGTAAAATAAGAAATTTGTTTGCTCATACATTTATGGAGAATTGGACGGTATTCTTTCGGTTCAACGAACAGCCATTTTGACATTGGTCCAGAATTTCATTTTTTTTTTTGACACATGAACCGCGTTCATGCGTCAAAGAGAGAGTTCGAGGAGACTGGATTTATAATTGCCTAATTATAATTGGGCCAAAAAATTCATTATTTACCTTATTTTTCATCCCTCATTATTTTCGTTTGCTTTGTTAGAATTACTGAAAAAAAAAAAAAATGTTTTTTCGCAACCACACTGCGTTTCGGAAGTATATTTTTGAAATAAATTTCGAGCTCCAGTTGGAAAATCTTATACATAAATTGCTGGAAAACCTAAAGGGACTCTATAGCACGGCTATATATGTTTACAAAGTGTCAGTGGCTCGTCCCTTTTGCTCTTCGAGATCGAAAAAGAAGTTGCGGTCTTCCGGTGAATGGTTCTCAAGCCTCCCCGAAAGCTTAAGAAAAATAAAAAAAAAAAATAAATAAAAAAACCTCGAATCTATCGTTGCGATCATTTCTTTGAGTACACATACACGACCCCTCGGGCTGAAATTGACGTTCTCAGGGGTCAACCAATCTGATTGTGGGCTCTTCTTTTATTTTTATTTCTCTCATCGGTTAGGAAGAGGGGAAAATGAACGGGAAGAGAGAATAAAATAATGGAAAAAAACCTCACCAGGTTTTCGCGATAGGAAGGGTTCTAAAGTTTCAATCCCACTGCGTAATCCGTTTATTCCATTGGCTTCGAGGGGTTGGAGAAACGAGACTCGCGCGAGGGCTTCTCGCTATACGCAAGGGGATGAAGGATCTCTTTCCCACTTTCTACCCTCGCGGTTTTGCACACCCTCCCCAGAGAGGGTTGCATTACAGTGCACGCGTTGTATATATCGCGCTATCAACGTCGATGACTGGGTAGGAAAAGTACACACACGAGGCTTTTCTCAAACCGACTGTATACAGTTAATTGCATCGGGGTGCATAACGCGATGCGTTTATTCATTTTTTTGTTATTCCATTTATTATATTTGTTTACGCGAAGATAAAAGAGTAATTTATATTGGGAATCAACACGGAGGCGGGGCCTATCCAATATGGCCTCTTCTCTCCAGTTCGTTGCCAGTAGCCAGCTCTAGTTAGCATGGGGCAGCATAGGGAACAGTTGTAAACACTGGATTATCGCGTATTTTTCGGCAAAATGGGATTGTAGGGTGACTGAACCAGTGAATGAACACCTACCAGTGAATGAACAGGCTTAGTATTTTAATTAAACGGCAGATATATGATTCTATTATTATGAAGAATTTTGTATTCATAATGAAGTGAAAATTCTGAGAAAACATCTAGTAGTGATATTATTTGACGCTGTGAAAGATTTGCGATGCTATGGATTTTTTTTTCGTACTTGGGGCGCATATTCATAAGAGACAGCCATGTTGTTATAACCATCTGACTGTGCATCGAATACCAGAATATTCCATATCACCTCGATAAATCTTTTTAAAAGATATGCAATAATTTTTTCAACGTTATACATTGCTAAGCTTCAATTATATTAATGAATTTTTGGTCAAAAACCCAATATTGTTTGCGATATATGGCCGTTTATTCACTGGTCCAGCTTTTTAACCTATTTCCAGTGATTGAACGAGCGTTGTAAAGGCTTTTCATAACCTCAAAACGCACGAGTATGCGTACGCATCTCTGGTTCCATTGTACGTTCATTCACTGGAAAGATAAGAGTTCATTCATTGGAATTTTTGTTCATTCACTGGGAAATTGGTAATTTCGTTCATTATAATTTTTTTTTACAAAATCCTTGCGAACAGGGCACTTCGAATATTTTTTTTTATATTCTGTGAACATTGTTCTATAAGATCTAATTAGCTCATAAAGAAATTCGTAATAAGTTAAATTATACGGCTTTATCGAAATAGAAAAAAGGCTTATGCGTTCATTCACTGGTTCAGTCACCCTAGTAGTAAGATTTGACAATGGGGTTTATTACCGTTGAGGATTATGCGTGGATAGAATCCACTGCGCAAATTGGATACGGATCAAGTGATTATCGCCATAAGGATTACAATGAACCTACATGACATCCCATGCTTAACCTCAAAATCTTTTTAAAAATTCCCGTCACTTTTCGGCTAAATAAATGCGTTCGAACAATAAATTATTAGTTAAAATATCAAGCATGACATGAAAAATGTTTTATGTATAAATTATTGTCCATATTTCATAAGTTATGAAATTGAAAGTCACGTCGCTTGTGTTTACACGACATAACTAAAACGATTATTCATATTCTGCGTGTGATGAAAATCTCATGCCCTCGCATAAAATATCGACTATGTCTTCTCGATCTTTATTTATGATTTATTTCTTGTAATAAAGCAGCAGATTTTTAATTATTGTTAAAAAGTGACAAATTCGCATGGTAATCAATGGTAATCATTAGGCAGCAACTGGAGAGAAGTACTTGGAAATTTGGCCGCCAGAGGTCAGGGTGACATTTGTGAGTTCCCAATAGCAAAAGGATTTGTGGAGTCACTCACGAGCTCGGGGGGATGCTCGAAAATTCCACGGAGGCTTTCCTCTCTCTCTCTCTCTCTCTTTCTTTATCTCTCTCTTCATCCCTTTTTCTTACTTCCTACTTCACAGCGTTCCACTCACCGCGATTGTTATTTTAATTCAACCCCTTTTTTTTTGTTTCCGTCATTAGACTTTCCCTTATTCTCGACTATATACGAATGCTCAAGATTGTCTTCGCATCAGCCTCGCATTCTTTCTATATCTTTTTCTCGTCGAGCTCAACCCTTGTAGATTGCCACAGCATAATGCTTCCTTATTTATCTTGTCAGCTGTCTTCTTTCTCCCATTTTTCCTTCTTTCCTCTGCTTCATATGGTGTTCCCTCTTTCATGCCTTCGTTTTCTCTTGCTCTTATCTCATCTGTCCGGGGGGGGGGGGGGGAGGGGGGGAATCTCATTAAAATTATCTTCTAGCGAGGACCTTTCGTCGGCTTTTCCATCTCTCTTTCTTTCTCTCTCTCTTTCTCTTTCCATTTATTTCTCGATCTTCGTGGAAAGTGGCACGAGAAAATCGCGGTAGACGGTATAAGAAAGCGATAAAACGAATTCAATGTTTCACCCGAGATGTCTCGTCGCGTTTTTATTTTGCATTCACTCGACAGAGAGGGAGGAAATAAAAAAAAAAGATGCATCTCTCGCTGTATCGCTTAATGAAACGAGAAATATTACTTCCCAAGAGTTTGCCTCAATTTAGTTTCCCTGATTCGAGGAAAATGCATATATCTCTTTCCTTTTTTACTCGGTGAAAAATGCATTTCGATGAGATGATTAGTCACGCGTTATTCGAATGAGTTGCAGAATTGGAAAATAATCGTTTTAATAAATCTTTATACAGCAGCCAATTTATAACGAGATGTCTGCTCTCGAATATTTGAAAAATTATTTGCAGACTCACTGAGTTTTATAAGTCAGTTTTTGAAATTACAATTTCTCGTAGTTTTGTAAACAAAATAATCCACATGGTGTTCGTTCATTTTTCATTTTCGATGGCTCCTTTTATTCGTTAGGCGATACCTTAGCGATTAAATCCTACAAATTATCCACAATCGTCATTGTTTCGAGCTCCTTGAAACGATAATGTTTGAGCTACAGCGTAAGATCGAGATAGCTTCGAGAAATTTAATGTAATCTTCATATAATTAGTGGAGCTAATTTTTTCATGACCTGTCGATATTGCTCGTTGAAAAATCGGGGGAAAAAAAAATGTACTTTTCCGGAAAATGGTCTAAATCCGTGTAACTATTCGGTGATGCAATGCAATAACAACATACTTTAGCGCAAGTTTTATCGACGACTCGATCGACAAAAGTTTCGTGAAACGATTTAACAAATGCACCCCCGCACATTAAATTGGTACTTAGTGTGCTGCAGTTGCCTCAACTAACCGTAATATTAACTTTTCAAGGAGTTTACTCCCCTTAATAAGGCAAAAATTCAATATCACGTACAGTTATACATCATATTTATGCTCGAGAAAAGTATACATTCTCGTTAAAAGTTCAACGAGGCCGAAACATCCAAGGTTTCCGAGGAGTTCGATTCTCCCTCAAATATTTAGACAATAAAATATGCTCGAGCGAGAGACACATCTCGCTCGTTCCATTCTCATCGCGAGCGATAAATGGCTTTGAAAATAGCGAAAGTTTGTCAGCAAAAGGAAACGTTTCGTGTTTTCTACGCTTGTCCCGCATAGTCTTTCGTTGTGCCCAGAGTTTCGCACCAAAAGCCAAGGGGATGCTGCGCGTTGTCCGAAAGTCTTGAAAAGTTTTATAAAATCCCTCTCACGAAACAACGAACATTTTATCGATCTATTTTCCATGCAGCGAGAGTTCCTCCTGGATCAGTATGCAAGAGAGAGAGAGAGAGAGCTGTTTGTGTTTTTTTTTTAAATTGAACTAAAAGGTTCATGGAAATGGGAATGAGGAAAAAGTCGAAAGAAAAAAAAAAATAATGTATTCGTCTGGCAAATTCGAGAGACCGTTCGATGGCCCTTCTATATCGTGCTCGTGCTCTTCCTCTTCTCTTCGTCTCTCTCGTCTGTAACAGCGTACAAAGCTATATATGACGAAGTGCCCGAGGCGCGTTGAATATTTCATGGGAGTAGCCGCACCATGGAAAACCACAGCATCCCCTTCATTCATCCCGCAGTCCTGCTTGGCTTCATATATGTACAATGTACATATATACACGGGGCACATTTTATTACAATATATATACAGATATACAAAGTGTATTTTTATGAATATACACTGGCACCCTTTAGGTCTAAAAGTTGCCTTGTAAAAGGGCCCATGCATAGGTTCTCTCGTCAATGGGTCCCCGGTATAAATATATATACGCGAAGTAGCTCCTCCGAGGATATGAAATTCTCCAGCAACCCGAAAGAAGATGAAGGACGATTTCGTGCATGCTTTGGGAATGAATTTTAAAAAATTTCAACCCCTTGTTAGCGCCGGGCTCGCTCTCTCTCTCTCTTTCTCTCCTCTCTTTTACAACGTTTGCGGTAAACTTTACTCATCGACGATACATATCACGAGGGACATTTGATGCACATCGTTGACGCTGTTAAGCTCTGATAACCTTGCAGTTCATGTATGCATGGGCATTATGAACCGAACGACCTTTCGACTTTTTTGGCCATCGAAAGATGACATTATAACAAAAAATTGTAAATGAGGCGAGGGCTTCACAAATTTTTCAGCCTTTCCTTGCGCTTGTATGATCGACGGTTTTTCATTCGAAGTATTTTGCATGAAGCCAAAATTTGGAACTAAAATGTAGATCCGATTTAACGTTGTTTTGAAATGACAAAGAACGAGAAATAATTTGAGTCAAATGAGGAAACCATTTTGCAGTGAGAACTTGATTTTTGATAATCAAGAGCTTTATTTTGTTACAAAAGAAATAGATTCACTGAGATTTGAGCAGAGTATATATTGAAATTAATAATGAGACACGATTCCTCGATCAAGCTGTTCAATCATTTTTTCCAATACACTCAAAAAAAAGTTTGGTTGTGACAACCAAAGTTTCGTTGGCGCAACAAAATTCATTTGTTAACATGTGATCTACAAAACGTTTTGTTGGCGACATGGGTATCGTTTTGTTAAACACATTTTGTTGCCGCAAGCAAACGTTTGATTGCGGTATGAAATGATTTAGTTACCTTAACCAAACAATTTTGTTGAACGGACATATATATTTTGTTGGCTCAACAAAACATTGCTGTTCGAAACGCTATATTTTATGTATGTAGAACAAAGCAATTTTGTTGCAGCAACAAACATATTTTGCATACAGGGCAAATCATTTTTGTTGCAGTAATAATCGTATATTGCATGGGGATAATCAATGCTCTCCGCTATAATATTGTTAATAAATATTTAAAAAATGTGGTTCTCTAATTAACTTCCAAAATGCTTTCTCACAGAGCACAGAGGAAGCCTTTTCCGTGAAAAAAGTTCAGAATTTCATGACAGAATGTTTTAGGCGAGGCTAAGGATCAACATAACCTCAAAAACCTTCGAGCAGATTTTTCGCGCAGATGCTTTGTTAGATTGAAAAATAACAAATGAGCCCATCTGAATGATTGTTAGACGCTTTCTCATGAAGATTTGTTAATTTTTTAGATTTTTTTAATATCACTGTTGGCTCGAAAAAACATATTATCACCATATACATGCACACTCGAAGCATTCACGCGGTCGTAGAACGATTGTTGTACACCACGCGATACCAAAGATGCTACAGTATTGCCGGCGTGACAAATTTGTTGGGCGAATGTAACGTTTGGTTGCGCCAACAAAACGTTTTATTCCGACAACTATACTGTTTGGTTAGAAGCCGATAGTGTGTCTAACGGGCACGGGTTGCGGTGTTCATGAAGTTTTTGTTACGACAACAAAACATTTTTGTTGTCGACTTTCATTTTTTTTATTGTCTCAACCAAATATACAGATGGGTCGAGGTCTTCTTATTGTATCGTTCGACCAATCCAATAGTTTTGTTTGTATTACAAAATAAAGTGTTTTTTGTTCCAACAACAAACAGTTTTGGCTGTATCAATGAAATGTGATTAACAAAATTAGGACGATGTTGCCAACAAAAAGAATTATTTTTATTCATTGGTCGCAACAAAATGTTTGTCCTACGAACAAAATTATATATTGGTCGTAACAAAACGCAGGCAACAAACGAATTTTGTTGCCGTTACATTACCTTTTTTTTCAGTGTATGGCGTCACGACAATCGAATCAAATCAGCGGACAGAGAGTCGATATACTTGTACGATTAATAATTGCGCAAGTCTTGTGATAAAAATTATTCAAAAATATTTCATTACTTGGGTTCTAATAACAGAAAACTTCAACTAAATTATAAATTAATAAGTAGGTTTATTTTTTTTTGTGCGATTTTCCAAAAATTTGTTCGCCAAAGAATTGTCCCGATCTGTGTGAAATTCCCCATATATTATGCATGTATAGAGAAGACGATAGGGGGCGCGCTGCACAGACTGCTGCGTTGGAATTGCGATTGCGGGGGAGGCATTTGAAATTGTCAGGCAAAGGTCTGGGCTATACACACGTAAGCGTATACGCGTATGTATATAAATTTATATGTATGTTTTGACTTGCTGTCGGTACGGAGTCAAGCCTTGTATTGTCCGTTTTGGATTCGCGATGCCCCAGGATTAGGGATTAGGCCTGCCGGTGCGTTATTATTCCCTTGTCTGTCCTCAACCCCTTTTACGTCCCATGACGCGCGGATCAAACGTCGAAAATTTGCGTGTGCAATCTCTCTCTCTCTCCTAACCCTTCCTCGCACCATTTCTTCCCTCTATACGCTCTCCAGGCCCCGGCTAATTCTCAGATCTACGTATAATACATGTATATCACAAAATGGCCGACAATGAAGTCCAACGATCGTCGCTATTCGTAAAATAGCTATATACGTATAAATTTATCGAATGCTAAGAAACAAAAGGCCACAATCGGCATCACTTTACGCGGTTAATCAGCTGGGTTACGTCTTTTTGTGGCTTACGCGACTATGTACATGCTTTTTTTTGGCCTGAGTCGCGGCTTAAAAGTTATCCCATATATTTTGGGATGACGAGGTCTACCGTATACTACGTAAATATATATATATATATATATATATATATATAATGTGGAGTGTCGGAGGAAGCTTTGCCAGTCATGCTTTTTGAACTTTGTTATCGAACTTTGTCCTACCACTCTAATTCCTCCCTTCCCTTATAACCTCGGCTGTGGGATGAACAGCAATTTGTGTGTATGTATACGTATATATGTGTATCAAGTGAACCCACGCGTCTCGACTCTCTGTACATGCAGGAGATTTTTCCATGTCATATGTCAGCAGGCTCATGATAAAACGTTCGTAATTGATGTAAAGAATTGTCAATTTTTTTTTTTCACCTTCGTGCTTTGTTTTGCCTCGAGGAAAAAAAGCGTGCAAATCGGAAACTTGCACGCTGCTGCCTCATTAAAAAGTTACCTCCATGAGGAGATGGCTTTTGTAATTTTGGCTTCCTCATAGAGAATGCTTTGTAACGAGGAAGCTATGTGCAAGTTTCCACTTTGCAGCCTTGTTCTATGAAATTAATTGGTTCTTGCGAAATTTAATATCCCGTCTCTTGGCATACTTATGTAATTTTTTTTTGCGTTGATAGTTTAAAATTAACGAAGGTTATACAGCGATCGTAGACGTTTCTCCGAAAATTTCAAAATTTTATGAAATTCGAACCCCTTGAGCGATTCTTGCCAAATTTATTATCAAGCATCCTTATCTCCTAGCCTATTTTCGTTAAAAATTTTGGCCTGATACATCCAAATTTACGCAAGATAGCGACATTTTACTAAAATTTCAGAATTTTTTAGTTTCGACCCTTTTAGCGACTCTCGCTTAATTCAATACGAAAAATTCTTATCCCCTAGGCTATTGGTATATAAAAAAAAATTAGCCCAATATCTCAAAATTTGTGAAAGTTAGAGCGACCACGGAGACTTTTTGGAAATTTCAGAGTGACAAAATTTGAAATATTCGAGGAATCTCGACTAAAATTGCAGTAAAAGGAGCTGCAATACTTCACTTGTCTATATATAGGGAAAGGCAGCGCCAGCGGTGTGGCTCAAATCGTTCTTATGTTATAGAGATTTGCACCATGCAAGACCAACACCCAACATTTTTCCAGACATTCCACACATTTTTTTATCAGAGCTGGGCAGTACTTGAAGTACAAAGTACTTTTAAAGTATTTCAAGTACTATACTTAAATTTCCAAGTACTCGTACTTAAATTTTCAAGTATACCTTTTCAAGTACCAAGTATGAAGTACTTTTGAATATGTCTTGCTAATGGTTGCATGTATAACGCCTTTGAATATATAATTGAGGAACGTTTTACGCCATCTTTGGGTAAGATTGTAAGGAATGACCGTTCAAAGGCTCAAGCTATATACGGTAATTACGGCGTCATTGTCAATGCATGGCTCCGTTTTTAACAATCCGTCTATTATATTCTGTATTTTTTCTTTTTAAGACCTGAAGCTAAATGATTCCTAATTACAATCGTCGATGTTATTTTTTAAAATTATTTCAAATTCTTTGTTTAAATATTTCTGTTTCAATCTGTCTAACCTAAGTGAATTGCATAATGTGAAAATATGTTTTGATACAAAAGGTACTCGAATCAAAATCAAATGAGTTTAAAGAGTACGCAAGAAATCAAATATGAGTAATCGAACTTACGAGATGTACATCTGAAAACTTGAAAAGTATTCGATACTTGATGCTTGACGTATTTAAAGTACTTGATACCTCAAGTACTTCAAACATTCAGTAAGTACTTCAAGTACTGGCACTTCAAGTACTCAGTACTTGAAGTATTTGGTACTTCAAGTACCCAATACTTGGAGTACTTGGTACTTCAAGTGCTAAGTATACTCAAAGTACTTGGTACTTCAAGTATTTATGGTACTTGGCACTTGAAATACACAAGTACTTCAAGTATTTACAGTACTTTGTACTTTTTATTTGAAGTACTTTCAGGTACTTTGCCCAGCTCTGTTTTTTTTTATAAATGTTTCAAACATTTTGACACATTTCAAGAACTCTGGCCTGAAAATCTCGAAATTTCTTTATCCTATGAAAATAAAGCTTCCTCTGTGAGGAAGCGTTACATGAGATCTCCCACAAGCTGTACATTTTACCGAAAAAACGAATCTCGTTCGTTTTTTTTTTTTCAATCCAGAGTTGCCTGTCACTTTTGATCTGTCGAGACTCGGAATAAAAAAAAATTGCGTAATAACATTTCACACATTTGGTCGATTTTGAAAGCTCATCGAGCCTGACATGTGACGTGTTTTTTTTTTTTTTTTTGTCGATTTTTCAATACCATACCATTCCGACGTTTTTTTTTTTTACTCTTTTACCGAATGTTCGTTGATTTACATATCCGGGCAGAAAATCGATGATGGGGGTCGGGGCTTGAATAAAAAAAATAATAATAACGGTAACAAAAATCCCACATTTTACGGAAAAATTACTCTCGGCGTGCCGGGACGATGTATTGTTTGAAGTGCGAGAGAGTGGCGCGAGAAGAGGGCTTGACAAAGATCGAAAAAAAAAAAAAAAAAAAAACCAGCTGAATAAATATATATATATAAACGAGCAAAAAGCATATCGCGAGCGTGTTGCGGGAGCTTTGTCTGTTAGCTATACGGGGCCTCTGGATTTTTGCGTATATACAGTGAAATGTATAAATAGAGTATCGGAATAATGGATAAATACGAATTGCAAATACCCGGCGACAGACCTCACCGTTTGACGTATCTTTTATCAATATCATCGGGCGGAGAGAAGAGCAAAATTATATTTTGTGGCTCGTGAATACGTCATGTGATATGCGTTATTGATTTTTATTAACAATGACGTAAACATCGAGAAGAAATTGATTACATTAGTATAAAAAAATAGGATTCATTGAAAAAAAAAAAAACAATACTTCTTTATATTTAACAATACCTAAAATATTTTCGATTAATTTTTCATATTTTTTATTTACAAAATAACCTCGATTTTCCGAGTTGCACATATTCATATATGATTCACAAGAAAATCCCTCTTTTAATTCGAATACGATTCACTTAAACTTCCCTTATCCGATTTATCCGGTTCACTCAGTCGAAGCGCCAAATTTACAATGCCAATGATACTTTTCCGTACTCTCGTGTAAAGGAGGAAGAGTCATAAAAATCTAAAATTCACATCGTCTCGTCATCTAAACGGTGGAAGAAAAAAAAAAATTGCATTTTTTTTCTAGCCGAGAGCGATATCTAGAGTGGAATTTCATCAGGATAGTTGGCACCCTGAGGTGTGGGCCAGAGATGCATGAGCTCTCTCTCTCTCTCTCTCTCTCTCTCTCTCTCTCTGTCTCTTTTCCTCTCTCGTGCTTGGGAAAGATTCGACGTAGCGTGCAATTTATGTTTATCGTAGAGAGCGCGGGGAAGTTTGCGCGAGGTATAGAACGTAAACGCGTTGTCGATTTCGCATTGAAATAACTTACCGGATCAGACGCTCGATATTACCTATGCGGAAAACGATTACATCGATCGACGTGCCAGGCCGCGCGGTTACTCCGAGGAGCTGCAAGGTTTGCACCCTCGTCGCTCCGCGCGACAGGAGAAAAAAGAAAAAAAGAAAAAAAAAACGATGAAAAATCGCGAAAGAGTTTGGTGGAAAGTTGGAATAGACGGTAAATTTGGACCACTCGCGTTGCTTAAGATCGTAGGTGTACTCACCCGCTTGTCCGTGTCTGCACTAGAGGTTACGCATAGAGAAATTGCACATTTTCAAGTCTGGAGAAAACAATTTATGGAAATTTAATGGATGAATTCACCACTGTGGCCGAAACTTCATTACCTAATGACATCTCGATTGGAATTCAGACCCTTCGAGCAAGCCTACTAAATTATTACTTTACCGGAAAACAACTCTAACGGATATGAGCAGTGCCGAACATCTCTACCCAATAAAATCTCTACCAGAATTTCGCTAACATCTCTACCCAATTGAAAGTTTTTCAGATAATGACTCTCCGGCGTGGCTAATGGTAAGTTACTGGTGAATTAGCGTGTGTGTTATGCAGCTAATGTACTGGCCACTTTAGCATTAACCTTGCCGGAGAGTTGTTATCGGGTAGACTTGAAAATGAGTAAAGATGTTAGTGAAAGATTTTATCTGATAAAGATTTTATTGGGTGGAAATTTTATTGGGTAGAGATGTCATTAGATACAGATGTTGTTGAGTAAAAATGTTATTGGGTAAAGAATTTATTGGGTAGAAATGTTATTGGTTAGAGATGTTATTGGGTAGAGATGTTATTGATTAGAGATGTTATTGGGTAGATATGTTATTGGATAGAGTTGTTATTGGATACATATTTTATTGAGAAGAGATTTTATTGGATTTAGATGTTACTGGGTAGAAATTTTATTGGTCAAAGATGCTGTTGGGTGGAGATGTTATTGGGTAGAGATGTTATTGGGTAGAGATGTTATTGGGTAGAGATGTTAGGGGCTATTAATGTCTGGTAGGCTTTTTTTTATGATGAACATGGAATTTCGTAGTTAAGTTTGTTCGGAATGCTTTAATTCTGGTAGAGAATTCTGGTATTGTGTTCGGAACAACTCATCGGTAAGATAATTCTTCCAAATGACAACCAACCAGAAAACATCTCTTCCGCAATCTATCAGATCTATGTATCTATCCATCGGTGCTCGCAAGGGCCACGTTTGCCTCTTATCGAACTCGGTAACCTTTTCATTTTTGGCAAATCTTCAAAATCCACTACGACTCAATTCAATGATAAATTTGAATTGGATCAAGTCCCTGAGCACGATGGGCTCCGTTCTTTTAATTTTTCATTTTTTCATAGTCTTGAAAATGTACACCCCTGTTTTGTTCGAAGCCACGGCGGCGCCTCACCGAAAATAGGGCATCGCATAAAGTGCATGCACACGTTAGCGCGAGATCTGGGCTTCGCCCAGCACGATACTCTGAATGAACCATTGATTTATGTAATCGTGATCAATTTTCTTTTTGCGAGAATATACCGAAGCTCGAATGATGGTCCAAATTTCCACCAACTCCTCTCTCGCCACATACAAACATACATATATATATATATATATATATATATATATATATATTACAGCAATGTATACCCATATCAGCGCAAGATCGAGGATTTTGCAACAGGAAAAAGTTGCCACGATCCCTACCCCAGTTGAGATGGAATTTGAAATTTTTCCCGAGAATCGCACCATGCCGATAGCGAACTTGGCGGAGAATATCGAATATGAAAATTCCTTTTGCCGAGATAAAACTTCTGAAAGTATAAGAGAAAGTATCATAGTCGAGTTTGATGAGGCTTGCCGTTAGATATACATACACACACATTACATATATGTATACCGGTAACTTCTTCTTTTTATTCCCCCTTTTTTCAACACTTTTTTCCCCGCCATTTTTCCTGGCCCCTTATTGTCTCCGAGAATTGAATTTCCCGTTCCTGCGATCTCCCTGTATTTGCATTGGAACCCGACCAGCCATACTCGATCTAACCTTGCATATATATCCGTGTGGAATATTCCCCCGGTAAAACGTCGAACGATTTTTGACCAAAGGAGGCGTTTTCGGAATGAATATGGATGTTTGTATTTTCGCGGAGAATTGCGTTACTGCGTCTACGGAGTGACAGTAAAAAAAAAAAAAAAATGCTGAAAACTTCAATAAATCGAGCTGTCAAGCACCTCGTAAGATCGAAAGCCATTTAACTATGGACATTTCCTCAAGGCAAAAATTGGACAATTTTGAAAAAAGTTCATTCAATTTATTCATCGCTTTATTTACGTGAAGCGCTACACAAAGATTCCCCAACATATTTCGAGACTTCCTTCAAATTACGGGGCAATAGCCGGTCTTCATGAAGCGGACGAAGAGTCTTCATGAAGCGGGATGATACAACAGCGAAAATTTTCAACTCGGTAAATGTCCAGCGACAATATATTTTTTCGTCCAAAGAGAATACACACGGCCCGTAATAGACGCATGTGCCCTAGTCGACGATGTTGGAATCTCTGCTATTGATATTACATAAGAAAGATCGGTTATGTCCCCCGATGGCGGTATTCTGTATACAGGCGAGAGAAGACACGTCTATGGGAGGATCATCAACGAGTGGAAAGAGGAAATGCGGTATATACATATAGGGCTGGTATATACACAGTGTAACACGGTGGTATGAGGTTTTCATGATATTCTTGCCTCGGGGGAAAACTCTCGTCGCGTTACCGTTATTGCTTCGAGTCGAACGGTACACGCCCGAAGTTCTTTGACGGGGGGCAAAAGCCTCGCGACCGAATCTTATCCGCACGGTATCACACGTGATATTATTGCTCGTGTGGACTCGACGGTGTGCTTTATTCCGTCGCTATAGCAGATCGACCGATCCAACGAATCGCAAAACTTTGATCCCCGTCGTTCAACCATTTTTGTCCAAAAATCATTTTTATCCACATGTAATTAAGGTATATCCTATTCTGCGTGAAAAGTTGGGGGGGCTGATGGTTGTGGTTAGGAAAACGTTGATCGTAAAGTCCGCATGGCAATCAAACGAAAACTTTTGTTCGCGCACTGAAAAAAAAGTTTCCCGATTCGAGCCATAATTATTATTGCTTCAGCCATATTATATGGGAAAATACGCTACTGCCATACCATCTAGGTAATAAAGCCATACAAATATGACTGACACAATATCGTTGGCGTAAGCATACCACTATGTCATGACAGACATATACCCAATAGCTCCGTGAATCTGACAAGTATCTCTATTTCAGCAATACCATAGTATGGTTGAGTTCACCATCACGAGTTATGCGTATGCCAACCATACTAGTATAGCTGTCTTATAAACGCTAGCATACGAGGTAGACGAACACTAGCCATACTATAGCCGAAGCAAACATATTCAATGTTGTTTCGTGGATAGCAGTTTTGTCAGTGTAGGCAGAATTATTTGTATACCAACAATACTAGTAGAGCTGTTTTATAAACGCTAGAATACGAGGTAGACGTACCAGCTATACTACCAAAAGAATATGGCTGAATTATAAATTCATTTTACACTTACAGAATATTGTACCTACCTATACTCGTATAGGTAAGTATATATAGTAGGGGATATTCGGGTCACAGTAAAAATTCAGCCAATATGTTTCATAATCATGAATATTTATTTTAATCATCTGTTATCGATAATGATATTCATACATAAATATTTTGCAAAAGAGACTTGATTTTTAGAGCTAATGAAACACACCTGGAAGTTTGAGAGAATCCATGGCCCGGAGACATATGATACTCTCCTTGCAGGAAAATGACAGTTGACCTAACCTACAAAAATTCGCTTGTTATACGATTGGCGTTTATATAACAGGAAAAATAGTCCTTTTTTACATATTCCGTAGATAAGTGAGAACAGACTTACCTTCAAATGTTGGTATAAGCTCATCAAGATTCCGTTCGTTCAGTTTCTTCTTCACAAACTCGTTCATTATCAAATTTTGCGTAGCGAGGTCTCGTTTTCGCGCGAGGCAGAGGCATAGACACCACGCGTTAACAGATTACTGTAGGTGTTCCAAAAACGCAGTATAGTTGCGCGAGCCATATTAGTATAGCTATGTGTCACAACGTTATTCTCGCAGCCATACTATATGGTTGAAATAGCTAGGCATGTAAAAATCAGCTACTACAGCTGTTTGAACAATACAGTGTACACGGAAAAAAATATTAGCAATAATATTGCTGAGTCAACAATAATTTATTGTACTATTTCAACATACAAAGTTTTATTGCTGTATTGAACTTGTCAGTTTTGCAGATAGGTAAAACAATATAAGTATTGCTCTACGACCCTACAATACTAAAATGCTGATATCCACAGCGATAAAAATATTGTAAATGCATATTACAACATTTATTGCAATAGGCTTCAGCGAATTAATGCAGCTTACAGCAGCAAATATTCATGCTATTTCAAGCAATAAAAATTGTTGACATTGCTAGACAATATGTTTCCTCACAGCAATATCATATAACCATGCGCGCTTCCACTTTATACTTAAATTTACCATCTTTATTGCTGTACTGAACCACTAGTTGACATTAAAAATATTAATTAATTGCTTCACACACTTTTTTTAATGAATTTCAAACAGAAATTTTTAACAGTGTTGGTCATGGAAGGGTTACAATGAAAAAAAAAAAATCCTACACCGATTTTTCTCGATAGGATTTTTCCTCCTCGACTGGGACTCGAACCTGGGACCTACCTACCTATCCTACCTATCTTCCTAACACGCTAACCACTACGCTATCGACTGCTTATGAACTTTGGTAATTCGTATCGTGTATTTGACTCACCAGAAAACACTTGATCAGTTGTATGTTGGGAAATTTAAGGATGTATCGGACGTACCTTCCCAACCAAAAGTAACTTTCGTCGACAATATTGCATACTTCATGATAAGATAAAAATCGGAAAAAATTCAACCACATTGAGACGATAATAAGATTACTTTTTAATAATAACAATACCCAAAAGTTATCAATAAATTGTTTAAACAGCACATTGTTTAAAACATTTTTAGGGAATGTTTTTTTTTTTCATGTGAAATGAATTCGTTGATTTTTCCGACTACACATGAATTTTTAAAAAATTTTTTTATCATTTTGAAATTTCGGTTTTCGGAAATTTGTAAAGGTTGTACTCACGATACTATTCGTTCAATGCCCTGGAAACTTCTTAATTGTAATATAATATAACGTTTTTACGAAAACATATCCAAAATTCACGATTTTTCCTCCATTTTTCAGAATAAAAAAATTTTCGAAAACCGACATTTCAAAATGATAAGAAATTTTTTTAAAATTCGTGCGTAGTCAGAAAAATCAACGAATTCATTTCACGTGTCAAAAAAAACTTTCCCTAAAAATTTGTTAAACAACGTTTTGTTTAAACATTTTATTGATAACTTTTTAACATTAATTCAAATTTTGTACTCAATGTAAAAATTGTAATAATGTACTAAATTCCAAACCCGTTTGAAAATTCAACAGACGAAGATTCAAATAATAATGTACTAAATGTCAAACCATGGTTTGAAATTTAGTACATTATTATTAAACTTCAAACTATGGTTTGAATATTTAGTATATTTTTATTAAATTTCAAACCATGTATAAAATTTCTAGTTTTTATGTATGTATTAATTTCAATTTAATTACCAGGGTTTGTAGATTTTATCGTTTTTTGTATTCCAAAATTCAGAATATTTTTGCCAGTGTACGTTAAAAACGACAAGAATTTAATGAAAATGGATCTAGATAATTCATCACATCTTTGGGAAGAAGTTCGCAAAGAGCGAAATGCTTCATATGTACATACATAGTTATTGAGAAATTCTAAAAAGAAAACAGCTCTCGTTGTATACAATGTAAGCTCGGGAACTTGTGACGCGGACTTCTCTCTCGCACGCTACCCGCCCGGCAACCCGCGTACAAGCGACGCGTCGCCGATCTTCCCCTCCTGCGCGGAGGTGGCAAACCTCCTCAAATAATAGCATACTCGTGCAGATTATATCACACTAGGGCAGAAACAAGGGAAAAACTTTTCTTTCTCTCGTTTCCGCGCACGCGTATGATATAAATTACAAATTTTTAAATAATATTTATTTTCATAGAAAAAAAATTTGAAAGAAATGAAAAAAAAATTCAAAAGAAAATAAATGAAGGTAAAAAAAATGGATAAAAATTTTCATAAGAAAACTTTTCTCCTTTGCACTCAAACACTCTCTGCGCCTGTCTATTCTTGTCTATATCTTGTCTTCCTCTTGTCCTTGGCCTGCCTTAGCTATATCTCTCTTTTCTCTTTAGCAATAACGATGTTGTAGTTGAGAACCCAATGTAATGTACTGGAAACAAAGCATATTGCTAGTATTGCAATATTGAGAAGGCAGGACGCGTTATTGCTGTATTTCACGTGAATCCATATTGTCGTGGGTGCGTTCAATGATATGGTTATGATAACAATTTAATTTTAACAATAAAAATATTGTAGTTAAGAATCCACTGTAATGTACTGCGAACGAAACATATTGCTATTATTGCAATATTGAGAAGGCAGGACGTTATTGCTGTATTTCGCGTGAAATTATTGTTGTGGGTACGTGAAACGATATTGTTACGATAACAATTCAAATTTAACAATAACAGTGTTGTACTTCAAAATCCACTGTAATGTACCGTGAACAAATTGTATTGCTATTTCTGCAACATTTATGGTACGATATTTTATTGCTAGATTATTAAAATTTTTTAGTTCGAAATACGATACATTATGGCTAAAACAGCAAGGCCATTTCAGCGATAATGAGAAAATTTGCAGAGCAATTTATTAGTGTAACGAGTAACCAAATTATTGTTGTCACAGCAATATTTTAAGAGCAATACTGTTATTGCTATTTTCAATATACACATTTTTTTCCGTGTAGTTTCGCGAGCTATGTTAGCATGGCTGATTTACAAAAACGATAAATTTCCAGCTATTTATAATGACTAAGCTAGCCAGACGATTGAGTGTCGTCCACAAAGGCGCAGTATAGGCGCCGTAGACAAAACTGCTTTGCCTTCACCAGCGATATTATTGTTGAATTAGAAATACTTCACTAGTCATATATTTGTATGAACTTTACGGCAATCGGGATTTTCTAAAAGGGCTACTGCATTTTCTGTGTGGGCAATATTTTTTCACCAGTATACCTATAACTGGCCAACAATAACAGTATTATTGTAAATCCCGAACCATTTTTTTCAGTGCGATAGAGGGTACAAAAATGGATGGTATGGAATTGAGATCTCCCGTTTATCGAGATTAGCTAGAGCGGAAAGCAAAAAGAGAAACTTCCAAGAGCTCGGAGATACCACATTATAGAGAGGGAGAGAGTGAGCGAGAGGAGTGCACGTTCTTGAGGGTTAACCAATAAGAAGCTATCTAGATCGAAGGTATCCCGCGAAAGGAATCGTTCGAACTAGATTAACTGGGGAACCGAGCACTCTTACACACACACACACACACACATATACAGTGGTCCATGTGCTCAATATTTAGTCAACTAGCTGAGAGCCCAGTCGTGGAAAACTTTTATGAGGTCAAGTATACAGCATTTATTTCGAGGTAGTTTGCCAGTATCGGAGCAAAGGGTTGGTACATGTATGTCCATATGTATATAATATAGGGGTTGTACGTGGTCTGGTAGCGAACAAAATGGCGTAACCCTCGCGTTTCAACGTGTTAACTCACATGTGGATTGAGGCCTTTTGCTTCTCGCGCAGTTGATGCATAGCGAGATACTTCCGCGGGTTTTGCGCACAGAGCTCTGCCTTGAAATAAAGTGAACTCTGTCGGGGATACCCCCATATCCTCACGGTCGCTGGCTCGTAAATATTCGTAGGCAAGATTGGCCGATAAATTTTGCAAAGTTTCTCCGGCTGCTAGCATTTTAATGGGGTGTGCACTTTTTACAAGTTCTGCGCGTGTCTGTGCATGTGTGTGTGTGTACAATGAGAGAATATTGTGCATCCTTCTTTTTGTGTATTGCGTGTATGCGTGAGAGGGAGAGAGGAGTGCTGGCAATGTGCATCCTTGTTTCTCTCATCTCCTGAGCGGCACGCGCCAGAGAATGGAGGCGTCGAGAGACATGGTTTTCTTGTTCCATACAGTCGTTTCCCGTTTCTCTGCGATACAACACTCATCCATATATACACTAAAATTGGATGCTGTTCCTGCGTTTATTCTCTCTCTCTCTCTTGCTCTTCTCTTTCTCCGTCTCTCTTATATGTTTCTCAATTTCTCTCTCGGGAGCCACATGGGAGAGATCAACTGGGACACGGAAATCCTCTTTGGTATCTCTTCCTCCTCCTGTAATACGGATAAATTTTCGAAAGTTCTCTAGCATGCAGAATGCAACTGTCCGATAACTGACAAGAACGAGTTACATCGATCTTTTTTATGCTGACTTTTCCTGAGGATGCGATATATCTTGATTTCGATTTCGGTCTCGATTTTCTTGGACCATTATGTTAAACAATTTTCCCAGCAAATATTGCTACTGCGCTGTCTATATATAACGATTTTTGTGTCGTATGATGCCATAGTGTAATCGTAATTCGGCTTTGCTCGTGTCAATTAAACTATACCGGCAAGTACATTGATTAACCCTGTCGGTTGGGTTGAACCTCGAAAATTTATCAGCAATATCATTAAATAGAGATCACTAGCGGATCCGAATGTACATGAATTTCCATACGCTATAGCATTCGCTGTTCCATCGATGCTGGCTCGCGTTAACTTCGTTTCGACTCTCGTCGATGCTCTAGAAAATTTATGACCTCAAAGCTTTTCGCACATAGTCTGGTCTCCACAGAGATACATATATATATATGTGTATGTGTTCGTGTCGATTGCTGGCAGACAAAAAGGCGCAATGTAGACGTTCGAACGCATAAAATTACGTGATTTATCGCCTTTCGTTTGCTGAATTGTTGAGCTGTATTGTATAATCGAATGCGGAGGAGTGCTGACACGAGCGCTCACCGCGATCACTCTCGAACGAGAAATATTGTCGACGAATTTCGTGCAATGTGATATTTCCTCTTTCTCTCTCTCTCTCTCTCTCACTCCTTAGATGAATTTATCGATGTTGCTGCTATTTATTTATCGAATTTTTGGATAGCCGACAGATTCGTATTGTGTTATGGGCCTCTGAAATTGCTCTCCCTCTCTCTCTCTCTCGTTCATTTTCTTGTGAGAGAGGATTTGCATCCTACTGACTAGTTTAGCAGGATAAGAGGCTCACACGAATGTCTGTTGATGAACCATGAACCAATTAAGCTCTCTATTGTTGTGCAAGTGCGGGTGCATTCATTACCAATTACGTACTGCACTTCTGCCTGTCTCCCATTCTCGCTCTCTTGTTCTTAAGAGAGCTTTCGCACAGATCTCGCACGCTATACACGCCATAAACGGCTTCCATTAATTCACCATTAATTCTCACGCGAGAGATGTAATCCGCGCATGAAGGAATTCTCGATGCATTTCAATCTGCCAGTTGATTAAGAGGAGAGAGAGAGAGAGAGAGAGAGAGAGTCTGATTATATTCGACTGACGTGAATTCAAGCGAATCGCTTATCAACCTAGAATGTCGAAGGATTTACCAGGAATAAGCCAAAAAAACCATATTAAAATATATATATATATTTTTTTTTGGTTGATTTTTCTACAAATCTTTAACTATCTTAAACTACAAAATTTTCTACAAAAAATTATGAATTTTATATATTACTGACATAGATATGTATGGCAGTGCAATCAATCCTCTATAACTGCCGATCAAACCACGATAATTTGTAGAAACGATTTTTCGATCAATACCCGAAAACTAGTTTGTATCAGAAAATACCAAATATTAGATTATAATTGGTTTATTCAGTGTCTGCAAATGATTACTTCGATAAAATAAAGCTCCGATATTAAAGAACAATTGTTATTGATTCTTTATCAAATAGGATAGACGTACCAGTTGTGGCCACTATATACTGTTTATGGTCACTCCGCATTTCCCTCGAACTTTTTTAAGTTTCAAGACTGGGTTCACTTCACCGAGCGTGTTATTTCGATATTCGAGATGTTTCCGCACCACTATCTATTGCTTTATTGAATATCTGCTAATTTATCTCAACAAAATATGACCAAATGTATCAACGCTTAGCGGTTTGTGCATCTTTCTTGTCAGAAGTGTTAGGGGATCCCGAGGTAAGATGATGATAACGGTTTCTCCTATCTAAAGTCATTCCGCCCCATTAAAAATTTATATTTGATCAGTTATAGCTCATTTTTCGGAATACCGGAAAAATAGACGGTGGCCAAAAATGGTACATTCAAAATGCGATTGTTCTATTTGTGTCCAGATTATGGCCACAAATAACTTATACCACTTAGCACTTCAGTGATCTGTTAATGACGCAACCAAATAATTATTTTTGACTCGAATCTGCCGTCACTGATTGCCCAATACTCCACCTTTCGTTTGTGGCGTATCCGTAACCCAATTCGAAGCTTGATAGCCACAACTGGTACTTTGGATGACCAGAAGTTGTCCAATTGTGGCCCCAAATGATGAAAATGACAGCTACAAGATAATTACCTATTTTATTATTTATCGTGATCGGAAAACGTTTTAAATTATGACAATTCGATTCTGTGTATCTTTTAGGTTATATCGATCTCTTTTTCAATTCTAAATTTGCAATAATGTGAACACTGTTCGTTAATGAATGTTCGATAATGCTTAAAATGGCCACAACTGGTACGTCTACCCTTATACAATTGATGTGGCCACGAATGGTGAAAATGACAGCTAAAAGATAATTTACAATTTTCTTATTTATCATGATCGGAAAAGGTTTTAAATCATATCAATTCGATTCTGTGTACCTTTTAGGTTATATCAATCATTTTTTCAGTTCTGAATTTGCAATAATGTGAATACTGTTCGTCAATGAATGTTCGAAAATGCTTAAAGTGACCACAACTGGTACGACTATCCTAGGTGCACTGATTTAGGCCAATTTCTGAAAATTTTCATTTGTCATTGGGGTCGGTTTTTTTTCCCTCATTTTCTTATTAAAAGACAAGATAAAAATAGAAGCAATTGAAAGAGGCTTTATAAATTGTATATAAAAAGTGCGATGAGAGTGTTTTTTTTTTTCACATTGCATCGGAGAAAAAGCTCAACTGCAATACAATGAATCCCATCTATACTATGATAATTGAGTCTTTAAATTATTTTCATTTATGCAGCGACGAAAGAGGACGATTAATTATTCACCAATCTCCCCTTTGCCAGTTTCTCTCTCGCTTTCGCGATTAATTCACCGAAACGAGTTTTCCGTACGTATGTATGCATAGATATATATATATATATATACTTTTCGATATGCCCTGCCAAGTTTCGTGTGTACTCGGGACAATGTGGTCCGCGAAACGCGCCAAAACGGAAAACAGAGTGGAATATTTAAAGAGACTATATCGTCGATCGCGCTCTTTCAAGAAGTAAAAGTAGAATGAGAATTGTCGCGCAAGAATGAGAATATAGTTGGTGAGAGAAAAATGGGGTTGGAGGCTTCCGGCTGTTTCAGCGGAAGTGTCTCGAGGGCCACGAAAAGGATTTCCTCTTAAATTCCTCTAGCGCCGAACGTCAGCATGCTCTCTCTCTCTCTATATCTTTTCGCAAAAGTTACTTCCGGTTCTCCTTCTCGTGCTTTCGTAACCGTAATAAACCGGACGAGCACGTATACCTCGTTAGCGAATCATTAGCAGACTCAACGACGTAGCGGATGCCAAAATCGTTTTTAAGACCGCCAGTCAGCGCTCTTAAACTTATTTATCTTTGAGTCTTCGACTCACCGGAAATGCACTTTTATCTAGTTGTAAATTCGACAATTTAAACGATAGTTATCCACAATGTGAAATTTCGAAATTTCGAATGACCTGAAATTTCGAAAAGCCCGAGAGAAGCCCTTCGAATGTCACGAAGGTTCATGAATCTCTACAAAATTGTCCTTAAAATTTTTAATCCGCGAGGCTGAGTTCTTATATGAGTTAATATGCTGAAATCTGATTGTTCAATTATCATTTTATTTTCTTCTGTTACGAGCTGAAACGTGCAAGGTTATATATTTATCAGATCAGACCTTAGAGGGGAATCGTGGGGTGTGAAATTAATTATTCAATTGTATACGGCTAAACAATTGACATGAGTAAATTTAATTTCGAGCTAATTTTATATTTCATATAATTATAATAGTCATTTATATATATGGAAAAAGTGCATCGGAAAATGCTATCGGTATGTCGACGAGGGAAAATCTTGAGAGAACTTTTATAGTCACAGGGTTGAGAAAATAGGGAAACGTGTAATCTTCAGGACGAGCAAATAAAAGAATTGTCATTGTCTCCTTCATTGTCTCAGCCACTCAAATATATATGTATATAATAAAGTACACACA